>CM047394.1:35797681-36368625 GCA_026123125.1 Chironomus striatipennis
AAACTGCCCAACAGCAGTAACATAGCGGTTGTAGCGTGAAAACAATATATTATATTTATTTTTTGTTGCTACATGTGAAAGGAACAAAAAAAAAAAAAGCGCTAAAAGAGTTAAATTCTGACTGTCCAGAATGGCACTATGATGTATTTATGAACGAGTCGGAGTAAGAGAGGAAAATAAATCAACATCATGAATAGTTGGAAGCTGAACAATGACGACAACGATGATGATGATAAAATGCACACCATAAAGTGTCCAGAACATCCGACTTAAATCTTTTTCATTATTATCCGACAATGAGAGCAACTCACTTGCTTGTTGGATAGAAATGATTAAGGCAGAAGTGCGTAGGTTCATGTTAAAATGAGGAAATGGCAATTTATGTTTAATTAAAGTCACAAAAGAAGAGAAGAATAATGATTATAATGATATGGTTTTAATGCTGTACGTGATTAGAATACAAACAATATTTCAACCCGGTGACACTTGTGTATTCGGAAGTATGTATATTCGGCTACTGCCAAGAGTATTTTGAAATAATAATAACAATATAACATTCTATAGTGGCCAGTGTTGTTGTTTTAGGAATTTTTATTGGTCTAACCTGCAAAAATTGTGTTTTTTTCTGAATTAATTGATTTATGTCTAAAGGATTCTATTTAACGATTCTTAAGCCACTTGAAATATCATTCCTGATCAAATTCAAATGTTTTTGGCAAGATATATCGAGTTCGAATTAAAATAAATTTAAAAAGATCCAGAAAAGAAAACTTAGTATCTAAAAATCACCAACACTGCATCACTGACTCGATTGGCTCAAGTAGGAAGACAAACAAAATTATTTCTGTATTATATACACTCATATTCATGCTTGCAAGCACATAAACTTCTCCAATTTTGCCTATTTTATTCCTACTTTCTCACCCTCAACAAACAAAATACCTAATAATAATAGAATTTCATCTGAATTATATTCTTTAGGGTATGTATAAAGTTATTGATGAATTTCTCTCATTTCCGAATTCGTAGAAATGCATTTTTTAAGCATAAAAACATGAATGAAAGTTGATATTTTGTTCATATTTTGTCTGATGGGGAGTTGAACGTGATTCTCATGAAATTGAGAATGTAGGAATCGGAAACTCGCTACAATTGAAAGAGGAATTTTTATGACGGCTGTATGGGTGTCACATGTCACTCTTTAATATACTGATTAATGATGACTAACTGGATTAGATCATATACGATAAAAAAGTGATAATGATCGTTGTGTTGTAAAAAAATGTTCAAAGTCCTCGTGTTGTTAATCGAGGGACTTAAGCGCATTTTTGTCGCGGCGATCAGAAATCGATTAAATAGAAATTGCTTTAAATTGCAAAATCTCTTAATTCTTCTTTTATCATCAAAAAACCCTGCAAGAAAATACAATTTTTATAAAAAAAAACTATACAATAGTAACCAAAACCATTAAATACCGTCTTTCTGGCATGCTCTATACATGAAAAGTCTGTTTTCACAATAATAAATACAAAACCTTCCAAAAAGAAAGAAAAAAATTTTGCCCAAAAATAACGGTCAAAAAATTTTTAAATTCCAACGGTCAAAAAAAATTCAAATTTTTATCGAGGGGTTTTCAACAATTTTTTTCCTTATATAATGTTAAATCGTTGATTACAGGAATTGTAGATCGTTTAACGATTTTTTAATTAGCGATGCCGGAATAACTCGATAGTAGAAAGATAATTCATCATATCAGAACTCTTAACTATGTCTGGTTTCTGAGATCTCAGAGCTCATCCAGCCAGCCAGCCAGCCAGCCAGCCAGCCAGCCAGCCAGCCAGCCAGCCAGCCAGCCAGCCAGCCAGCCAGCCAGCCAGCCAGCCAGCCAGCCAGCCAGCCAGCCAGCCAGCCGAACAAAGTGAAACTATAAGCGTCATTTTTTGCAAAAATGCGCTAAAAATTGATATTTGAGGTCGTTAACTTATGCACTACTTGTGACATAGGCTGATACTTTTTGATTGATTGATGGATATTGAAGATAAAGTTGTAATAAAATGCAGTTAAATGTCTGATAAAGTTTTTTGATGGATTTTAAAAGAATAGGTACCTACAAAAAACAAATTTAAATGTTCAAAAATTTAACGGATTTCAAAAGTTCAAATATTAAATTAAAATTCACAATAAAACCATACAAATGTTTTATTAAAAACCATACAAATTCATTTAAAACCAAAAACGACGAAGATCAGAATTTGATCATGGAGTTTCCTTACTTGCTTATTTCTTCATGATTCCACATAATTTTTCATATTTTCCCAAAAATTCAGAAATGACGTTGTAAAAAACTCATTTTTCGACCATCAATAACATAATAATCATCACATGTGATTGCTTCATCCTTAAAAAATCCCAATTTCATCCTCACATATTGCAATTTATTAGGCCTTTGATTTATAATTCTAATGATCATTATGAATACTTTTTTTTTTGGCACTCAGGTAGTGAACTCATAAAACATCCTAAAAACAGCATGCGATGGCGTCAAGAATGTTATTGTTTCGGTCTTCTAAAGAGGCAGGATTTGGAAGGAAAAAACAACACACACACAATTCAAAATATGTTGATTCGGTCTAGCTGCAATCTGAGAATTATGCTTTAGAGAAAATTTCTTTCGTTCATTGAATAAGTACGAGCATGCAGTTTTTTTATGTTCTGCATGCATGTTTGCCTTTAAAAATTAAAAATTCACGTTTGCAGACGATTGAATAACAATAACAATCGTACATATGTTTCAAAAATGAAGCATAAATAAATATAGTTCTGTAATTTCATACAGTTAGACTAAGGCTGGGGTTGATCTATTAATTACGTTAGGGTAGTAGGAAGATAGAATTTTATAGAAAATTGATAAATTATTTTGAGGTTAGGTTTCAATTTTAGTCGTTTTTACTTCTCAAATTTTTGATTTCGAGACTTATGATGATGTGGAACTCGTCCTTAACTCTCATCTCTTTCCCTCCACAGTGGTCCAGAATTTTCGAAAAGTGGACATCTACTTTTTACTCAACCAAATGAGCTGAAATTTTCAGGGTTGGTAGATATTGTTACTATTAGTAATTTACAAAAAGAAATTTTTCAAAAAATTTGTCTGTTGGGCCGTATGGGGGTCTCAAAGTTCAAAAAAACCACCCTTCACTCTGACCTCAATTTCTCTCATTTGTTTTAATTTTTTTAAAAACTGTTTTCAGTGGCTTATAGGACATTATAATAGCTTTAATTTGATGTATAATATGTGTGGTAAAAACTTTTATTGTTTCTGAAATTTTAATTTTAGTAAAAAAAATGAGATTTTTTTAGGGGTGTCTCCATACATCAAGCCCCCAAACAAAAAATTTTGGACTTTATTCACTGAGAAAACACTTGTGTATTAAGCTTTCATATAGTACCTTTTCAAAACACTTTACCATTTTTTCTAACTCGTCCGCTTTTTAGAGAATTTTGAGTTCAAAGTTGACGAAAAATGACATTTTTATGAAAAATGATTACTTCAAAATTCACTATATATTGCAACTAACTAAATAAAATTCAAATTTCTTTTCAAATACTTGTAGCTGAATACAAATGCGTTATTTTGATGTATAATATGTTAGGTAAAACTTTTTACTTAGATAAAAATCTTGATTTTTGCTAATTTTAGTGATTTTTTAGGGGTATCGCTACATTTTTGACCCCTACAAAAAATTTTTTTGACTTTATTCAGTGAAATAAAAGGTGATTATTATTGCTTAAGCATCAATAAATCAAAATAACCTTAAGAAACTTCATTTTTCATCCGCATTTTAAAAAATTTTAATTTTTTGGTTCGAAGCTGACATTTTTTGGGGCCATCACTATAATTTTGACTCCCATGAAAAATTTTTTCGACTTTATTCAATGAGCTAAAAGATGATTATTATTGTTCTAGCATCAACAAATCAGAATTTTTTTACCGTTTGTGATAACTCGTCCGCTTTTTAGAGAACTTCAATTTTGAAGTTCAAATTTGATTTTTAAGGGTATCACTGCACTTTTGGTGCTTATAAAAATTTTTTTTTCGGCTTTATTCAGTAAAGTAAAAGATGATTATTATTGTCTTAACATCAATAAATCAGAAACCATTTACCGTTTTTGAATCATTATCCGCCTTTTGGAAAATTTTGATTTTTAGCTTCAAAATCGACATTTTTGGGGGTATCACTACACTTTTGACCCCTAAAATTTTTCTTTTCGACTTTATTCAGTACGCTAAAAGATGATTATTATTGTTTTAGTACCAATAAATTAGAAACTACTTGCCGATTTTGAAAACTCATCCGCATTTAAGAAAATTTTTATTTTTAGCTTCAAAAATGATATTTTTTGGGATAATCACTTAATTTTTGACCCCTATAATTTTTTTTTTTTCGATTTTATTCAGTGAGCTAAAAGGTTTTTATTAATGTCCTAGCATCATAAAATTAGAATTTTTTCACCCATTGTGATAACTCGTCCGCTTTTCAGAGAATTTCAATTTTGAAGTTACTTTTTTGAGAATTAAAAGTTTAAATGCGTACAATTCTTACCTACATTGAAATTTTTTTCAAAAACACATTCTCACATTCTCAATTATGATAATTACTATATTGCAATAAAAATGTTAAAGTTTTTCATTGTTTACAAAAATTTTCAATGTAGGTAAGAATTGTATGCATTTAAATTTTTAATTCTCAAAAAAGTAACTTCAAAATTGAAATTCTCTGAAAAGCGGACGAGTTATCACAATGGGTGAAAAAATTCTAATTTTATGATGCTAGGACATTAATAAAAATCTTTTAGCTCACTGAATAAAATCGAAAAAAAAAAAATTATAGGAGTCAAAAATTAAGTGATTATCCCAAAAAATATCATTTTTGAAGCTAAAAATAAAAATTTTCTTAAATGCGGATGAGTTTTCAAAATCGGCAAGTAGTTTCTAATTTATTGGTACTAAAACAATAATAATCATCTTTTAGCGTACTGAATAAAGTCGAAAAGAAAAATTTTAGGGGTCAAAAGTGTAGTGATACCCCCAAAAATGTCGATTTTGAAGCTAAAAATCAAAATTTTCCAAAAGGCGGATAATGATTCAAAAACGGTAAATGGTTTCTGATTTATTGATGTTAAGACAATAATAATCATCTTTTACTTTACTGAATAAAGCCGAAAAAAAAATTTTTATAAGCACCAAAAGTGCAGTGATACCCTTAAAAATCAAATTTGAACTTCAAAATTGAAGTTCTCTAAAAAGCGGACGAGTTATCACAAACAGTAAAAAAATTCTGATTTGTTGATGCTAGAACAATAATAATCATCTTTTAGCTCATTGAATAAAGTCGAAAAAATTTTTCATGGGAGTCAAAATTATAGTGATGGCCCCAAAAAATGTCAGCTTCGAAACAAAAAATTAAAATTTTTTAAAATGCGGATGAAAAATGAAGTTTCTTAAGGTTATTTTGATTTATTGATGCTTAAGCAATAATAATCACCTTTTATTTCACTGAATAAAGTCAAAAAAATTTTTTGTAGGTCAAAAATGTAGCGATACCCCTAAAAATAACTAAAATTAGCAAAAATCAAGATTTTTATCTAAGTAAAAAGTTTTACCTAACATATTATACATCAAAATAACGCATTTGTATTCAGCTACAAGTATTTGAAAAGAAATTTGAATTTTATTTAGTTAGTTGCAATATATAGTGAATTTTGAAGTAATCATTTTTCATAAAAATGTCATTTTTCGTCAACTTTGAACTCAAAATTCTCTAAAAAGCGGACGAGTTAGAAAAAATGGTAAAGTGTTTTGAAAAGGTACTATATGAAAGCTTAATACACAAGTGTTTTCTCAGTGAATAAAGTCCAAAATTTTTTGTTTGGGGGCTTGATGTATGGAGACACCCCTAAAAAAATCTCATTTTTTTTACTAAAATTAAAATTTCAGAAACAATAAAAGTTTTTACCACACATATTATACATCAAATTAAAGCTATTATAATGTCCTATAAGCCACTGAAAACAGTTTTTAAAAAAAATTAAAACAAATGAGAGAAATTGAGGTCAGAGTGAAGGGTGGTTTTTTTGAACTTTGAGACCCCCATACGGCCCAACAGACAAATTTTTTGAAAAATTTCTTTTTGTAAATTACTAATAGTAACAATATCTACCAACCCTGAAAATTTCAGCTCATTTGGTTGAGTAAAAAGTAGATGTCCACTTTTCGAAAATTCTGGACCACTGTGCCCTCATAACCACACTTTTTTGAAAATCTAATTCCAATGGACATAATTTACAAAAGACGCCACATTACTAAGTTTTCTCCAGTACATGATTGTTTTGTTTCTTTCCCTACAATAAAAAACTGCTTGTTATGCATGAACGTTTCCTCATTTCTTTTTTTTTTTATTTTCCTTCCCGCCTCACTCGAATTATTGACTTTGAAACAATTAAAATTTAATTCTATAAACACAATTTTTTATGTGTGTGAATCAGTAAGTTCTCCACGCATATTAAAATTAAATCTCGATTTATGCCCTGAATATTTCAAAAATTAGCTATAATTCATTTCAGATTGCGAATTATTTATTTTCAGTAGGGAGAGAAAAATGTTTGTTAGTCATTTAAATTGGAGATTCTGCGTATGAAAAATTTATTATTGTTTTTTTAGAGATTTCGGAGTTGACTAATAAAAACTAAATTTATTGCTTTTTGCATTATATCTCTTCTGATTTTTTTTTGTTTTATTTTAAAAATTGATAATGAAACATAGTGTCTGCTAGATTAAGCATGTTGTGGACTTTTATGATTTTCAAAATTTGTGAATAAAAAAAAATTTTTGAAAAATTTATTCAAAATTTAGGAAGTACCTAATCTTAAAAATATGAAAAATAGGTTAGGAAGTAACTCAAATGCAGAATCTAAAAGAATACAACAACTTTTGTTTTATTTGAAACCATTCAAAAGTTGTTGTTGTTGTTAATTATATTTATTAAGGTCCATCAGCCAAAAGCTATTTAAAGACCAGCTCCATCGGTGTCCAAAGTTGTACTGTTCCTTTATTATGTTCTGTGGTATTCCAATGTTGATCTCCTCCTTGCTGCTAAGATATTCCATTTAAGTTAAATTCCGAGATGTCTATACGTAAGATTCGAAAAAACCTCATTTTTTGTCGATTCTGATTTTGCCCCAATTTTTAATTAAATCGCGAATTTGTTGAGCTCTCTCCATTGTCTTCGAGTTCCTTGATTGTTAATGTATACTAATTTCCGGTTTGTTACTTATTCCTACACGTAATTAATTAAAAATTGCGGACTAGAAAATTCCACAACCTCCTCCTTCGGAGGTTAGGAGAGAACTGACCATTCAAAAGTTTTTGACAACAAATTAGAAATTTTAAAACATTCCAACAGCTAAAAATTTAAAAACCTCTCAACAGTTTTAAATTTTAAAGACATTTGTACAGTTTCAGTTTTTAAAATCATTTTGTCCGTTAACCCATCAAACATAAAATTCAGCAAATTCAAAGGAAATCCCAATAAAAATTCAACTCAACTAATTTTAATGAGTCCAATTTATGACTATTAAGACCTTTAAAAAAATCGTGTCAAAAATTTTATTACCAGACACATCCTCCATGTCATAAAAAAATCAGCGATTATAAAAATTATCAGCAACATTTTAAATTAAATTTAATTACATTAAGGAGGTACATATTGGATTATTGTTATTATTTCAACTCAACTTCCGGAAATGAAATGTTCAGTGAAATATTTTCGTGCCTGTAAATGGATAGTACGTTTGGGTATAATTATTAATAACTTTTGTCATTTTCGTTCATATGCAAAATACCTGAAAGTAATGATAAGGAAGAAAGGGACAAAATGTTATTATTATGAATAGACTGTTGGCTGTTGTCATGGGGAAAGTTGCAAGTTCAACAAAATGAACTATGTAGCATAAATGAATTGTTTGGAGCCGCCTCATGCATTTCATAGAGCGAGAGTGAAATTTATATCAGGATTGAATGTGTAGAATTATAAATTCAGCATAATGCTGCTTTTGTGCTACATATAAAAATTGTATTGTATATAAATATAAATTATAAAACATGATGTTTATCTCCTTTAATGATATGGTTGGGTCAAAGCATAAAAATGTGTATACGAAGGCGTTTTTCGCAATCTTAAATTTTTTTTATTATTTTTATTATGATGCATGTATGCAGTGCTGTCTAAGCATAAACGCATATTTTATGTGAGTTTCTTAATCATTCAAGCATTCATAAAACATATTGCAGAGAATGAGTGACAAATGTGTGTTTAAATGGAGCGCATGTATGGATTTTCTATTTTATTTGAAATTTTTAATTTTCTTAGGAATAAAATTCAAATTTAAAAAATTCGTTAAATTTCAAATGTAAAAAGTTCGTTAAATTTCAAATTTGAAAAGTTCGTTAAATTCAAATTTTTTTTTCATCAATGCAGAAGTCTTTAAAATGACACAAACTGCTCACTGTAAATGCCACCACATCACATAATCCATGCTGTAAATGAAAAATAAAAGTAAACGAATGCAATGTGTGTATCAGATTGCTAAAAGTGCATTGAGCAGTGAAACGAAACCTCTTGAAATGCATCATCGTTCATCAAAGGCCTTCAATCGAAAGATAAACCAAGAGAATAATGAGTAAAGCAGAAAGTTTATGGCAATGTCGATAAAACTTTCTCTTTCAAGACCTTTTACACACATTGCAGTCAGACTCACAATGTAATGTTTTTTTTTTGCCTACTTCTTCTTATTTCTTTCTTAAATGCCATAACCCAATGTACATTTAGTTCCTTTTTGTCTCTTGCGCGACTTTTCATTGTAAGTGCTGCTGCTGGTGCTGCTTCGTATAAAAGAGCCGCAATATATTTTTTATGCTTTAAAATTAATTTACTGCAGTGCCTTTTTCTTTCTTCCTCATGCAGCACGTTTTAATGTGTGTAACTATGCGCTATGATGATGATGATATGCAATGCCATACTTTTTGTCTCGTTTCGTTGTCATACGTCTGTTATTAATTAAAAATGTTGTTTCTTTTCTCGTCAAATTCTTATTTTGGCAAATTTTAAATGAGCCTTTACTGTTTAAATGATGACGCACGCATGAATGCGAGTGAATAATAATCAGATAAAAAACAGTTGAGCTGTATTATTGAAGTTTTTCATGAAAAATTAAGAATGAGAAAATGAAATAAATTCTTCGTAGTAATAAGATGCTCTTTTTACGTCTGGCTGGTTATTATGGCGCATTGATGCTGTTTCTTTGCAGATGTCTGGAAATGTTTAGCTTATTTTTAACTCTTAACGTAATTTAAGAATTTGAATTTTTAACGTATTTTTAGAATTTGAATTTTTAACGTAACTTCAGAATTTTAATTTTTAACGTATTTTTGGAAGTTGAATTTTAAACGTATTTTTGGAATTTGAATTTTTAACGTATTTTTGGAATTTGAATTTTAAACGTATTTTTGGAACTTGAATTTTTAACGTAATTTGAGAATTTGAATTTTAAACGTAATTTAAGAAGTTGAATTTTTAACGTATTTTTAGAATTTGAATATTGAAATTCAAGATAAATTCATTTTTCAAGATAAAATGATACAACAAAAAGCTCACAATCCAAATTGATCATCGTCCCAAGCACAAAAAGCAACTCCAAAGTAATAAATTCATCTCTTACTGGAAAATTTATGAATGGATCTCAATTGTTGTTCTGTGAATATGTTGCATATTATAATATGCTCCAAATATATCGGCGCCGAGTATGTGCCAAGTGAATAATTTCGGAAGAAAGAAGAGCACTGATGAATTTCTTTTTAATCGTGTATGCTCTTGAATTCAAAAGAAGAAATAAATAATAATAAATAAAATATTTTAAATTCCAATTCAGTGATACTGTTGAGTTGGTCGGTTTGGATATGATAGCAGTAAGCAGCAGTCAGTTTATTGAAATGGAAAGCAGAAAGGCAAGGCAGGTTTTTTCTTTTATTTGTAATACAAACTATTTTGCCGCCGTTCAACTCTTCTCGCTGTCTCTCTCTCACTCCTTTGCATGACTGTCCAAGATGAATCATCATTTACATAAATTGATGATAAAAATGTTTTTCTCGGTGACATTTCGACGCAATTTGTAATGCCTGTTGTGATCCGAATGATTTAATGACGTATAGCTTATTACTATTGATTATTAATATACATGCATTTGGCGGTGTCAATAAGTGACGTCCGATTAGAAATTTGAAGTTTTTGACCTGAGTTGTAGAACAGGCACCTGTATACAGCTGAGAACCATACAATTCCTTGATAATTTGTACGGTTTTGTTAGAATTTGTATGGTTTTATAAGAAAAACCTTACAAATTATCATGGAATTGTACGGTTCTCAGTTGTTTACAGATATCTGGTTTTGACGCTTTAAACTTTTTGTATCTCAAATGTTAAGCATGTCTCGCAGTCTTAAGATTACATTGACCATAAAAAGTAGACATAACTGATGAAATTCCCCTCAAAACATTCCCGAGATCAACAATTTCATGTTAATGATTGAGTTATTGAATATTGCATGCAATCGCAGTGCATTGTAAATGCTGCAGTTGCTGTTTTTTTATTATTAAGAGAGCAAAAAATGAAAAACTTGTTTCCAACAAAATATATAATTAACGATCTTTAATCATTTTCAAGTACCGACGGAAGCTTATGCAATTGAGAACTGGTTCATGCAGCCATCAAATGAATTTTATTTTTATTATAACAACTTTTCTTTGGTCTCTCCGAGAATGCACATTATGGAAAATTTCCACAAAAAAATAATATAAAAAGACTTGAAAGAAATTAAGAAAGGATAATAAATTCTTCAATTATTGAAAGATTGCAATAACATATGGAATATAAATTAGTTTGGCGTCATGCGATTTATTAATTCAAGTAATTTCAGATAGTTTACAAAATATGTGCTCTGTGTATTTTCGCTCATTAAAAAAATTGTTTTTATTGCTCTTTGTCCGTTATAATTAAATTGTCACGTGTTGAGTAGAAAATTTTGAATTTTTCTCGTATTTTTTATGTAACGGTCGTTTAAAATTTAAATTTATTTTTTGCGTATGGTTTACGTATAGATTGCGTATACTTCGCACATGTTGACAGTGTTTTGTTCTGTGAATTTTTTAAGCAGCTCAAAATAATTAATTAAAGCACTTAATCATGTCTAAGAAGGTGAAAAACTTAGTTGTGGATACAACAGCATTCATTGATAATGCACAGCTTCAGGTAAATATTAAAATTAAGCAAAATTTTTCGATTTTTCAATGTTTTTAATTTTCATTAAAGGAACTGGCTGAAAAAATCTACACAATTCAAGAAGTTTTGGATGAAGTCAAGAATAGTAAACAATTAAAGAATCTTGTGATGTTACCATACAATTTGGAAGTAAAACAACCAGATCCAGAAGCTGTAAAAATTGTTACTGAATTTTCAAAGAAAACTGGAGATTTTGCGACATTGTCAGCCACAGATATTAAAGTTGTAGCATTAACATATGATTTAGAGAAGCAATTAGTTGGAACAAGTCATTTAAGGAAAGAACCAATTGCAGCTCAAACTCACTACACAGCAAAGCCGACAGAAGAGTCAAAAAATCGTAATCAATTGCCTGGATTTTATAATCCAAAAGACGGTGCTGATGATGATGAATGGGATGAAATTGACGAAGATTTTGATGAAGAAGAAGAAGATATGGCTGAAAATGACACAGAAGAGGAAATTAATGAAGAATTAATTGAAAAGTTATGTACAATGGATATAAGTCCACCAAATGAAGAATCTGAAGTTGTTTTGCAAGCTGTAAGTGATGAAAATGAAGAATCTAAGGAAATGGAATTGGAACAAGAAGAAGAAAGTTCTGATAATGAATCAAATACAAGCGATAATGATGATGAAGGTTGGATTACGCCAAGTAATATTAAGAATGTCAAGAAAAACTTCTCATCAGACGTATTAGAGGAAAAGGAAGTAGAAGTTGGATGTATCACAACAGATTTTGCTATGCAAAATGTCCTCAAACAAATGAATTTGAATGTTACAGCACTCGATGGTCGTATTATCAAGTATGTGCGAACATTCATATTAAGGTGCTACACATGCTTCAAAACAACAACAGATTCAACAAAAGTCTTTTGTCCAAAGTGCGGAAATAAGACACTCAAGCGCGTTTCTGTGTCTGTCAATGAAAAAGGCGAGAAAGTCATTCATTTAAATCCAAAAAAGCAAATAACAACAAAATTTAAGAATCAAACACTTAGTAAGCCTAAAGGAGGCAAACATGCAGTTAATCCTTTGTTATTTGCTGATCAACTTATTCCACAACAAAGAGTTTCCAAGAAAGCACTCCAAAAGACCGATGCATTAGATGATAATTATACAGCCGGTTATTCACCTTTTGTCATTCGTGATTTAGATTCTCGATCATCAAAATTGAGAGGAACAACAAATATTAAGCAATGGATGCAAAACTACGAATATGATAATAATCGTAGAGGATATAAGAAGAATAAAAAGTAAAACTTTTTGTAATTAATATGAATTTGTATGAAAAATAAAGAAATTATTTTAACGAACTTTTTAGATTTGAATGAAAATTAATGTGAAAAAAAAAAAAATAAAAATTGCTGTGGGCAATTCTACAGATAAAAAATTGCAAATTTTTTTCTTTGAATTGATTTTTCTTTTTAATTAGCTATCTAGACGTATTAAAGCTTGATGTAACTTATGTAAAACATTGAAAGATAGCTAATAGATGTTATTACAACATTCTAATTGCATTAATTATGAAAATAATTTAATTTTTATGTGCGTCGCTCAGTCTTTTTTTGTGGAAATTTTCACTGTTGGCAATATTCAAATGCAGATTTCCGATGATTGATGCATTGTAGACACTTCTAAATTGAACTAATCTATCACACAAATCAAAATTTATCAATATTAATTATTTTACTTGTGTATTATTCAGTGGTTTTCACAAAATTAATATTTTTCTTCAAAACAAGAAAAAAGACTGAGCGACGCAAAGCGCATATTCGTAAAACTCAAAATTCAAATTTTAAAAAAATCGTTAAAATATAAACAAATTTTTGAAATTAAACAAGAAAACATCAATTTTTCCATTAAACTTTAGACATTTAGATATCGTATAGTCAACATAAATGAGCAAGAAGAAGAAATAGTAGAGAATTGATAGAAAAATAAGAATATTTTTTGATTGTTTACAAAAACAAGTAGAGATTAACTTATTAAGCGTTTTTTGAGAATTCAACCAATCTGTAGAATTGCCCTGTGTGCATTAAAAATCAAAATAAAAGTAAAATATTAAAATTTTTATAAAATCTCGTCTGTAAAAAATGAGTATTAATAATTGCTGTGTTCCTTGTGAAAAGCCTGACCTTGAAGACGAAAGATGGATGTCTATACATAAGCGATTCCTTCAAGATTGTCTAGAAAAAGATCCAGAAAGTAAGAAATAATTAATTGTAATAAATTTTCACTAATTAAAGCACAAATTGTAGTCGTTTTTATTGGCGATGACATTTTGGAAGGATTGGTATCTACGGAAATGTATAGGAATTTCGAGGAAATGCACGTTTTAAACTTTAGTATAAGAGGCGATTTAATAGAAAACATTTTATGGCGAATACACAACGGTGAACTTGAGAAAGTAAAGCCAAAAATAATTGTATTGAATTGCGGGACTAATAATACACCAATCAATTCAGCTGAAGAGATCTCCGAAGGTATCATGCAATGTGTGGATGAAATTCGTAAACGACGAGCTGGATCTTTTATTATACTGCTTACGTTACTTCCGAGAGGTCATAAGCCAAATCCATTGCGTGAAAAAATCGACACTGTTAATAAAATAATTCAAGAAAAGTGTCATGGCTTGCAGAAAGTACAAATCATTGACATTTCAAAAGGCTTAGTCCAAAATGATGGAACAATAAGTCATCATGGTAAGTAAATCCATATTTAGTACCAAAAGAATATCGATTAATATGCTTCTTCTTTTAATTAGATTTATATGACTACCTCAACCTTACTAATGCAGCTAGTAAAAAACTTTTTGAACCTGTTCTGGATGTTTTGAATCAGATCTTGTATGAAAATGAAAAAGAGCTTTTAACACCATCGGAATAAATCTCATTTATTATTATTTATGATATTATATTATACATACTACATTTTTGCAATTACTCAACAAACAAACAAACAAAAACAGAAATAAGCTTATGTTGAGCATTAAAAAAGTGAAAATCAACTTAATAAGAACTTGTGCATTGGAATTAAAATTAATAATAATAATTTTTCATTTTTGGATGCTCGCCTTGCTTTTTTTAAGAAAGTGATGATAACATCAATAATTATTAAATATTAAATTTATTGGGCATGGCCGAAAAAATGAGGAAATAAAATTCAACGGTCACAAATTATTCAAATTTTTCTTTCGAAAATTCGAAATATTTTTTTTAAATGTGATTTAATGATCACATATCTTTTTTTTTAGTCACATGAAACGATTCAATGACTCCACTGCTTTATTTCTAGTCTAATCGCTTCATTTCGATAATTTCGAAATTTTTCATTTATTTTTTTCTCTCTTTTCAATAAGAAAATTCAAATTTTAAGGAACCGTTAAAACAATATTTTGTTATTTTAACTATTTTCCCTTAAGAATTGTCATGATATTTTAATGCAGAGTGCTGCAGCAACAGTGAAACTATGTTTTAAGATAGCAACCAAATTGTATCAATGCAAACTGAGAGAAATATTTGGATTATTTTGTTGATTTCCGAAAAATTATTCGTCAGTGACGCTAAGAATTATGCATTTATTTCTTTACTGTTAATGTGTAGACTTAAAATGAATAATGAATGTTGTAGAGGACAAAATTATCTACAAATCAAGATATTAATCATTATTCAATCATGTCTAGTTAAAGAAATAAATCGATAATTCATAGCGTCACTGACGAATAATTCGTTTTCGTCCGAGCCCTATTATATACAAAATACAATATTAGAATTGTGGAAATTTTACCAAAAAGTAATTGATAGAATGGAAAGCATTAAAAATGTATTTTTGCTTGTGTTTTTTTTTTTTCGCTTAAAAGGCCTTTAAAGCAAAATAATTTTGAATATTAGAAAAGAGTAAAAAGTCTTGTTTTAAGCTTCTCAGCCGTACATTCCTACTTAATTATATTATTATTTTATTATTTTTTATTGTGAATCTTAACGAGAAATCGTACCAGCATTTTTACATTAATAAAAAGCACTTAAAAGTTTAAGAATATAAATTTTGGTTTCTATCCTGATCTATTTGATACTTTGCAGAATTTCCCTAACATATGACTCATTTTTGAGTACTGTATTGATGATGATGACTGACATATTTGTGGAATATAAATAATTAGATTATGGAATTGAAATCTTCAAATTTTAGAAAGGATCTTTAAGAAAGATCGAATCACAGCTGCACAAATTCATTAAGATCAGTCCACATAACAGTACTGCTTGGATTAACAATTATAACCCCCCTTTTATTTACCTAGTCATCATCTAAATTTAGAATTATCCATATTTTCATACATCCTGAATTTTACAGGTATTAAACAGCAGAAATTAACTTCTTCAGGTAAGCATTAGTCACCAAAAATTCATTGAACTTTCTTCTTGCCAAAAATCCTCATAACGTTCAAAAAATATTCAAAAAACACGACTTACGTAGAAAGCCACGAACTTCCACGCTTGACTTACGATAGATTATAAATACACTTATTATAATATTATGAAAATTTTCGGAAAAAACAAATTGAATATATTTTTTTATATTTAACGTTCGAGCTGTACTTCATATTCTTCTATTTCATAAGTAGAAAATGTTAATCATAAATTTTACTAAACTCTTAAAAAAATGTAGTCTGTATTAATATTTGTGAAATTTGCATTTTATAGATTCCTTAATGTACGAAATGGCACTTTTAAGAAACGTTTTAGGTTCATTTGGGAGTTGTGAAGAGCTGTGCGGAATGAAACGAAGTGAATGAACCATTGCTGAGCGGAGCGAAGCAATGGTTTGTGAAACTTCGTTTCATTCCGCACAGCTCTTCACAACTCCCAAATGAACCTAAAACGTTTCTTAAAAGTGCCATTTCGTACATTAAGGAATCTATAAAATGCAAATTTCACAAATATTAATACAGACTACATTTTTTTAAGAGTTTAGTAAAATTTATGATTAACATTTTATACCTATGAAAAAAGAATATGAAGTGCAGCTCGCCAAAAATTATAATAAAAAAAATGAAAATGCCACTAAATCTTTTATTTAAAAATTATCAAGTATGTAGAAAGCAAAATTTTGTCATAAAAAATTCCATAATTGGGGTGTAAAATTATTCGAGGTCGCGCGTTAGCGCGACCGAGAAAAATTTTTGGGGGGTCGAAAAAATCAGTTTTTTGGCTTTTTGACCCCTTTAATAGCCTTTAAATTGAAAAATTCCTGTAGATTATGAATCTACTCATCGAGACGCACATTTTGGTACCAAAAACTTCTCATAAAAGTGGTGGGAACATAGTGAACTCGAAAATGGGCATTTTGGGTGAAACCAATAACTTACACGCGATGCGTGGAAGTTAAAAACTTTAGGAAAAAGATAAAAATTTTGGGAAAAAACGACTAATTATGTTGTATATCGGTGGTTAGAGACCATTAGGACCAAAAAAAATTTTTCATAACTTCATCCTGCCATGCGTACCCAAAAAAACGAAAAATGGACCTTGTGGACACAGGTATGGACGAAATTGGCTGAAACTTGGCCTATACATTTTAGGCATAAATACCCCGAAATGGTTTTGAATTAGCCAATTTGAGCTTAATACAAGCGAGAACGGTGCCAAAAATGGTCAATTTTGAGTGTTTTTTGGCCCTACTTTGACTGTTCAAAGGTCTATAAAGTTGTGCATATATCAAAAAGTTAGCTTCCATTCCCCCAATTGCTTATGTTGCCTGATCATATGGCAAAAGAATCAGTTCCCGAAAGTCTAATGGTGAAGCTGTGACCCCGATTACAAAATTTTATGACCGAAAAAATCAGTTTTTGGCTTTTTGACCCCTTTAATAGCCTTTAAATTGAAAAATTCCTGTAGATTATGAATCTACTCATCGAGACGCACATTTTGGTACCAAAAACTTCTCATAAAAGTGGTGGGAACATAGTGAACTCGAAAATGGGCATTTTGAGTGAAACCAATAACTTACACGCGATGCGTGGAAGTTAAAAACTTTAGGAAAAAGATAAAAATTTTGGGAAAAAACGGCTAATTATGTTGTATATCGGTGATTAGAGACCATTAGGACCAAAAAAAATTTTTCATAACTTCATCCTGCCATGCGTACCCAAAAAAACGAAAAATGGACCTTGTGGACACAGGTATGGACGAAATTGGCTGAAACTTGGCCTATACATTTTAGGCATAAATACCCCGAAATGGTTTTTGAATTAGCCAATTTGAGCTTAATACAAGCGAGAACGGTGCCAAAAATGGTCAATTTTGAGTGTTTTTTGGCCCTACTTTGACTGTTCAAAGGTCTATAAAGTTGTGCATATATCAAAAAGTTAGCTTCCATTCCCCCAATTGCTTATGTTGCCTGATCATATGGCAAAAGAATCAGTTCCCGAAAGTCTAATGGTGAAGCTGTGACCCCGATTACAAAATTTTATGACCGAAAAAATCAGTTTTTTGGCTTTTTGACCCCTTTAATAGCCTTTAAATTGAAAAATTCCTGTAGATTATGAATCTACTCATCAAGACGCACATTTTGGTACCAAAAACTTCTCATAAAAGTGGTGGGAACATAGTGAACTCGAAAATGGGCATTTTGAGTGAAACCAATAACTTACACGCGATGCGTGGAAGTTAAAAACTTTAGGAAAAAGATAAAAATTTTGGGAAAAAACGGCTAATTATGTTGTATATCGGTGATTAGAGACCATTAGGACCAAAAAAAATTTTTCATAACTTCATCCTGCCATGCGTACCCAAAAAAACGAAAAATGGACCTTGTGGACACAGGTATGGACGAAATTGGCTGAAACTTGGCCTATACATTTTAGGCATAAATACCCCGAAATGGTTTTTGAATTAGCCAATTTGAGCTTAATACAAGCGAGAACGGTGCCAAAAATGGTCAATTTTGAGTGTTTTTTGGCCCTACTTTGACTGTTCAAAGGTCTATAAAGTTGTGCATATATCAAAAAGTTAGCTTCCATTCCCCCAATTGCTTATGTTGCCTGATCATATGGCAAAAGAATCAGTTCCCGAAAGTCTAATGGTGAAGCTGTGACCCCGATTACAAAATTTTATGACCGAAAAAATCAGTTTTTTGGCTTTTTGACCCCTTTAATAGCCTTTAAATTGAAAAATTCCTGTAGATTATGAATCTACTCATCGAGACGCACATTTTGGTACCAAAAACTTCTCATAAAAGTGGTGGGAACATAGTGAACTCGAAAATGGGCATTTTGAGTGAAACCAATAACTTACACGCGATGCGTGGAAGTTAAAAACTTTAGGAAAAAGATAAAAATTTTGGGAAAAAACGGCTAATTATGTTGTATATCGGTGATTAGAGACCATTAGGACCAAAAAAAATTTTTCATAACTTCATCCTGCCATGCGTACCCAAAAAAACGAAAAATGGACCTTGTGGACACAGGTATGGACGAAATTGGCTGAAACTTGGCCTATACATTTTAGGCATAAATACCCCGAAATGGTTTTTGAATTAGCCAATTTGAGCTTAATACAAGCGAGAACGGTGCCAAAAATGGTCAATTTTGAGTGTTTTTTGGCCCTACTTTGACTGTTCAAAGGTCTATAAAGTTGTGCATATATCAAAAAGTTAGCTTCCATTCCCCCAATTGCTTATGTTGCCTGATCATATGGCAAAAGAATCAGTTCCCGAAAGTCTAATGGTGAAGCTGTGACCCCGATTACAAAATTTTATGACCGAAAAAATCAGTTTTTTGGCTTTTTGACCCCTTTAATAGCCTTTAAATTGAAAAATTCCTGTAGATTATGAATCTACTCATCAAGACGCACATTTTGGTACCAAAAACTTCTCATAAAAGTGGTGGGAACATAGTGAACTCGAAAATGGGCATTTTGAGTGAAACCAATAACTTACACGCGATGCGTGGAAGTTAAAAACTTTAGGAAAAAGATAAAAATTTTGGGAAAAAACGGCTAATTATGTTGTATATCGGTGATTAGAGACCATTAGGACCAAAAAAAATTTTTCATAACTTCATCCTGCCATGCGTACCCAAAAAACGAAAAATGGACCTTGTGGACACAGGTATGGACGAAATTGGCTGAAACTTGGCCTATACATTTTAGGCATAAATACCCCGAAATGGTTTTTGAATTAGCCAATTTGAGCTTAATACAAGCGAGAACGGTGCCAAAAATGGTCAATTTTAAGTGTTTTTTGGCCCTACTTTGACTGTTCAAAGGTCTATAAAGTTGTGCATATATCAAAAAGTTAGCTTCCATTCCCCCAATTGCTTATGTTGCCTGATCATATGGCAAAAGAATCAGTTCCCGAAAGTCTAATGGTGAAGCTGTGACCCCGATTACAAAATTTTATGACCGAAAAAATCAGTTTTTTGGCTTTTTGACCCCTTTAATAGCCTTTAAATTGAAAAATTCCTGTAGATTATGAATCTACTCATCGAAACGCACATTTTGGTACCAAAAACTTCTCATAAAAGTGGTGGGAACATAGTGAACTCGAAAATGGGCATTTTGAGTGAAACCAATAACTTACACGCGATGCGTGGAAGTTAAAATCTATACTATTTTTCGTGCAGTCTTATTTTTCTTCAAATATCTCGAATTTTAGAGATCTAGACAATATAAGCTCTAATAGAACAAAACTAGTAAGTAAATCCAATAGAATGACATTAAAAAGCACTTAAATAACCCATTCAATTAAATAAAAATCCAAAATTTCACCAACTACACATTCGACCTCTGTTGACATTTCTGTGAATTAATTTTCAAAGAAAAAAAAATATTTTTCTATTTATAAAAAAAAATTAAAAATCCAAGTGATTAAGCTATTTAAATGCATTAATTGTCGCTAAACGTATAGATTAACGCTTGAAGGAAGTGAATTCTTTGAAAATTAATAGATTAAAAACAGAAAAAGCATCGAAAAAACGAAAAAATAAACTTGTGAAAAAATTTCAAAATTTTATTTAGAAAAAATAGGGAAATTAATTTATTTAAACTTTGTTAAGTCATCATCTGATTCAACGTGGACGAAAAGATAGCTATAAAAGTGTCGATAATACAATATTCCAACGTTTCAATTGTTAAAGGAACTTGATATGTCCAAACACGACGGTATGTATGGCTTAAAAAAAAATCTTCAATAGTATTCGAGCGAGAAAAAAAAGGAATTTTTCATTTTCTCTCATCAAAACTTTTCTTCTACGCTGCTTTCACAATGTCACGAAAATGACGTAAAGTTGTTGATCGTGAAAACGATTGTGATGTGTGAATAAAGGCTTGAACTATGCGACGATAAATTTTCATCATTAAAGTATCGAAAATGTATATTATATTTTGATCCAGTGCGGAATAAGTATATAAAGTTTGTGTACTGGATTCTCATATTCATTTCTTGTTGTTTTTGCATTAAAAACCAAAAAAAAGAAAAGAAAACGAAGAAAAATGTCTACTTGAAAACAGTCGCAATACAGTAAGATTATTTTCGTGCATTTTTTTGTTAAACAAATTTGCTGTTCTCGAGTACTTGAATATTTGGTTCGCTGGATGAGTTAATCATGACTCACTTAGGGTTTAGTTTATTCTAACTCATGTTATAAAAATTCCTCAATTTCTCGTTATAAAGTATTAAAATATTTATCAAATGTCATTTAATTCTCCTATTTCCATTTCACAGGAGTCAGTTGTGATTATTGTATGAAAAGTAACTTTCGTGGACGACGATATAAATGTTTAATCTGTTATGATTATGATCTATGTGCTGAATGTTATGAAAGTAATGCAACATCAACACGTCACACAACACAGCATGCTGTACAATGTATTTTAACACGTTCAATGATTGAGGTATCATATGGAAGTGGAAGTGGATCACCACGTCAATATCAGAGCTTCACATGTCCTTATTGTAGCAAAAAAGGATTTAGTGAAACGACACTTCTCGAACATGTTACAGCTGAACATTCAGAGTCTGATAGTTCCACAGAAGTAATTTGTCCAGTTTGTGCATCGTCACCCGGCGGCGATCCAAATCTTAAAACTGATGACTTAGCAGAACATTTAACATTAGAGCATCAACGCGGTGGCACATCAACTTTTGAATTTATAAATGAACCATCAGGAATTCGTCATGGTGGTGTAAGGCGGATTTCTAGAACAGCTGTTGGCTCTGGTGTACGATCAGCACGTCGATCAAATAATGCTAGTTTCAGTCCATCAAATCAAGAACCAGCTAGTGATCAATCTGTTGATCTTTTTGCTGAACTTCAACAGACATTAGCTGGCGGTTCACGTCGTCAACTTCAACAGCTTCAAATGCAAATTCAAATGGAACGTCAAGCCATTGAGAATCGAATTACAAATATTGGTCGACGACCCGGATCAACAAATTTAACTGCAGCAAATAATAGCACAGGAACAAGTGGTAGTGGTGGTGGTGGTGTTGGAAGTAACAGTAATTCAGCAAGTATAAGTATTCAACGAATTCTATCGGCAATGTCCAATAGTGGGAGCTCAAGAGATACATTTATGACGATATCGCCAAGAAGTCAATTGTCAGGATTGCCTGCATCAAGTTCATCTGTTGTAAATGGACAGTCTTCCGCAACATTTATGCCAACGTCAGGCATACAATTGCAAGGACTTCATAATACACAACAACCAAATGTTGCTGAAGTTGGAACAATTCAAGTTCCAAATTCGAGCGGTCAATTCTTGATGCCACGTTTATTGTCACCAGCTATGAATGAGGATGAAAGAGAGCAATTGGAAAGGGACAGGGCTGATAGGTATGCAATGATTTTTTAATACATTATAATATTTTTTTGTTGACTTTGCTTAGTGCAATTTTTCGTGTCCGATTATCAAGATTGATATCTATTGAATTTGATGTAGCGTGCATATATGAACATTTGAAAATCAACAGAGATTATTGATCTATAATATAAACAAAAGGGAGCTTCGCCAACACAATCCTAGTAACAGATTTTTCAATAAACACAATGAGTTGGTTATGAATAGCAATTTTCAAGCACATTCCTGTGAGGTTTCTTGAATTTTTCAAGCACATTTTTGAACATGAAGCGTTGAATTTTTGTCATGACATTTTAAAGCGTAAAAAATAGTGGAAAATTCCCACAAAAAGTAATTTAATCAAAAATACTTTAAGAATGTCACATCAATCATATCTAAAATGCGCTACAGTCATCAATTAACCAATTATTCTACATCTACAAAGTAATACCTTATTCAATCAAAAATATTTCTGTATCTTTGTATTTTTAGAGCATTATATATTCAAGAGCTATTATTAGGTACGGTCGATGAAAATAGTCAAAATGTGATTACTCCAATGCCACTTCAAAGTGTCGCAGCTTTAGTGGAGCCAGCGATACAGCAGTTTCAACGAATGACTGTCGAAGATGAGCACACTGGATTGGCTCAAGGGACTGTTTATCATGGAAATGAAGCTATGAAGAAAAATTTTATGAGAAAGAAAGAAATGTCAGCTGTGGATGATGGCGGGAAGAAGCAGCAACAGAAGACGAAAGTAGCGAATGCTAGGAAATAGAGAATGTATGATAGGATGGAATGTGTAATGGTTATATCATGATAGATTATTATAATAATTATTATTTTTAATTAATTGTTTCTATTTCATTTTAAATGTGTGGAATATCCACAAGATAACTAAACTAAAAAAAAGAAATGATGAATGATAAATTTTAATGCATAATATAAAATTAATATTATTGACGATACATAAAAAAAGAATATAAGAAACTCATCACTAAAAAAACCAACAAAAAAAGTTTTTCTTTAAAAAAAGTGAATTTATGGAGATAATATAAATAAATATACATTAACTAATAGACAGAGGAACGTAAATTCATCATCTCCCCCCTTTATATCCACTCTTTTTATTCCTGTTAGATCTAAGGAGTGATTTCACATAAAAAAAGAGGTGCAAAGTTGAGGGATGCTAACTTCTTTTAAAACTTTTTATTATTCAGCAACTGCTGTGTTTCTTTCTTTTGATTTTAATGCTGTAAAGCCTTAACATACTAGAAAATCTTTATGAAATAAAAAAAAATGCTAGTCTTATGAAAATCTTCAAATCAATTATATTTGTGTACCTATGTGGAAATTGTGAGAAGGAAATTGCAGAATTTGACTTTTTAAATTATCTCAAGAAAGTGACGTGATTAGTCAGGTGGATTATGAAAATCAAAAGTTACATGTTTAATTTCAAAATTCAAGAATAACTATTTACTAGGGCCCAAATATTAGTCTCAAATGTCTTTTGTAAAGCAATCTTAAGTTTAATAGATAAACCCTCAAAATTTGAAAATAAGTTCAGTAAAATAAAATTTCAAGACCTCCCTAGGAGCCGTTCACTTAGTACGTTCGCTTTTTAGAAGGGAGGGGGGAGGTGTGATCTAGGATTTTGTAACAGGTCAAAAAAAGAAGAAAACAATTCATATAAAAAACGTAACGAGGGAAGGGGGGAGGGGGAGGAGGGGTCAAAAAAGTCGTTTTTTGCGTAACGTACTAAAAGAACGGTCCCCTATCAAAAAAGAAAAAAAAATACCAGCTTAATTCTTCATTTCCACCCATTTCCACAAACAAAATACCAAAAGCAGTGAAACTCAAAACTCGTGATCAAGAAAGCTAGCATCCCTTTGTTAAGACTTAAACTGTTTAAAAAAGTAAATCATTCATTAAAAGATAGTAAATTCGCAGAAACTTTTCTTAATTAAAAAAAAACTTCCCTTTCATTATTTTTTAACTCCTTAAAAAAAGAATTAATTTTTTTGTGAATATAGAAAAAGAAATTGTACTATAAAAGGAACTAATAATGCATAAAAGCGACAAAGCGAAAGAAAAACTGAATGATTATTTAAGGCATCAAACACACAAATGAAAATAAACCAACATAAGTGAAATAATTTTAAAAATGAATGGATTGGAGAAGATGAAGAAAAACTATGAATCACGGAAAAAAAGAATAAAGGCTGTTTGAATGAAAAAGTAATAAAATAAATAAAAATGATGAAAAATAAAAAATCTATAAATTGAATTTTACGTGAAAAAACTTTTTTTTTTGCCATAGAAACATGCAAACTTTCTATTTATTTGTCTTTCATGAATAGATGAGCTGTGGAATTGATTTTGCATTCGATATGAATCATGATTGGATTGGTGGATGGATGTGTCTTGAGTTGATTTTCAAATTGAATTCAAATTGCGAATTTTGAAGAGTAGATGAATGTGGTTAAGGATAATTGATGAGTTGGAGTGTTAAGTGAAGTTATGGATGATTATTGGCACACTTACTGAAAGGTATGATGTAGCTGTTGGTAACGATCAAAACAAATTAAGAATTTCGGAATGAATTTTTGTTCCAAAATTAACAAGGGGCCGTTCACTTATGACGTCCATCAAAAACTTGGATTTTTAGACCCCCCTCCCCACCTCTGTCACAAAATCTTCTAAAAATTTTATTGTTTAACTGTCGTTTAAAATTGATCAACATACTTGTGGTCGTTCATTTATTATGTCCAATTTTTAAGATGGAGTGGGGGTAGGGGTCTGAGGCTGTGGTAGACACAAAATGTGGGGGGTCTGAAAATCCAAGTTTTTAATAGATGACATAAGTGAATGACCCCTTGACTAATATTGAATAATCAGACAATACCGATTCGATTCTATAACCAAAAGTTTATATCTTTAAGCCTTTAATTTTAAATCCTCCAAGCCTTCAGAATATCAAAGTATACTGTTACTATCTGCTAAACCTATCACAACCTGTCACAAAAGCTCATTCAGACTATAAATATGCTAAACAACAAACCACAATTCATAAAAATAGAAACAGCAATTCCATCATGTAACCAAAGCTTCCAAACAGCAACATTGTCAAGCACAGATATTTTAAAATAAGCCTCCATCAGAAAAGTGATGTGATAACAGCGCAATTGAGTCATCAGCATTTTGTTCCTAACCACTCAATCAACATCAACTATTTATAAGGCTTTACCCACAGATTCACGTCATCGGCTTGTGGTTTTTGGATGATTTCATTTTAAATTGTAAATCTAGCTGCAATCACAAAAATTGTATTATGTTCAGGCATAGATTCCAAAAGTTTTTATAATTCATAAGCTTTTTATTGAATTTCTCAATTTTTTTAAATTTTTAGAAGACAAATTTTTATTTTTATTATCATTAAGTAGAGGACAAAAAATGACTAAATTAGGCTTTTTTATAATTCATGTGACAAACTTTAAATAATATTTTTTAAATTTCCAATTCTTTTGATTATACAATATATATAAATGAATGAGATACTCATACATAAGTGAACTTTAAACTTATATTTTGATCTACAAAAAAATGTGATTAACTAACCTTAAAAAATTTCCAATTTTTAATTATCCAATTAGGAAGGACACACATATATGATAATAATCAGCATGAATTCTTTGCATAATAAATATTTTTTTTTTTCATATTATTTTATCAATTTTTTAGTCACTCCGTATAAAATTACAAAAGTGCATTTTTTATTAGAAAAAAATGTGGACGAATAGACGAGTGAGTGTAGAAATGTCATCATAAATTATGGTTTTGTGTAATTTTTGGCAGCAATCATCAGATGATTCACTTAGATCAGAAATAAATTTTCTGACTCATTATACCGTACTTTGAATAATCCCTGAAGTGAATTTCCTTGGAAATACTTTGCCAAGAATTTTTCGAGAGCTTCACATTTCACGATTTATAGACTTGATGGTGATGATTTAGTGGATGTAAGATGATGCTCTTGAAAATTTGACATTGTTTCCCAAAAAATGTCTTTTTCTGGTGCAACTGTTGCATTGATGTTTCATTTTATGTTGCATTGTGTCTGCAACTGTTGCGCCACAAATTTTCATCTCAAAATTATTCGAAATGACAAAATAAAGTAAAAAACCGAAAGATTATAAAATCTTCGTCAGTTTACATCCAAAATAACATTTTTCCAACTCAATTAATCATAAAAATCAATATTCTTAAATGTGACACATCACAACAACAACATCAGCCCAACTGTTGCACCAACAACTTCATCACCAGGGACAATTCTTTAAATATTATTACAAAATTTCTATCGATACACATTTTTTCAATATTCTCAAGTAAATCTCAAGCAAATGAAGCACTTTTTACTACAAAAAAAATGTCTACATAATTAATATTATTATTCATTATTTAAATAATTATTTAATTAATTGTAATCAACCATATTTTAATTAAATTTTAATTATCATAAACTCATTCAACATCTCATTTTTAATTTTAATTTTTATTCTCTCAACTTATACTTCAAATCACATATTTTTTCTCACTATTTCCATTCAATATCCTACAGAAACTTATTTTTCTTTCGAGAGAGATAGAAGAACAAAAACATAAGTTTTTATTTTTTTTTAACATTTAATTAATTGTCGCATTAATACTTTCTTAATGATTTATAATAGAATATTTAAATATTTTTGGGGAAGGTGGGGTAGGATAATGGATGCATTTTAGGTGGGTATAGTCAAAATTTGGGTTGTTGTGATCCATATTTATAATAAGATTTGACCTCTGATTTTTAGGTCAATATACTTGAATCTCCGACCTACCACCCCTTTCCCAAAACAAAATCTTGTCAAAAAAGTTAAAGACTTAAGGTTAAGTGATATTCTTTTTTTTTGGAAATTCGAAATAGAAATGAAAAATTAATAATTGATATATGTTAATGTAAATTTTATGTATGTATATAAGATGAATATGCTGGAAATTGCTTAAAAAGATATTACACATCTACGATAGTGTAAGTCATATCAATAATTTTTTTTTCTTGTTCCTTTAAAAAATATCAATAATTAAATATTTTTTTTTAGTATCAAAAGCTGAGTGTATTACAATTCTTTTTTTTTTTATGGAAGTCTTAAAATATAATGGTGATGATTCAATATCCATGAACATTTATGAGGTGAGTGTGTTGTCACAATACACGGTAAATTTTTATTTTTTATTCAAGAGATTTTTCATCCTCTTCTTTTCTCTCCACAGGATGTGTCATCAACTATTTAATATTCCCATTGTGTTTCTGCGCCACCTTCGACTAACTTGAATGCACCGTTCTTTGTTGCACCCAAATATTTACCATTCTGTGATCTGAAAGATGAAGTAATGAATTTATATTGATTATATTCGATTGTTAAGGAGATTAACTTATTGTGAGTGTTATATTTAGATATGATAAATGCTTACCTGATTGAGATGCGAGTAGGTTCACGTAATTCCAAATAGAATCCATCAGTTGGACCATCACCATCAACATTAATGCCTTCTCCATCAATACGCCAGTACTTTCCATTATGTCCCTTGAAATAAACCATTCCCTTATCACCACGTTCAACTAAGATTGTCTCGTACATTGCTTTATTGCATTCTAATTTTACATTTCCAGCTCCACGATAGCCAACAAATCCTTGCTCACATTTAAGAACCAAAATTGGACGATTGATAAGATAGAAGTAGAACTTTGTGATATCCTCAACATTATCGGATGTAGCAAACAAGTGACCAGATCGTTTAGTTCCCAATAATTTACCATTATTAGCACGGAATGAGACGGAACCATCACCATGCCAGACTAATTCAAAAAGTGCATCAGCACATCGACGCATACCCGTAGCTTGAATACCACCGCCAGTTGAGAGACACCAGTACTTGTCTTGTGTCGTTCTCAAGCCCCAACGATGTGCCGACCAGTCATACTCCAATTGAAATGTTTCATTTTCACCAATCTCATCTTGATTTGCAGTTACGTCGACGCCCTGCTTAACTGATACGTATTTATTATTTAATGCAGCAACGAATGATGCTTGTGGCAATGAATCTTCAAGTGAAAATAATTCATCACGGGTAACTGTTGTTGAGCGTGATTTGAGAACGGCTTTGGATCCAATTGGTGATAAATATGTTCCATGAGTATCGCGTAATGCTAAATGTCCACTATGATACTCGGCACTGAAGAGACAATCTTTTGTGCATTTTGTATCCAATTTGCCAGTGTAGCATAAGTATCTGTATTTAAAATGAGAAGGTTAAGAAATAAATAATTTTGCATTGCTTATTATTAATGTCCACTTACTTATTATTACAAGTATGCAATGCATACTTTCCATCCTCTTCAGCTCTGAATTCGAGAGTGAACAATGTATCCTCACCCCATGGAATATTTGAGTCAACTTGAATCTCATCTTGTGACTCTGATAAATGTGCAAATCGTTTACGTCCAACAGAGCGTAAATTGACCTGAGGACGTGCAGCCAAATGTACTGACCAATATTCAGTTGAGCTTGGAGCCTTTGCAGTGCATGTCAATTTTTCAGGATTACCACCAAGATAATATCCACGAGATTCATTGCGAAGTGCCCATTTTCCATCGTCAGAGATGCTGATTTGGAATCGACTTCCAGCATCACGTTCATCTGATTCACAGAGGACATTGCCAAATTGATCGACTGATAAATATTTTCCCAAATGTGAGCGCAAGTAGATTATGCCTGGAATATATCAAAGAAGAAGATAATGTTAAAAATGTTAATCACGTTTGGTATTTGTTATGTCTATAGCTGTTGTTTGGCTACAGAAAGAATATTGTATGAATCATGTTAATTATTATTCTGGAGAATCAATTGTGAATGAAAAAGAAGTTATGGAAGATTGAAAATACTACGTAGCAGACTAGATGATTAAAGTGCATTTTTTTGTTGGATTCGTTCTTGGAATTGTCAATGAATTGTGATTTTTGGTTGATTTTGAGACGCAAATAGTTAATTGAATTAAAAATACTTCAATAGGAATTGAACTTTAGAGCCTAATCTCAAAATGGTCCTTTGACCTTAAAATTTGGCTAAGGATGGCATACAAAAGATATAAATCATAAGAAATAGAAGGCATGCAAAATTTCCACCAAACAAACGACTTCAACTCCTTAATTCAATAACCATACCATCAAAACCCTCTCACGCTCTAACAGTTACACATACGAATTTCAACCCTCGATAGTCAATGAACCATCAAATGAGTCATGCAAATAATGAACCCAACGAAATCAAGCCAACGCAACATGAATACATAAACGCATTTATTTGACGAGAAAGTGCCTCAGAAAGCAAATGATTCATGCTTTAACACAAGAAATATAAATCAATAGAATGAATGATGGACAATGAAACTTAATATTTGGCACAAATAATTTTTTATTTCCCAAGCGTGACTTTTGTGAATTGAAAAAATTCTCAATGGAAAATAATTTTTTTAAAAAATAATAATTTAATAATTGTTGAAAAGAACAGCAGAAAAATGGTTGTTGATTTTAGCTTCACATACAGAATTAAAATTGTGCTTTAATAAGCAAATTCTGATGTTAAGAATGGTAAAGTGAAAGAAAGTTGAAGAAGTGGAAAATAAAATCCAGTAAGTAACCGCGCAAGAAGAAGAAAAATTGCTTCTTTGAAGTACATAAATTCACTCAACTGGATCTGACAGCAGCGAATTAGTGAACAGCGCTGAAGAAAACAATAAAAATGTGAAAATTGTTAAAGTTGTTATTCCATTCAGAAAAAAAGTAAATCTTAATTGGCTTTCGCATAATTTATAGATCGTAATCAGCTGAGATAATTAGAAGACTGTGGATGTAAATTGTGGACATTAATTTAAAAATGTAGCTTAAAATTTAAGCACTTATTTACCATAAATTGATGTCACAGAGGTTCAATTATATATATTTTTTAAAAAGAGATTCTTATCTAAATCAAATTTTGATGTAATGGACAGCGCTTAGTACAAGCTTAGCATGTCTTGACAAGAACGATGTCTCATAAAAAAATATCATGATCCATCAAAACGCAGCACATCAAGCAAAAATTTCATAATAACATGAAAGAAGAAAATTTCTAAATCATTTCGTGAAATCTATGACCCTATCAAGTTTCATCCATCGGCAGACATAAGGATGTATACAAGAAACACCAACAACAATCTTCAATCTCATTTCAAATCCGCATCATCATCAAGAAATTTCTCAAGTTCTCTTTTTATTTAATTTAATTCTTATTTTTTTACAACCCAATTCTGTTCTTATTTTCAATTCATGTACAATCCACATGATCTAATTCTCTACACACAGATGAGATGAAAGGAACTGAACTGGTGATTTAGGAACGCATATTTAAGTTAAAATATTTTTTAAAGGTGGTAAAAAATTAGTTATGTCTTGAAAGGGATTGAATGGGTCAAATTTTTGAGGTTATGTCTCAAAATTCTGTTTAAATAATAAGGGATCGTTCATAAATGACGTCCAAGGTTGAGGAGGGGTTGAGGTCGAAAACAATAGAATTCTAAGAAAACACCCCACAAAAACTTGACCCAGACATTCTTTTTTGAAAAATGACCGTTAATTTTGGACGTCATTTATGAACGACCTCTAAAAATTCAGATATTTTCTAGGTTTGACTTTTAAAAAATCCTCTTCACTTGGTTCTATGTTGTCAACAACAGACCCACAAACATAAATCCTACTGTCTTTAAATTATTTCTTTATAAATTGCACTTTTAACAGCAAAACAGACAACCAGACACCCAAACCATGAACATTCCCGACCTATATTCCACTAAAAACCAGCACTAATAAATTTTACAACAATGAAAACGAAGACAATTGATAGAAGTATTCATTGCGAATTCATTTATTTATGGAGCAAAATAAAGAATCGATTCTATTCATCTTGTTGAATCTCAAATAAAAATCAATCAAGCATGAAAACACACACACAAACCAAACAAAAAAAAAATGTTGTCAATTACGCAACAACAAAAATTCCCATCGTCAAAATCACAATGGAATTAAAAAATAATTCAAATATTATTATTTTATGTGATAAATGTGAGGCAATGCATCGCAATTAACATATCGATTGTGAATCGTTGTTCGGAGGAGGAAAAAAAAAAAATTTAATCAATGTTTATATTTATAAAATGAAATGAAATGAAGCTCATGAAATAATCATTCAAAATCGCCACATATCATGCACAAAGTTGATGTCAACAATCAATCAATTCTGAATGAGAAAAAATACTTTTTTTAATTTAAATTTTTATTTTTGCAGTCTTTTTTTATTCTTTAATTAAGTTGTTTCACTTTGCACGCTCATAGCAAATAAACAAGAAGAATTGCCAATTGCTGCTCACTGATACCAGACAATGAATTTATTATTCAGCAAATGTACATTAACCTTCAGCTATTTTTTTTTGTGCTTGGTATTATTTTTTTTTTCGTTTCTTTTCTGCGAACTTTATTTTTTAGGCAATTAATTAAAAAAAATCTTTTAGCCATTTTTGGAAGTGAAAAGTAAAAACATTTTTAATAAGCTGTTTCCGATTTCATGTGTGAGTTCAAAGCTTAATAAATTTGAAATTAGTATTCGGGTTACTTAGAAGTAATTTTGTTTGTAATAAGTTTTTAATGCGATTTGACAAAAAAATTGTGTCATTAGGTTTATTGGCAGAGAAATTAATTTTTAGTAATAATGATAATGAGATTCATTATTGAGATGTGACTTAGTAGATCGAAAATATAGACATTAATAATAATTTAGTAATGTTTCGACAAATGAATGAAAATTATAATAAAAATTTTAAAAACTAGGACAGCAATTAAAATTAAGTATGGGGAAGAATTAAGAGGCTCTTCACGTGTGTCTCATTGGCTTATGAAAAATTAAAATGTGAATTGCTTTTAATATTTTGAGGAGTTTTGAGTGAAATTAGCATGAATCGGGTCAACTTTAAATTTACAAAATATTTTAAAAAAAATTAAACTAATAAGTCAAGTAAAATATTTAAGATGAGGAATTCTTGAAAAAAATGAGAAATCCTTCAAATTCTATTTTGTCAAGCTTTAGTTAGGGTTAACTCCAAGCTGTGCCATGGCACAATAATATTGACCACAGCTGATCTAAGATAATGCAATTTCTAATCTCTAAATAACTCACAAAAAATGTCATCCTATTAAAATATCAAGAAAATAAATTTAAATATGCATAATTTTATTTAAAAGCATGTTTAATGCTATTCTACAAATCGCTTAAGATGGGCGGGTCATATGTATAGATGTCCACCTGAGAAACCGGTACTAAAGGTAACAATCGCAGACTTTTCGGATGGTAAACGATCAAGGGGTAGACCTAAGAACACCTGGATTGAGTGTGTAGACAAGGACGCTAAAGTCCTGAATATCCCGAACTGGCAGAAGGTTTCGAAAGATAGTGCTGCTTTTTGACGAGTCTTGAGCGCGGCAATCGGCCCACGTGCGCCCCAGCCAAGGAAGTAAGTGGTAAGTAATGCTATTCAGAATATGGAACCGTTCATTTATGACATCAAACAAAAACTTGGATTTTTAGACCCCCTCCCCCCTGTATCGCAAAATCTTCATTCAAAAAAATTTCTATTTTTTAAAACTGTCACACAGCTTCAGACCCCCTCCCTCCCCTAAACATCGGACATCATTAGTGAACGACCCCAATTTAACTTTCCCAATTTTTCATTTTACTCTCATTTGTTCTTGTTAATAGCAATTATTTATTATGTTCAAAAGCCAACAATTTTATGTACAAGTTAAATAAAACAAGATAACTAGGTAATTAATTTTGTCGATCGTAATTAATGTTTGTCAATACTATAATTCCACATTAAAAACTAAAGACTCGATTGAACAGAGCACCAATAATCACAAGAGAAGAAAATTAATTTTACTGACCATAAAAAAAATTCTTTTATGCTTTTCAAATAGATCAGGAAGAAAAAAAAATAAATTAAAATTCAATGGAAGCAGCATCTGCTGTTTAATATCAACACAGGTATCAAAAGCAACAACAATGGCAACAATTAAAGTTAAGCAAATTATTATCGTGTGAATATTAAAAAAAGAGTAATAAAAATTATTTTAAAAGTATTTTAACTTTTCCCACTGCCATTATGCAACTGATGGCTGTTCATCCTATTCATTTTAATTTAATTTTTATTATCATTCTCATAAAATAAAATTGTATGTTTAACTATTGATTTCATTTGATTAATATTATTTCCAACTAAAGATTATACAAATTAAAGTCAAACAATGAAATACAAGCCACAGCATGAAGTTGATACAAAAAATAATTAATAATAGAAAATTGCAATTGATTTAATTATGAAGTTTCATTGTGTGGTAGCAAAAAAAAGAAGCCAGCATGTAAATTACTTTTTAAATTATAAATTGCAGCATACAACATAATAATTACGATCGTGGTTATTATTGAATTTCTATTGTACACAAAAAATGCACAATTCGCACACATGAAGTGCTTAATGAAGAGAGAAGAAAGCGAGTTTGGAGTTGGATGAGGAATTTATTTGGATTGAAAATGAGCGCATTTTATTTGGAAGAGCTTAATTTAGATAGCTTAAAATTAGCTTTATAAATTAAAATTCTTTAAAATTTCAAATGGCAATTGGATTTTAAAATATCCATAAAATTTGTCAGGTATTTACAGGCATTTATCTACTTAAAAAATTTTAAAACTTATCAAAATAATTTCCAAAAAAAATTGCAAAATTTTTATTAATTCGCAAAGTCATCAAAAAAGCGAAAATTGATGAGCAAATAAACCTGACTGGACCTCTCACTATCCAAAAACTAAAACATCACCACAAATTACAAATTAAAAAAAATTCAAATCTGCAAAATCACAAACTGCAAATATTTGCCAATTGACACATTTTTAGCACACTTGACAAATAAAAATTTGTACTTTTGTAATTAAAAAATTTGTTTTAAAACTTGAAAGTTATCGACACAACATCCAGCCAGACAAAATAAATAATGATGCAAAAATTTACAAGATTTGTTTAAAAAAAAAATAACAAGAAAATATTTTCTCCTCCGCATGCCTGCTTCATTTCACTTTAGATTAACGATAACATAAAAGAGATATTAAACATAATAATAACATACAGCATGATTAAAAGGAGGTAATAAATATCTAATTAACCTTTTGGATTGTATGCAAAAATTATTATTTCTTTTATCACGGCAACTAAATTACTTGCGCTCGTTTATTAAACTGGATGTTATGCTGTAGATTTTTAATGATCATATTTATGTTTTTTGTATTTATTGGATTTATAATTTTTTTATTATGGTCATTCATTTCCTTAATGGCAATTTCAATAGAATTCAATAATTTCCTTTTCAAAATGCTCAATTCAATTTTTGTCTTTTATTTTTTTTTTATCGCATTGAGAATCTATTCAGCAATAGAATCTTCAACATCCAAGAAATTCCCTCAATTACTATTAAAATAGGGAATTTGTAAGGAACATTTTTCTATTGCATCAATTTATTCCATCCATCCTTCATAATCAATGTAAATAAATTCCTCCTTAACAAACAACAAAACATGCCACGTGCATGTCGATTTCCGTTTTCTTATTAAGGAGTTAAGATGGATTTGATTGCTTTTGTTATTATAGAATATATTTTCAAAGAAATTCTTTTTGCAATGTGGCAAACGCACACACGCTGTCAATATGCTATAAATATATGGAAGGGATTACATTTCTTATTACTTTCTGGTAAAGGTAGAAGAATATTTTGGTTTTGAAAGATCTACAGACTAAATTGTGGCTTATGCAGTTGATGTGATTTGGCATAAGACGATAAAGAAGTTTTTGATTGAAAAATTTGATACTGAAATAATTGATTATGAGGTATCTAAAATTAGATGGAGACTGATTAAGGTAGCTTTTAGATTCTATTGATAATCTAGTCCCAAAAATCAATTTCCACAAAAAAAAACTTCATCCTTAAAATAATTCACCCAAAAAAAAAAAAACTTTCATTTAAATAAAAATAATCAGCATAAAAACTTTCAATCGTAATCAAATTTTCATCATTACATAAAAATGTCATTAGTTCTTTCCAAACCATAAACTCGACAGTTTACATAGATAATCGTGATTCAATAATCACCAAAAAAAAAAAAAAATATTTCCTTTTTTTCCTAGAAAAAGTAATTTCCATAAAAGTTGTTTGGTAAAACGATAAGACATAAAAATAATATTTTACTTGAAAATGATTATCAAGCGAAAATAAAAGTTTTCATCCTCAATTTTTATGTCTATAGTAGTTGTAGTTCGTTTCTGACAGTTTTCTGAGGATTTAGGTAGTTTAGGTGATAAATGGAGTGATTAGTGGTAAAATGTGAATATCCTTTTCAAAACTGAGTTATGTAGGATGGGGGTGTAATGTGTATTTGAATTTTGGGGGGAGGAGCTTGAATGCGGAAGCTGAATGCTTATTTTACATTTAAAATAGAACAATTGAATACTTTAAGTCAGTGATGGTCAATCGGTGTGCCGCGGCACACTACTGTGCCAATTTTTTTGAAAAGCACCACGATCCGTGTTCCGCGTGCGGTTTTGATCATAACTTACTCACAAAGTTTTCCGAGGCACAAAAAAGGTTGGCCACCACTGCTTTAAGTGGATCTAAATGTTTTTTTGATAACCACAACTCTCATTCAATAAATTTGACTAATATACGCAAAATGCTATTCAATTCCCAATCTCACACTATCCCACAATCTCATTACCGCAAAATTTATGTGTGTGAATATTCACATCCCACACAAATTCCAAAGAATTGTCCATTCAATTGTCAGATTAAAATCCAACATTACGTCTCTAATTGACATCCAGAAAAACAGATTATTAATAATAATCATGATGAAGATCATACATTCATAAATGCAATGCCTCTTAGCATGTAAATATTTCATTAACAAAAAATTAATGAAATACACGACAAGGCAAAGTAGAGTTGACGTGAAGTGCAAGGAAAATTTACGACTTTCGAGAAAATTACACAAAATGTGAAGCAAAAAAAAACTCGAGCAGTAAAAGCGAAAATAAAGTCATAATTGTGTGTGATTCACGATATTTACTAAATGTACATTTTGAGACATGCAAAAAGTTATCGACCTCAATTCTTTTTGTAGGATTTTTATTTTGTGTCTTCGTGTAAAACGAAGGAGGCACTTTGTGTCTTCATTAATGTTAAATTAAATCGATAAGAAAGTGATATTTGGATGTTCTACATGCAACATGGATTGATTCTGATATTCTTTACTTACAACAGTTTTACAAGAGTTGAAAACAGCAACTACAATAAGCAATGTCGACCCTCTTTTGATACTTCAATAAATCTATTTTTTTACAGTCAATTTTGTACGGAATCTATCGATTATTCATTACGATTCTTTCCACTCTAAATTTCCATTTTTTTTTGTCATTAGTCTTAAGTGCCGGCACTTGAGTATTTCGAGGCATTTTAAGAAATTGAAAGTGCTTCACAGAATGATTACTGTGAAGTAAATTTTATCGAGTGTTAAATAAAGAAGAGGGGATATAAAGGGTCGTTTGGAAGTGATGTGGATTTGAATAAATTTAGGAATCAGATCAAAGCTTTGAATACAACGTCGAGTTGTTAAATTGACAATATTTTGAATTACATAATATCTAAATTGTTCCCATTACAAATTGAATTTCGTATGACTAAAAAAGGAAAAAAAATGTTGCAGTAAAAATCTTCGACGGTCCAGGTTCATGTTAGACCTAAGAAATAAAATAGACCAAGACAAGCTCAACATTACATTTTTCTATACCAAAATTCTAATAATCTCGTTAACTGTAACGATAATGATGATTATAATGATTATCAAATGGATCTGTTAAAGAATTGCCTTCGAATGCACATTCCAAAGCAGAAATGAGATGCAAATTGATGCTGATAATAAAATTTAAAAGAATTTGCATAAGTCATGTGCTAATTTTTCAGATTTTTTTCATGATTTTACTAGCTTTTATTATGCGAAGTGTAACGAGAAAGAAAATTTGCGGAGATTTGTTAAAGACGGTCAGATAAGATGATGTATATTTGAATTGCTAATTGTATGTAGAATAAGACAGGAATGCTAATAAATTTCTTGATTACGTTAAGAATTTAACAAAAATTTACATAATCGTTCAAATACTTTCTCTAAAAACAATGCATCAAGCTTTAAACTTCAAAAACTATCCCCGGACATATCTCACTACATTTAAAACACCAAATCAAGCTACATTAACTACTTAAAACACCGAAAACAAATTATACACAATTAATTAAAATTCTTTTCCATTTCTTCATTCCTCCGTCCATAACAATTGGCCCCGAAAAAAAAGCCAGCAACAATAACAAGAAGATCTAATCATTGATGATCAATGTTATTGTGGTTAATGTACCTCATTGTTATAAATTTCCACATTAAACACAAATCTTTTATACTTAACATAAACATATTGCCGTTTGTTGTCCACCACACACATGCACAGCATTAAGAATGGACAGTGCAAGAAGATAGAAATAAAAATTTTTATTCTTTAAAATTTTGCTTGCTGCTTGTTATGATATACCGTAAATTTGTTATAAAATAAAGGAAATGAGAAAGCTAATGCTTTTTATGTATTGAAAAAAGAGAGTAGAATATGGGAATGAAAAATGAAAGATCATTAAAATGCTTCCAATTTTTTTATTATTATATATGAGTTTCTTGTTCAATTATTATGCACATTTTCATTTTTATAAGAGAAAGAAATATTGTTCAGTCATACATAATAGTTTGTGTATTAGAAGGTTGCTTTCAAGGTAGAACAATATGAATTTCTTTGGTTTATGGTTGTTTATGGAAGAAAATAAATGCTTGTGACTGCTCTTAATAGAATATTCAATTTCAATTTAAAATGTTTAGTTTGCTTATGAAGTCAAATATTCAAGAAGTATGAGGTGGATTTGGATAGTTTTAGTAATACTTCATGAATATGATTCCATTAGCAATTTAATGCCATAAACAGATAATTTAGACAATTATATTTAACACCACAAAATGTGCAAAAGACCTCACACAAATGACATAAATTCTAAATTATGACACACTTATTCTTAATCCAAAGCACTAAATCTTATAAAGTAGCAGAAAATTATGTTGAAAATGCAGCAAATCTTTATGTTAATTTCCTTGAAGCTTCTTTTATAAAGTAATTAAAATCTTATTTTTTTATTAGACCATTTAGGGTCGTTGGGATGTCACGTCACATTAAACTTCATGTTCACATTTTCCTACTTTATTCCAAGATTGAATTTCTTAACTTTCGACTCATTTTCTTTCCTTATATCATCCTTACTTAACATCTCAACCATCCCATTGCAATAAACAATATGAAAACAAGAAGAACAAGCAGCACTCGTGGTAATTAAATCTTACCATGTAATATTAATTGATATAAATAAAAACATTTTGTCATCGCCATTAAAAAAAAGTCAAGCAAATAGAAGCGTTTTGCTGTTTATGTTTATGCTAATGGTCATTTCTGTCTCATTTCCTGTCATATATTGAAATTAACACTTTAAACATTCCCGATGAAAAAAAAAAGAAATATTTGAACCGTCACTTAATGTTTGTATGAAGCACTTCCTGATCAAAGTCAATCAATATGCTGCTTCCTTTAAGTGAATTAAGAGACAGACGAGTCTTTTTTATAGAACGTGTAGTGGCAATAAAAACATTGAAAAACTAGTATCAACGTGGTCACTCGTGACCGACGAAAGCGCATTTTCCGCGTATAGTAAATAAACCGGAAATAAATTTAAAACAATTAAAAAAATGAGATCCAGTAAGCATTCATGGCCATAAAATAAGATCCAGTAAGCATTCATGGCCATAAAATAAGATAAAGTAAGGATTCATGGCCATAAAGTAAGATCCAGCAAGGATTTAAGGCCATAAAGTAAGATTCAGTAAGCATTCATGGCCATAAAGTGAGATCCAGTAAGCATTCATGGCCATTAAGTGAGATCCAGTAAGCATTCATGGCCATAAAGTAAGATCCAGTAAGCATTCATGGCCATAAAGTAAGATCCAGTAAGGATTCATGGCCATAAAGTAAGATCCAGTAAGCATTCATGGCCATAAAGTGAGATCCAGTAAGCATTCATGGCCATAAAGTAAGATCCAGTAAGCATTCATGGCCATAAAGTGAGATCCAGTAAGCATTTATGGCCATAAAGTAAGATCCAGTAAGGATTCATGGCCATAAAGTAAGATCCAGTAAGCATTCATGGCCATAAAGTAAGATCCAGTAAGCATTCATGGCCATAAAGTAAGATCCAGTAAGCATTCATGGCCATAAAGTAAGATCCAGTAAGCATTTATGGCCATAAAGTAAGATCCAGTAAGCATTCATGGCCATAAAGTGAGGTCCAGTAAGCATTCATGGCCATAAAGTAAGATCCAGTAAGCATTCATGGCCATAAAGTGAGATCCAGTAAGCATTTATTGCCATAAAGTAAGATCCAGTAAGGATTCATGGCCATAAAGTAAGATCCAGTAAGCATTCATGGCCATAAAGTAAGATCCAGTAAGCATTCATGGCCATAAAGTGAGATCCAGTAAGGATTCATGGCCATAAAGTGAGATCCAGTAAGCATTCATGGCCATAAAGTAAGATCCAGTAAGCATTCATGGCCATAAAGTAAGATCCAGTAAGCATTCATGGCCATAAAGTGAGATCCAGTAAGGATTCATGGCCATAAAGTCAGTTCCAGTCATAAGGAATCAAAAAAGTACCGAAAAAAGAATTAGACCTCTGATGGGATTTGAACCGAGGAAGGATGAATTTTTGAAAAAGTCAACATTTTAGTGTATTTTACCACACTAACACATATAAAGAAATGTAATTTTGGCACTTTTTACGCTGGTTCCAGCAGAGGAAGTGACCATTCGTGCTGATTTTTTCGCCAGCTCTAGCCAGACATACTACACACATTTTAAGCCAAAAATCGCATCAAAAAAGCTTAACCCTGAGGAGGAGATGCGATGACAGACAGACGGACAGACAGACAGACGGACGGACAAAGTGCGGACAATAGCGTACTTTTCCCAAGGGGAAAATGCGCTAAAAATAGTTCAACAAACGGAGGAAATTAGTGAGAACGAGATGCAAAAAGTAGTAATTTTTACGTCATGGATGAAAATTTAGTGCTATGCATAAGATTATCATAAAATAACATCTTTAAGAAGTTTGACGAGTGCTTCGTTGTTAGTGATTGTCAAATGCTGATTACATCACGCTGACTTATGCTGACATTTATTTTTTTTTGCCAATTACATTATGTCAATCCAATTAGTGCACTTTCCATTTCCAACAAATTAGAATTCACTTACATAATGGCTTTATGTTAATGAAATGGAAGTGCTGAAAATAATTGTGTTTGTTTGGTTGTGAGTGGCATGAACGCATGCTTTGTGTACATAAAATTAAATTTCGTGGAATTTCTGAATTAAAAACCAAAGCTTTTGCTAATTTTGAAGTAAAAATTACGGAATTAATTGCTTGCATAGAATTTAATCAGCCACTAGACAATTCCGTTAATTAAAATCTAAACATTGCGTCTCATTGATTGTAATCGATTGATCAATCACTATTATGTATCAGCTTATTCATTTTGATTGTTTAATCGCTGCTATCATGCTGAACAACCGCTTATGTTCTGTTCCATTCAATCTCAAACAAAACATTTTCCCATTTATTTTAGCAAATAAAAAAGAAAAAAAATAATTAATTCAATTCCAAAAAAAAAACATTTCTATAGAGAAATAAATTCCAATTATTATACACAAATTAATTATGTGGATTTTTAAATTCCCTCATGTCGGCTCTTGTTTGTTTCAGCCAGCGAAAATCACAATTCATTCATTCTATTGGGGATTATTTGTGTGTTACGTATATGTGCATGATGAATGTGGGGGTCAAGGTTATTATGAGATTTAGTATATAAATTTTTTATAGTTCAGCAATATAAAAATTTGTTTTAAATTTCTAATGTGCCAAAATATCAAATCAACCCCTTTTTGGTGAAAATGAGCAGCACAACCAAAATAAAAATTTTTGTGCGATAGGGTGCGATATAATTAAAAGTTCATTGAAAAATTGCTTTCGACCCAAATTTTTATAAAACGAAAAATCGTTTTAAGCGTTGGCGCATTTAAAAATGATATATGACTTAAATTACAGTTCTTAACTTCTTTATTTCATACATCATAAATCATATGAAATTTTGCTTGTAACTTTTTTTTTATTGAGTACTTAAAAGCATGCTGGGTAGGTTAAAGATTCTGATGTTAAATGACAGGAACAGTGTTATGAAGTTTTTTTTTTGAGCTGGAATGCTTTTTTAGTTGTGTACCTTATAAAGTAAGGTGTCTTAATTTAGTCTGTTAGCTCATAATTTGTAGTTCAAGTTCACAAGTACCAAAAAATTACATTTACTAAATTTTTAATACTTTTAAGTCATCTAATGTCTATTATTTTTCTAAAATTCTCTAAATCTAACTAAATATTCCCATTCTAGACACTCAGAAAAATTCTATAACATTTTTCGATTCAAGAAAAATCCAAACAAATTGCTATTACCATACCCACCCTCATGCTCTTATTTAATTTCCACATTAAACTGTTGTATTTAAAATAATTATAACTCTCATAAGCAACTTATTAAACGTCTTAAACCATAAAGTTTCTCATTTCTGTTGCGGTCTGGTAACACAAGAATTTAACAGTTGTTTTCTGCAGATTAACAAAACAATAGCATTTTTATCATCCATAAATTAACAAACAGCACAAAATAGAAGCATTAATTGGCTGTCGTAAATTTTTTTCCTGCTTTATTATTATTATTATTCAAAAAAAGCTTATCTTGAGTCATTAGTAATAAATAATCATGTTTGTTTATATGTGTCATGACGTCATGTTTACAACATGAGCCTTGATTTAGCTGAAGGTCAATTTAAAGCAAAATAAAAAGAGATTCTCGCGATTTAGAGGACGAGAGAAAGAGAAGCATTTAAATTGAGACGTTTTGGTTGATTTGATTGATTATGGCTGATGAGAAATTTGGGTATGATGTTCAAAAGTTTTGAGAGGTAAGAATGTGAGAAAAAATAGAGATTTATTGTTAGTCTGCAAACCTAAACTGATATTTCAAGAAATCTAATCTAGTAAACAAAGTTGTAAATTTTTAATGACGCATTTTCAATTTTCTGTCTTGACACATTTTTGAGATCGATTACACAAAAAACCAGAACGTGAAAAATCAATACAAAAGATTTGAAAGCATAATCGAAAAGTTTAAGCAGACATAAAAAACTCTTCTTCAATATCTACACACAATATTAGAGCGTAAAAATTATACACAGTCTTTATTATTCTAATCACATGCGAGGAACTAACAAGAAGCAGAATAACAATGCATTAGCTGAATGTGCTCTTGATGTTGACCTTGTTGTTCTCATTATAATATTTTAACCTGATTAGTACAATCATATCCAAGAATAATAAATTAAAAAAATGAAAAATTGCAACTGGTTAGAGTCATCAACCTTACTACAAACTCACGTCTCAACACTGTTACTGCACATCAGCGATACTCAATTTTTTTTTCTTCACTATTATTTGTTATGGTTTCTCTTGTCTCTAATTCTCTCTCTCTTTTACTCATTTTACTCGCTCTACATCTCAGCTGCGGCGGCAACAACAATAACAACAACTCCGTAAATATTACTGAGAAGATTGAAATAAATCGGAATTGCTAATAACTTGATTTATTAGGGAAATTTTACTATTTTTGTATTTTGACATTCGTAGAAATCTTCAAATCAAAACTTTTTAATGAATTATATTGATCTGTAATCAGACAGCATCTTTCGACTGTTATAAATATTTGAGATTAAAAAAAGTTATTTTTATGGGAAAACCCAACGATGACACAAAATACGTCAAAAGTCATATACATTGGAAGGAACTGGGTCGTTTATAAATGATGGTAATATGTGCTTATTAAAAAAAAAGTTGTTGATCTCAATCTGAACAGGAGATAAGATTAGAAATTCTAAGAAATTAGATCAAAAGTGTGTGACAAGAAACATAATTTTAGAAGCAGTGCCAATTAAAACTTAAGACTCACTCAATATTTTAAAATTTGTCCATCACTCATCGAAAGCCTCACTAAGTCTTTTAATCAGTGTCAATAAAAAATACAAACATTTTCTGGAATATACTATGGATTTTGATTAAATATGAAGAAGCTCACGACTTAAATCGATGACTATAGTTTAAATAAAATTATAACAACATTTCATGGGAAAATACGTCAACTTAAATTCCGAAAAATCGTGTCCGTGAAGTACGCGGGAACAGGTTGTCAGAATGCCCTGAAACTTGGCCAGAATTACGTCCATATTACGTCCATTTACGTCCAGCATTCAAATATTTTCGTCCTACCTTCAGTTCCTGGATGTAGCACATTAAAAGTTTTTGGTATCTTTCCCGCGTACTTCTAATTTTTTTTGCGGGAAAGATATGCGGAACTAACTTTTATGGACATATTATATATCAAAATGCATCTAATTATTACGTCCAATTACGTCCTGCAAAAAATTTTGGAATTGGACATGATGGGCAAGAGTTATGGACTTCCAAAGTTTTGGACCAAATTTCTTGAAGAATAAAATTTTTTTTACCTGAAACTAAAAGTTTCAGGACATGTTATTATATATCAATTCAAATCTAATTATTACGTACAATTACATTCTGCAAACATTTTTGGAATTGGACATGATGGGCAAGAGTTATGGACTTCCAAAGTTTTGGACCAAATTTCTCGAAGAATAAAAAAAATTTACCTGAAACAAAAAGTTTCGTAAAATTATTTTTTTTATCAGAATTCAATATCTTAAACATTTTTATGATTTTAATTTATGTTTTTGGACTTTTGGCAGTTCCAATTAAATGGTCGTGCCTTAATATAGCACAAGCAGATCTCAAAAAATCCTTAAAATCGTGTTGTATATCAAATAACATCTATTTTTTCTAACAATTTCAAATCTGTTAACATTTTTAAGATCCATTTTATTATAATTTAGATCATAAGGCAGTTTTATTGTATCGAATTAGGAAACTAAATATGACAAACGTCATATTTAAATTTTTTTCAAATTTTGGCCAAAACATATTTTATGTTTAATCATATCTACTTTTTGTAAGAATTTTTAATTTATTGAAATTTTTGATTTAAAAAAAGACAAAATTTTATTTTAAAAAATCAATTCAATTTTAAATTTTAGAGAAAAAAAAATTATAAAAAATTAAAAAAAAAACTTTTATTCAAATTAAAAGTTGGAAAACAATATTTAGTAAAAAGTTTCTAAAGTTGAGAATAATTATAAGATTTTCTGATTAAGTATCCATAAAAAACGTTTTTTATGGATACTTAATCAGAAAATCTTATAATTATTCTCAACTTTAGAAACTTTTTACTAAATATTGTTTTCCAACTTTTAATTTGAATAAAAGTTTTTTTTTTAATTTTTTATAATTTTTTTTTCTCTAAAATTTAAAATTGAATTGATTTTTTAAAATAAAATTTTGTCTTTTTTTAAATCAAAAATTTCAATAAATTAAAAATTCTTACAAAAAGTAGATATGATTAAACATAAAATATGTTTTGGCCAAAATTTGAAAAAAATTTAAATATGACGTTTGTCATATTTAGTTTCCTATCGCACGTTTTGCCACAAGGGCGAAAGTAATAAAAATTTTCTATAAAAAAAATATTTAAAAAAAAAATAGTTTATTGGTGCTAAACCAACTAAAATGAGCGATAGTGAGGAAGAGATGGAAATTCCGGACACTTCTAGGAAGAGGATACCATTCCCGGGAAGTCCACAAAGAGTTGATTCGAAAAAACCCAGAGTCAACGAACAAAAATGTCAACAAGCGAAGTCAAAACAACAACAAAAAAGTCAACAAGCGAACTCATCGCATAAAAATGTAATTCCAATTCAACGAGGAGATGATATAGACACTCCAAGTAAGGCTGCCAAGCCAATATTCACTGCTGCTGCACTCAACGTGGTAAGAACAATATGCCAAAAACTCAACCTTGAGGCTAAACCAACCTACAAAGTAAGCAACAATTCATCGACGCAAATTATCTGTAAATCAGCTGATGACAAAAAAAAGTGATCCAAGCACTTAAAGATAGCAAAGTGGATCATCATACGTTCTGTGAAAAAACGGAAAAAGCCTTTAGTGCTGTATTAAAAGGCTTCTATGACATCGAGCCAGAGGAGCTTCTCAAAATCTTGAAAAAAGAGAATGTTCCAGCAACCAAAGCAAAAACTCTATTCAAAAATGAGAATTATTCATTATATTTGGTAATTTTTCAGCAACACAGCACCAATTGCAACGTACTAAATCATGCTAATCGTGTAATTGATGACATCTCAGTGAAATGGGAACCTGTCAAAAATAAATCAAATGTGCCATTACAATGCCATCATTGTCAACGTTGGGGTCACTCAGCAACAGGTTGTGGCTACAAATTCAGATGTGTCAAGTGCCTTAATAGCCATCAAATAGGCCAATGTCCGAGAATAACAAGAACTGAAGGATCACCTCAATGTGTCAATTGTAAAGGCGATCATGCAGCTAATCATAAAGAATGTGCGTCATTCAAAGACTTTATGAACAAACTGAGCATTAAAAAGGCTCAACAAGCACGTCCAAATCAGCAATTGCAAGATAGATTAGTGCAAAGCAGAGCAGAATTCCCAAATCTTACAAGAGCAAGTCCAGCGAGTCCTGCAACTCCAACAACATCAGCTGCTTCAAACCAGATTAAAAGACCAACATATGCAGAGCAAGTTAAGCAAACAAGTGCTGTTAATAATTCCAATGAGTCATACTCTAAATTCACCCAGCTATCTGAGTTGGCTGGAAAGTTAGAAGAAGTGCCAAATATTCAAAAATCCCTCAATCTCCTCAAAAAATTAATTGAGAAACTAAATCAAGAAACATGTGATAAGAAACGTGTCTATATTATCTTACAATATTGTTGCGATTTCAAAATTCCAGATCAAAATGATCTCGATGAAGTAGCACTTCTCATGCCCTCTTCATCTCATAATGGAACTTAAAATTCTATTATGGAACGCTCATTCGATCCGAAATAAGATTTTGGAGTTTTCAAATTTCCTAATTAATCATAAAATTGACATTGCATTTATATCAGAAACTTGGCTTGAATCCCATAATAAATTTCATATTCACAATTATAATGTCTACAGAGCGGATAGGAAAAAGGAGGGGCACTTTTACTTATACGGTCAGACATTCCTCACAATTCTCTGATTAAAACACAGTTCGACTATGCTGAGGCTGTAACTGTAAATATCCAATTCAACAATAGTTGCGTATACTTCACGTCACTATATATCTCTCCAGCAGCTTCCAGATCGCAATCTGAAGCCTTTTTAGTAAAATACTAAACTTTCCCGGCCAACACCTGATTGCGGGAGACTTCAATTGCAGGCATCAAGCGTGGAATAATTCAATTAATTCTCATAAGGGAAGAGACTTACTAAACCTCACAAATTTTCATAACTTCAATATTTTATCTCCAAATAGTCCAACACACATACCATATCACGGTGAGCTCACCACAATAGATTTTGCAATTAATAGATCTTCACTATTTATGTCAAGTCTAATCACAGTGAATGAACTCTCATCAGATCACCTTCCAGTTTGCTTTACAGTCGACTCTCACTCGAATAATATCTCACACGCCAACAATGAGATTTTCAATTACTCTAAAGCAAATTGGAAAAGACTATGCTCCTACATAGAGACTCACACAAGTTCCCTAAATCTCAATCTAGCGTCTCAAGAGTCGATTGACAATTCCATCTGTGCATTTAATGAAATAATTAAAAGTGGAATAAATAAATTTGTTCCAAAATGCAACACAAATCCACCATTGAGACACAAATTTTCAGCAAATGTACAAAACTTGATTAAGCACAGAAATCACTTCCGTAACTTGTATCAAAGAACACTTCAGAACTCTCATAAGTCTGCTGTGAATCAATTAAATCGTATGATTAAACGCGAATTAGCTTTAGAGAGAAAAGCTGAATTCTCTCTTAAACTCGAAAATTTAACATACGAAGATAATTCTCTTTTCAAATATACCAAGTCCTTAAAAAATAGCAAGAAATACATTCCACCAATCCAATCAGGTCAAGACTACGCTTATTCAGATAAGGATAAAGCTGAAGCTCTTGCAACTAAATTCTGCGAAATTCACACTAATTCAGCCTCTATGAACTCAAATTTGGAGCAAATAGTCAAAAACTCAATAGAGCAATTAGAACAGGATCGAATTCCAAGTTTTGAGTACTTTACCAATGAAGAGACAATTTCTGTTATCTCGAATCTAAAAACTCGCAAAGCTGCTGGCTCTGACACAATACCTAATTGTGTCCTAAAAGCCTTACTTAATTCCAATAATTTCATATCAAAACTCACATCATTATTCAATGCATGCGTAAAATATTCTTACTTTCCGACCAACTGGAAACTAGCTAAAATTGTAGCAATACCAAAAACCGCCCCAGCCTCAAGCAATCCCTCAGAATATAGACCAATTTCACTTCTCTCAACGATAGGAAAAGTTTTCGAGAAACTTATCCAAATAAGACTTAATTCGTTTGAAATTGATCATAAAATCATTATTAAACAGCAATTCGGATTTAAATCTCGTCACTCAACTACTCAGCAAATACTTAGACTCACCGAAAAAGCGGCCTTGGGCTTCAATACTAACAGGAGCTTGGGAGTCGTTTTACTTGACCTAAAAAAAGCCTATGATTCTGTCTGGCATGATGCCTTGATACACAAGTTGATCAAATATAAGTATCCTTTATACTTGATTAAACTGGACGTACAGCATTTGTATCGATCAATAACTCAGTCTCTGAGCTATTTAGAATCCTCGCTGGCGTCCCTCAAGGGTCAGTAATCGCTCCTCATTTATTCAACATCTTCATAAATGACATCCCTATCCCGAGCAGTGGTGAAATAGCTCTGTTTGCGGACGACACCGCATTTTTCATTGAAGCCCAAAACTATAATTTCAATTATATTAATAGCTCACTATTAAAAGCACTTCAATCATTTCAAAAATTTTTCAATAATTGGAAAATTGAGCTAAACAATTCAAAAACTGAATTTATCTTATTTACAAAATCCACCATAATGTTAAATAAGTGCCGTTCAGATGTTATCAATTTCAATGGACTCACCTTCAAATGGAAAGCTCATGTTAGATATCTAGGTGTTCACTTAGATAATAAACTTCTTTTCAAACACCACATTAATACGGTTCTATCGAAAGCCAAATCATTGTCATTCAAAACACTTTATTGTCTCATGAGTAGAAAGTCGAGTGTGTCAATAGACTCAAAAATCAGAATCTATAAATCATTAATTCGCCCGGTATTCACTTATGCCTGTCCAATTTTTGTCAACTGTGCTGCATCCCACTTCAATAAGCTTCAAGTATTTCAAAACAAAATGCTACGTCTAATTTTTAATACCAAATGGGATGATTTCATAACTAATGATTCACTCCATCGACGTGCCAACCTCCCAACAGTGAGAGAATTTTCATTAAAATTAACCTCACGATTTTATAACTCCAATAGATCAATAAACAATGAATTAATTTCCAAGCTAGGGAATTATGAGTATGACTCCTTGGAATTCAGAGTTAAGCATAAATTACCGAAACCCAGATCGCTATGAGTAATCTCGATAGTCTCATTAGTCAATAGTCTTACTAGTTTTAGTCTTATTAGTTGTAGTCTTATTAGTTATTAGTATATAAGTTTAAAAAAATTTAGGATGTTTTTTTTAAAAATTTTTCATCCAAATACTTTCAATTACAATCAAAATCAACAAACAAAATAATATTCAAATTGTATTTAAATTAAAACCGATAAGGTTGGTGTTAAAAATAATCAAATGTACTTCGAACATTAAATCAATAAATAAAAAGAAGAATTATTATTATTAGTTTCCTAATTCGATACAATAAAACTGCCTTATGATCTAAATTATAATAAAATGGATCTTAAAAATGTTAACAGATTTGAAATTGTTAGAAAAAATAGATGTTATTTGATATACAACACGATTTTAAGGATTTTTTGAGATCTGCTTGTGCTATATTAAGGCACGACCATTTAATTGGAACTGCCAAAGTCCAAAAACATAAATTAAAATCATAAAAATGTTTAAGATATTGAATTCTGATAAAAAAAATAATTTTACGAAACTTTTTGTTTCAGGTAAATTTTTTATTCTTCGAGAAATTTGGTCCAAAACTTTGGAAGTCCATAACTCTTGTCCATCATGTCCAATTCCAAAAATGTTTGCAGAATGTAATTGTACGTAATAATTAGATTTGAATTGATATATAATAACATGTCCTGAAACTTTTAGTTTCAGGTAAAAAAAATTTTATTCTTCAAGAAATTTGGTCCAAAACTTTGGAAGTCCATAACTCTTGCCCATCATGTCCAATTCCAAAAATTTTTGCAGGACGTAATTGGACGTAATAATTAGATGCATTTTGATATATAATATGTCCATAAAAGTTAGTTCCGCATATCTTTCCCGCAAAAAAATTAGAAGTACGCGGGAAAGATACCAAAAACATTTAATGTGCTACATCCAGGAACTGAAGGTAGGACGAAAATATTTGAATGCTGGACGTAAATAGACGTAATATGGACGTAATTCTGGCCAAGTTTCAGGGCATTCTGACAACCTGTTCCCGCGTACTTCACGGACACAAATCGTGTCCGTGAAGTACGCGGGAACAGGTTGTCAGAATGCCCTGAAACTTGGCCAGAATTACGTCCATATTACGTCCATTTACGTCCAGCATTCAAATATTTTCGTCCTACCTTCAGTTCCTGGATGTAGCACATTAAAAGTTTTTGGTATCTTTCCCGCGTACTTCTAATTTTTTTTGCGGGAAAGATATGCGGAACTAACTTTTATGGACATATTATATATCAAAATGCATCTAATTATTACGTCCAATTACGTCCTGCAAAAAATTTTGGAATTGGACATGATGGGCAAGAGTTATGGACTTCCAAAGTTTTGGACCAAATTTCTTGAAGAATAAAATTTTTTTTACCTGAAACTAAAAGTTTCAGGACATGTTATTATATATCAATTCAAATCTAATTATTACGTACAATTACATTCTGCAAACATTTTTGGAATTGGACATGATGGGCAAGAGTTATGGACTTCCAAAGTTTTGGACCAAATTTCTCGAAGAAAAAAAATTTACCTGAAACAAAAAGTTTCGTAAAATTATTTTTTTTTATCGGAATTCAATATCTTAAACATTTTTATGATTTTAATTTATGTTTTTGGACTTTTGGCAGTTCCAATTAAATGGTCGTGCCTTAATATAGCACAAGCAGATCTCAAAAAATCCTTAAAATCGTGTTGTATATCAAATAACATCTATTTTTCTAACAATTTCTAAATCTGTTAACATTTTTAAGATCCTTTTTATTATAATTTAGATCATAAGGCATTTTTATTGTATCGAATTAGGAATCTAAATATTACAAACGTCATATTTAAATTTTTTTCAAATTTTGGCCAAAACATATTTTATTTTTAATCATATCTACTTTTGTAAGAATTTTTAATTTATTGAAATTTTTGATTTAAAAAAGACAAAATTTTATTTTAAAATCAATTCAATTTTAAATTTTAGAGAAAAAAAATTATAAAAATTAAAAAAACTTTTATTCAAATTAAAAGTTGGAAAACAATATTTAGTAAAAGTTTCTAAAGTTGAGAATAATTATAAGATTTTCTGATTAAGTATCCATAAAAACGTTTTTTATGGATACTTAATCAGAAAAATCTTATAATTATTCTCAACTTTAGAAACTTTTTACTAAATATTGTTTTCCAACTTTTAATTTGAATAAAAGTTTTTTTTAATTTTTATAATTTTTTTTTCTCTAAAATTTAAAATTGAATTGATTTTTAAAATAAAATTTTGTATTTTTTTAAATCAAAAATTTCAATAAATTAAAAATTCTTACAAAAAGTAGATATGATTAAACATAAAATATGTTTTGGCCAAAATTTGAAAAAAATTTAAATATGACGTTTGTCATATTTAGTTTCCTATCGCACGTTTTGCCACAAGGGCGAAAGTAATAAAAATTTTCTATAAAAAAAATATTTAAAAAAAATAGTTTATTGGTGCTAAACCAACTAAAATGAGCGATAGTGAGGAAGAGATGGAAATTCCGGACACTTCTAGGAAGAGGATACCATTCCCGGGAAGTCCACAAAGAGTTGATTCGAAAAAACCCAGAGTCAACGAACAAAAATGTCAACAAGCGAAGTCAAAACAACAACAAAAAAGTCAACAAGCGAACTCATCGCATAAAAATGTAATTCCAATTCAACGAGGAGATGATATAGACACTCCAAGTAAGGCTGCCAAGCCAATATTCACTGCTGCTGCACTCAACGTGGTAAGAACAATATGCCAAAAACTCAACCTTGAGGCTAAACCAACCTACAAAGTAAGCAACAATTCATCGACGCAAATTATCTGTAAATCAGCTGATGACAAAAAAAAAGTGATCCAAGCACTTAAAGATAGCAAAGTGGATCATCATACGTTCTGTGAAAAAACGGAAAAAGCCTTTAGTGCTGTATTAAAAGGCTTCTATGACATCGAGCCAGAGGAGCTTCTCAAAATCTTGAAAAAAGAGAATGTTCCAGCAACCAAAGCAAAAACTCTATTCAAAAATGAGAATTATTCATTATATTTGGTAATTTTTCAGCAACACAGCACCAATTGCAACGTACTAAATCATGCTAATCGTGTAATTGATGACATCTCAGTGAAATGGGAACCTGTCAAAAATAAATCAAATGTGCCATTACAATGCCATCATTGTCAACGTTGGGGTCACTCAGCAACAGGTTGTGGCTACAAATTCAGATGTGTCAAGTGCCTTAATAGCCATCAAATAGGCCAATGTCCGAGAATAACAAGAACTGAAGGATCACCTCAATGTGTCAATTGTAAAGGCGATCATGCAGCTAATCATAAAGAATGTGCGTCATTCAAAGACTTTATGAACAAACTGAGCATTAAAAAGGCTCAACAAGCACGTCCAAATCAGCAATTGCAAGATAGATTAGTGCAAAGCAGAGCAGAATTCCCAAATCTTACAAGAGCAAGTCCAGCGAGTCCTGCAACTCCAACAACATCAGCTGCTTCAAACCAGATTAAAAGACCAACATATGCAGAGCAAGTTAAGCAAACAAGTGCTGTTAATAATTCCAATGAGTCATACTCTAAATTCACCCAGCTATCTGAGTTGGCTGGAAAGTTAGAAGAAGTGCCAAATATTCAAAAATCCCTCAATCTCCTAAAATTTTTAATTGAGAAACTAAATCAAGAAACATGTGATAAGAAACGTGTCTATATTATCTTACAATATTGTTGCGATTTCAAAATTCCAGATCAAAATGATCTCGATGAAGTAGCACTTCTCATGCCCTCTTCATCTCATAATGGAACTTAAAATTCTATTATGGAACGCTCATTCGATCCGAAATAAGATTTTGGAGTTTTCAAATTTCCTAATTAATCATAAAATTGACATTGCATTTATATCAGAAACTTGGCTTGAATCCCATAATAAATTTCATATTCACAATTATAATGTCTACAGAGCGGATAGGAAAAAAGGAGGGGCACTTTTACTTATACGGTCAGACATTCCTCACAATTCTCTGATTAAAACACAGTTCGACTATGCTGAGGCTGTAACTGTAAATATCCAATTCAACAATAGTTGCGTATACTTCACGTCACTATATATCTCTCCAGCAGCTTCCAGATCGCAATCTGAAGCCTTTTTAGTAAAATACTAAACTTTCCCGGCCAACACCTGATTGCGGGAGACTTCAATTGCAGGCATCAAGCGTGGAATAATTCAATTAATTCTCATAAGGGAAGAGACTTACTAAACCTCACAAATTTTCATAACTTCAATATTTTATCTCCAAATAGTCCAACACACATACCATATCACGGTGAGCTCACCACAATAGATTTTGCAATTAATAGATCTTCACTATTTATGTCAAGTCTAATCACAGTGAATGAACTCTCATCAGATCACCTTCCAGTTTGCTTTACAGTCGACTCTCACTCGAATAATATCTCACACGCCAACAATGAGATTTTCAATTACTCTAAAGCAAATTGGAAAAGACTATGCTCCTACATAGAGACTCACACAAGTTCCCTAAATCTCAATCTAGCGTCTCAAGAGTCGATTGACAATTCCATCTGTGCATTTAATGAAATAATTAAAAGTGGAATAAATAAATTTGTTCCAAAATGCAACACAAATCCACCATTGAGACACAAATTTTCAGCAAATGTACAAAACTTGATTAAGCACAGAAATCACTTCCGTAACTTGTATCAAAGAACACTTCAGAACTCTCATAAGTCTGCTGTGAATCAATTAAATCGTATGATTAAACGCGAATTAGCTTTAGAGAGAAAAGCTGAATTCTCTCTTAAACTCGAAAATTTAACATACGAAGATAATTCTCTTTTCAAATATACCAAGTCCTTAAAAAATAGCAAGAAATACATTCCACCAATCCAATCAGGTCAAGACTACGCTTATTCAGATAAGGATAAAGCTGAAGCTCTTGCAACTAAATTCTGCGAAATTCACACTAATTCAGCCTCTATGAACTCAAATTTGGAGCAAATAGTCAAAAACTCAATAGAGCAATTAGAACAGGATCGAATTCCAAGTTTTGAGTACTTTACCAATGAAGAGACAATTTCTGTTATCTCGAATCTAAAAACTCGCAATGGTGCTGGCTCTGACACAATACCTAATTGTGTCCTAAAAGCCTTACTTAATTCCAATAATTTCATATCAAAACTCACATCATTATTCAATGCATGCGTAAAATATTCTTACTTTCCGACCAACTGGAAACTAGCTAAAATTGTAGCAATACCAAAAACCGCCCCAGCCTCAAGCAATCCCTCAGAATATAGACCAATTTCACTTCTCTCAACGATAGGAAAAGTTTTCGAGAAACTTATCCAAATAAGACTTAATTCGTTTGAAATTGATCATAAAATCATTATTAAACAGCAATTCGGATTTAAATCTCGTCACTCAACTACTCAGCAAATACTTAGACTCACCGAAAAAAGCGGCCTTGGGCTTCAATACTAACAGGAGCTTGGGAGTCGTTTTACTTGACCTAAAAAAGCCTATGATTCTGTCTGGCATGATGCCTTGATACACAAGTTGATCAAATATAAGTATCGCTTTATACTTGATTAAACTGGACGTACAGCATTTGTATCGATCAATAACTCAGTCTCTGAGCTATTTAGAATCCTCGCTGGCGTCCCTCAAGGGTCAGTAATCGCTCCTCATTTATTCAACATCTTCATAAATGACATCCCTATCCCGAGCAGTGGTGAAATAGCTCTGTTTGCGGACGACACCGCATTTTTCATTGAAGCCCAAAACTATAATTTCAATTATATTAATAGCTCACTATTAAAAGCACTTCAATCATTTCAAAAATTTTTCAATAATTGGAAAATTGAGCTAAACAATTCAAAAACTGAATTTATCTTATTTACAAAATCCACCATAATGTTAAATAAGTGCCGTTCAGATGTTATCAATTTCAATGGACTCACCTTCAAATGGAAAGCTCATGTTAGATATCTAGGTGTTCACTTAGATAATAAACTTCTTTTCAAACACCACATTAATACGGTTCTATCGAAAGCCAAATCATTGTCATTCAAAACACTTTATTGTCTCATGAGTAGAAAGTCGAGTGTGTCAATAGACTCAAAAATCAGAATCTATAAATCATTAATTCGCCCGGTATTCACTTATGCCTGTCCAATTTTTGTCAACTGTGCTGCATCCCACTTCAATAAGCTTCAAGTATTTCAAAACAAAATGCTACGTCTAATTTTTAATACCAAATGGGATGATTTCATAACTAATGATTCACTCCATCGACGTGCCAACCTCCCAACAGTGAGAGAATTTTCATTAAAATTAACCTCACGATTTTATAACTCCAATAGATCAATAAACAATGAATTAATTTCCAAGCTAGGGAATTATGAGTATGACTCCTTGGAATTCAGAGTTAAGCATAAATTACCGAAACCCAGATCGCTATGAGTAATCTCGATAGTCTCATTAGTCAATAGTCTTACTAGTTTTAGTCTTATTAGTTGTAGTCTTATTAGTTATTAGTATATAAGTTTAAAAAAATTTAGGATGTTTTTTTTAAAAATTTTTCATCCAAATACTTTCAATTACAATCAAAATCAACAAACAAAATAATATTCAAATTGTATTTAAATTAAAACCGATAAGGTTGGTGTTAAAAATAATCAAATGTACTTCGAACATTAAATCAATAAATAAAAAGAAGAATTATTATTATTAGTTTCCTAATTCGATACAATAAAACTGCCTTATGATCTAAATTATAATAAAATGGATCTTAAAAATGTTAACAGATTTGAAATTGTTAGAAAAAATAGATGTTATTTGATATACAACACGATTTTAAGGATTTTTTGAGATCTGCTTGTGCTATATTAAGGCACGACCATTTAATTGGAACTGCCAAAAGTCCAAAAACATAAATTAAAATCATAAAAATGTTTAAGATATTGAATTCTGATAAAAAAAAAATAATTTTACGAAACTTTTTGTTTCAGGTAAATTTTTTTTATTCTTCGAGAAATTTGGTCCAAAACTTTGGAAGTCCATAACTCTTGTCCATCATGTCCAATTCCAAAAATGTTTGCAGAATGTAATTGTACGTAATAATTAGATTTGAATTGATATATAATAACATGTCCTGAAACTTTTAGTTTCAGGTAAAAAAAATTTTATTCTTCAAGAAATTTGGTCCAAAACTTTGGAAGTCCATAACTCTTGCCCATCATGTCCAATTCCAAAAATTTTTGCAGGACGTAATTGGACGTAATAATTAGATGCATTTTGATATATAATATGTCCATAAAAGTTAGTTCCGCATATCTTTCCCGCAAAAAAAATTAGAAGTACGCGGGAAAGATACCAAAAACTTTTAATGTGCTACATCCAGGAACTGAAGGTAGGACGAAAATATTTGAATGCTGGACGTAAATGGACGTAATATGGACGTAATTCTGGCCAAGTTTCAGGGCATTCTGACAACCTGTTCCCGCGTACTTCACGGACACCGAAAAATCTACTTGTTAAAAAAAAACATAAAGGAAGCAAATACAAGAAAATCCCCGGCAGCAATTATTTTATACCAAGAACACTTTAACGGTTTTCTACAACCTCATCTACTTTATGCCATTAACAGCATATGCAGTTGATTTATTCTCTTTAGATCATAAAAATTGATAGAAATGCATAGCAAAAGTTTATAAATAAATTACTAGAACTGATGCTACAAATTTTCTCTTATCTCTCAAAACTGACATTGAGTCATCATTGTAAGGCATCAAAAACACTTAGAAAACTTTGAGTGAGAAAAGGAGTGTAGAAAAAAAGATGAGATTAGTGATCGAATGTAAGCTTATAGTAGTTAGTTATAATCTGAACTGTAACTGTATGTTCAACTTATTCAACTTATATTCTCTCCTAAGAAATTCTAGTAAAAAAAAAGTTTGTAGATAATGATTAAAGGCGCATTTGATTTAAAGCTGGGAAATTATAGAAATATACTTAAATGTCTGTTAATTGTAATTTTTATTGATAACTGACATGAAAATACAGCTCCATACCCAATGGACCCCCCAAAAAACCTAAATTACGTTCTACTCATCCAAAACACCAAACAGTCACCTCAAAAATCGAACTAAGACAACACTGCAAGGAGCACGAGTAAAAGACGTTCTGTCTCAGCTCATTTTCTTCTTCTTTTGTTTGAGCATGAAAGAAGGAATAAGCAAGACAAGAAAAAAAATGAGTATAGGCTACATTGAGTATCAATAAAATTATTTACTCCCCGAGTGACAATTTAGTTGTATTTTGTGTATAGACGTGTGAAGATCATCATCGTTAAGTTGCTCAGAAAGAGAAAAAGATTTTTCTTTTCTTTAAAATAAAAGAAACACAAAAAAAAGCTTGAATTATTTACTTTTTTTTGACTCCTCATCTTTGACTGCTCTATCTACATATATTCAGTTTTTACAAGAGAAAATTAATTTTTGAATTTAAAATTACACAAAATGAAATATTCATTAATAATTTTTATCTCATTTGTATGTTCACACTACGTGAGTTCAAGTAATAAGACATAATAAGAACTTATAATTAACAAGTCTTAATTGTGATAACAATTTTTTTATGTTTTAGTTCCAATTAATGGTGATTTTGTGTCCCCTGATGAGCTAGAAGCACTTTTAAATAAGAATAAAAATACAATTAAGCAAGATATACCGAGTGTCCCGAGAGTTCCAATTGTGGATACAAAAAAACCTGTAGTACAGCCTGTAAAGCCTATACATCCTGTAAAACCATCATTACCCTCACGTAATGATGATGGACCACCAGTTTGGGGTGTCTCATCAATAAACTCTGCAAATGCACAATCTCAAGCACAAAATGTTCATGGTGGAAAAGAGCAATCAGCCGGAGCAAATTCATTCACAAATACAGTTGAAAATGATCAAGGGAAATTCCATAATTCTGGTTCGTCATCAATTGGCGCTAATCTTGCGCAAGATGGCTCCTCAGGTCAACTTTCTGCCGCAAATACACAGAAACAGACATCTTTGACAGCTGATGGCTATAAGAATCAAGACTCAGCTCAATCACAGTCAGCTAATTTTGATAAAGCTACTGGATCATTAATGGCATCAAATGCCAATACGGATCTTAAAGAAACAATTGATAAGTCAGGCTCACGACGTGAACAGACAAGTGGTTCATCGGCAACAAATCAAAATCAACATGGAGCATCAAATAGTAATGCACAAACAAATACAGTAGATTATAATCAAAATGGCATGAAAGGATCAAAAACTAATTCTGTGGCTCAATCAAGTCAAATCAATAAAGATGGATCAGCATCATTGGCAAATACACATTCGGGAACGAATACATATGAGACTGCTGATGGTCAAAAGGTATCAGTATCAGAAGCAGGCTCATCAAGTTCTCATCAAGGTCAAAATGGTAGTAGCGGTTCTTCATCTAATTGTGGCTCCGCAGGCACTGGAAATAACCAAGGCTATGCAGGCGGTTTTAGTTATTCGTCATCTTCATCAAGTTCATCGTCATTTAATGGTCAAGGACAAACACAAAGTAGTTCAGGATGTAAGAGTGGAACATCAACTGGATTTGCACCTCAAAATATGCAACTTGGATTTAATCCTGGATTTGGATTCTTTCCATACGCATATCAACAATTTGGATAATATGTGATAGATATTGAGTGATATAAAAAAATTGCGTTAAGCCATGACTATTTTTTTTGCTATCATATTACGAGCGCAAAGTTTAATGAACTCATTTAGACATTTTTTTGTTAATAAAAAATTTACGTCTGATAAAAATGGATTTTTTTTTGTTGTATGATATTTTATTATTAGTGGATATTTTTCCTGATACTAGTTTTTACTTCTTACTCAGTTTCATTCATTTACATTTTTTTCTTCATATGATTTTCAGATTATGGTATGTTAGGGTGTTCAATTGGTTGATACCGAGTATTGGCTATTTTAAAGTTATTAATTTTTTTGTTTTAGCTAAAGCGTTTAGTTCTATTTTATAAAAGTGTGTGCAAAAATAACTAGAACACTTTAAGTGTCACGTTCCATACGAAAATTAACATTTCATATAAAAGTTTTGAGAATCCCCTACAAAATTTTTTTAAGGAACAGGAGAAATAAGTTAAAATGGTCATTTCCTAATTTATATATTTTACAAATGATCATACAATTTAAAAGCGGATCTCTTTTCAGGATGCATGCATTGGAAACTAGAACACTTGATTTAATACCAGTAATACAATGTAATATTGATGTTGTATCACCGCTACGCCTATAGTTTTTTTTTAATTGTGTTAAGAAATCAAGCACAAATGCATCCACCTTATCAGGTTTTCATAACAACTAGACTTGAATGACCAAATGCTCAGTTGAAGCTATGCAAAGCTAAACATTAACATGCAAAATAAAAATATTTTGACTTTATTTTGGCAAAGTTGTTTGGCTAGGTAATCTCAATATTTTGAAATATATAAAATGACCTCTAAGTCAATATACAAATCTTACAATCATAACATTGGGTATATCCCATAGATTATGAAAATATGTCGCTGTAAAGTATTTAAATGTGAATATATAAAAAAAAATCGCAGGAAAACTTCAGAAACGCTACTAGCAGTATTAATTGACTTTGAAAATGTATTATGCGATTGTAACTGTGTGAAAAAAAATGCTGTGTACAGATTTGAGTTTCAGTCTTCAGTCAATTGTTTCAGGAGCAACACATCAATATATCGTAGTCGGTTATTGAAAATCTTCGAATTAGAATTTTTAATCTATGAATTTTTTAAAGTGAAGAGGCGGTTTTGTGCATCTGTGATTTTTTCTGTCAAATAGTTTTAAGCAAGTTGATGATTGGCACAGTTAAAAATTAAGAAAGAAATTCTAAAGCAATGAAAACATCACAATTGATTATATTTTATATCTTCATAGACTTTATCAGTGCTGGTAATTTTGTGTTATTTCTATACCTTGCAAAAAATTCCCGACTGGTTTTTCTGGACATTCATAATGCAGTTATTGAAATCAAACACCTGTTTTAATTGATAACAATTTGAACTATCCAAGCTAGTATGGGTCGCAAAAAAATTAAATGTTAGTAAAATATTGACTGGTGCTATTAAATAGTTCTAAAATCAATATTAATGGAATTGATTTTAAGTGCCATATATGTAAACAGAAAGAATAAGAGAATATTTAAAAATGACAAGATGCTTATCAAAAACTAGACCAATTTCTCTTTTTTATAATAGAATAATTGCCAGAAAGTCTAAAATTCTACGCAAAAGTACCACTTCTTTCAATTACTAGAATTTTTAAGATCCACTTTAAACTCAAACTATGAACGTCACTAAAAATTATTCACTTGAAAAATCTATTCAAATCCGGCAAGTCGTCAAAAATTAGAAATTTCATGAATTTTTTGCAAGGTCATTAAACTCCCATTTTGACCTCAACCAATAATAATGCTATGCACTTAATTTTTTTTTCAGCACCAAAGCAACTAAATTCTTGGAATGTAAATGAGAAAACGCTCATTAGTAAGTCTACGGGAATTCCCAAAGTAATGACGCCAAATAATGATACAAATAATTTAAAACGAAATGATCGATTAGTATTTGAAGGTCCAGTTAATTCACCCAATACGGATGCAATTCATTTTCCAAGTGATGATCAAAATAAGGTTATATTTGATAAAGTGATAGACTATAGCACAAGCACAACTGAAAAGAGTATTAGCACAACTAAGAATATTTTTAGCACGACTGAAGATAATTTTATCACTGAATTTAATAACAGCACTGAAATTGATGTTGATGATGACGATATTGACTTTAGTGCCTCATTTACGCCAAATACTATAATGCCACCATTGGATATTAATTTACAGACACCTAACTCAACTGTGGCAACTACTTTGTACGCTATTTGCAATGCTGAGCACTCAATAAGATTGTCATGGCATTTAAATTCGGATGCTACTTCAGGTATGTACACATTTCCAAATGGAACTAAAATTCAATATGCTGAATGCAGAGTTGTTGTGGTTACTCATCCATAGTATTAATGTGATTTTTTGTTTGTAAGTTTTAAGTCAAAAAAAAAATTCGTAGTATAAATATTTAATAAGTTTAATGTGTACTCTCACGTGAATATTTAATTTATTTTTTCCGAGCAATACAAGAATGGATTGGCTGCTTAGCGTCAAATTTTATGACATTAGACTTAAATTTAATTGAATTGAAATTAATGATTTTATTAAAATCAATCTATTTAGAATTACTCTATATTCAGGGAAAATTTTAGCTTTTTAAAACTGACATTTTAAATCAAACAATCAACTATTCCTGTATTACTCGGAGCCAAGTGATAATTGTCTATCATATTTCTTCAACTACTTAGAAATAAAATTTATTAATCAGAAATAACAACAATATAAGTTTTTTTTTTACAAAAAATAAACAGTTTACTCATAAAAATTTCCAGTTTGAACTTTCGTGATTAAATCAAGTTATATGGAACTAGAAGCTTTAGCTTTTAGCGCATTTCATAATTCTGCTGACGAATTTTTTAAAAATGCACCCCTGGCAATTTACTTTATTTAAACTCGAGAAGCAAAAATTTTCTAGAACAAACTTGTTCTTTCAATAACAAATGTTATCCATACTCTTGTGACAATATTTATTAGCCAACATTCACAAAGTCATTTAAGTCATTCCCAATCTTTTAAAAAATTGGACTAAAGATCGAAGCTTAACAAGAGTAAAAAAATTAACTTAAAATTATCCAATCTTAATCATCAATATTTTCAAATTTATTATCAAATCTTTGATAATTAACTAGACATGGAAGCTTCTACTGACAAAACGACTTGCCACATTCATCATCACCATCACCACGGAAAAAAAACAATCACTTGAAATAAAAATTATTCAAGTCTCATCATTTAGTTGAGTAATTTTAATGAGCATTATCTGCATAAATTGTAATTGTATTGTTGTTATTTTCTCTCTATAGTGACTTAATTCCTTTAAAAAAACGACTATCGTGTGTGATGAACAGTATAATTTGATGATGAAGATTAATTGACCTTTTCTGACTTTGTATTTACAGGAAAGTTAATAATTCTTGAAATTTACATCATTGTTAAATGATTTAAGCAAAGAGATTTTCTGGTGCAATTGGAAATCTTTTGGATGAGCATTGCGTGAGCAGAAAGAAGTCATTTTGGGTGATCGAGTTGAATGTCAAGTTTTATGCTTTTGATATTGGGAATATTGACAATTCTGGTTTTTAAAATACAGTAAATAGTTTAAAAGGGAAATATCCAATATTAAAACTCAAGAAGACGAGTCTTTAGCTAAATACTACTCAAAACATTAACACCGAAAAAAGATGCGCTGTAAACTTACAAAAACTTCAACTTTAACTTTTGGTTGCACGATTTGCAATTTACTAAGGAAATAATGTGCTGCTTCTAAAAAATTTCCTATGCAACTTTTCCTTTAAAAAGGCACACTAATCAATGAGTCAAGAATCAGTTAGATTTTGTTTGTTGATAGAACAGCAATAAGGTGTTAAATTTTAGAGAACAATGAAGTGCTGTGTAATAATTTTATTAATATTTATCCATCATTCCCATCAAACATTCTATGGAGGAAAAGGATCACTTGGAACAACTGTAGTTCTTGCTGAACCACATCAAAAAGTCGGTGGACCAATTGTGTTTCCAACTCATGGTCAGAGCGATCAAAATTTACAATTCAGTTTGGGATTCAGCAAATATAAACCAGGACAGATTCTACATAGTATTGGATCTGGCATTCTCGGTCATAAATTGAATAAAAATCATGGAGGAAGTGGATGGAATCCTCAAGGAAGTAATCAAGGAAATACTGGAGTTGGATTTAATACAGGAAGTGGATCATCTTATGGCCATAATTTCAAACCTCAAGGGGTATCACATGGAGTTAACAGTGGATGCAACGTGTGTAATGACAATAATGCAAATAAAAATAAAGACGTTGGAATCGGTTTTAATCCAAAAAGCGGATATAAACCAGGAACAAATTCAAATGGTTGGTCAGGTGTAGGAGATGGAAATAATTTTGGAGCTGTGCCAAATATTAATTCTCATGGAGGTGTTTTGCCAAATTCTGGATCGAATACAAATGGATTTGGCTATGCAGGAAGTTCAAGTTCAGCTGGAAGTTTTGCTTCAAGTGGTAGTTTTGGTCATAATTTTGACAATACTGGTAGGGGATATGGAAATAATGGCAATAAAAATTTTGGACCAACTCATTTTGGAGGTGGAACTGGCATTGATGGAAATTACAAACCAAATCAAGGCTCAAACTCGGGTGGATTTGGATCATCAGGAAATATAGGTGGTAGTTTTGGCAATCCTGGAAGTTACAAATGTAGTAATTGCTACTGAAAAAATAATCACACTGAAAAATAGAATCACAAACAATAAGAAAAACGTCCGATGCGCTTGATTACTTATAATGTTCTAATTTTATTATTACAAATAAGTATGTATTATATGAGAGTTCTCTCTCATTCTCTCATTTTTAATAACATCTTCCCTTAAGTTTAATTAATTTCTCTTTTTTAATTAAACTTACAATTAAACCAACTAAACCCCATTGGTACTTGGTCTAATGGTCTTTTTCAAAGCCCGTGCAAAATACAATGTAAATTCAATAATTTTACAGACCAATAACGTAATTAGTATAGCTGTCTGTATTTTATCACTTTCATTCAAAGTGAGTTGCATCTCCTGATGCTTTTCTTCTACATTGTTGCTGAACCAGCCCATTTTTCTATTAGAATAATCAAAGTTAAAATCAATTTTAAAATTAAACTCTTCCCTCAGGAATTTCTATGAAAAATTGTTTTTACCTTATTCAAATAAAATTCTCTAATTAGTATTCGATTAAGCAGTTAAAGTAATTCTGATTCTATAAACCCTTACTATACTCTTATATACTAATTTTATTGCATCAGCATGCAAATTTACTGAAACTTAAGACCGCATTGATTTGCGCAATACATTAATTTGCTAATGGTCACCGATTTTGTAAAAGCGTCCGCGACGTTTACATTCGTTTCAATAAATTTCACGCTGATGTCACCAAATTCAATTCTTTCACGTATGAAGTGATGTCTCAGATCAATGTGCTTCGTGCGAGGTCGATAACCATCGCTCAAGCTCAAATTTATTGTACTAGTATTGTCACAATAAATTCCAATAGCTGAGACGTCACTACATTTTGTGCCCAATATTTCCTCCTTAAGATGTTTCAGCCAAATTCCTTCTTGTGCTGCTGCTCCAAGCGCGATGTACTCTGCTTCTGTTGATGATAGCGTTACAATCGGTTGCTTAGTAGACTTCCACGAAATTGCTGCTCCAGACATCTTAAATATGTATCCTTGAATTGACTTTCTGTCATCGGTGTCACCACTGAAGTCTGAGTCTGAGTTTCCGAATAAATCTTCATCCTTCATTGAGAATGTCAATTTTGCATCAGCTGTTCCCTTCAGATATCGCATAATTCTCTTGACTGCTGTCCAATGCGATTTGGTGTGACAATTGTTGTATTGACTAACAATACTCACGGCATTAGCTATGTCTGGCCGTGTTCCTTGTGCTATGTATAATAAGCACCCGACTGCCTCTTGATATGGCACGTCTCTGTCTGACTCAAATTCTTCATTCATTGAATTTTTCCACTCCTTCTCATCATTGGTTTTGATAACTCTTTTATCATCAGGCAAATCGACTAATTCCCAAGTGTCATTTTTAATTAACGACTCAAATTCTTCATTCATTGAATTTTTCCACTCCTTCTCATCATTTCTTCCCTCAATATCTTGCACATTTGTTGGATCTTCATTGTGTTTATTTTCGTCACACTTGAAGACAAATCCATGTTCACAAATCAAAGCAAGATTTGCATAAAGTAAAGAAGGAGTTCCAGTTTTCGTTTGGGATCTCGTTGCCGGTCTTGTACTAGGAGTTGACTGACTTGAGTTCGACTGACTCGAATTTGGACTATAATTTGGGTCCATATGTGAATCATCATACTCTGATTCATCATCATCATCATCTTCAATTGAAATGATATCACCAATTTCTTTTTCTGGCTCTTCGGCTTTCTGTTCATTATTTGGTGTATCATCAAGGCCAATTTCAATCGTTTTAGGTTCAAGGAATTTAACATCTCTACAGATACGTAATTTTCTCGTCTTGAAATCAATGCATCTGTATCCTTTTACCTCTTCATCATAACCGACAAAAATCAATTTTTCGCTATTTTTGTCCAATTTCTTTCGATTAACTTTTGGCACCAATGCCATGACCTCACATCCAAATAATTTCAACTCAGAAATGTCCACCTTTTTGCCATAAAAGACTTCTTCAGGAATTTTTCCAGTCGATGATGTCAGACTTCTATTCGTCAAATATGCAGCATGATGTACAGCTTCACCCCAGAAACATTTGGGTAGCTTTGAGTCAAACAACAAGCTCTTAGCTTTTTCAATTAATGTACGATTCATGCGTTCCGCAACACCATTTTGTTGTGGTGTGTGCGGTATAGTCTTCTCATGACGAATGCCTTTGTGCTTGCAGAATTTATTCCATTTTTCATTGATATATTCACCACCGTTGTCAGATCTAACAGCTTTCACCTTCTTATTAGTCTGGTTTTCAATGAACGTGACGAATTCAATGAACTTCTCGGTGGCTTCCGACTTTGACCTCAAAAAGAACGTAAATACTTTACGACTAAAGTCATCAATGAAAGTTAGAATATACTTAGCTTTTCCAATGGACAGAGTTTCCATTGGTCCATTTACATCCGTGTGAATTAGCTCTAGAATGTCCTTCGTCTCACGAGTTGACTTTCCAAACGGCTTGGCAGACATCTTTGCTTCAGCACATGTCACACAATTTTTGATTTCACTGTCGTTGTCATCAAATTTCATTCCATCAACGGCATTCTTCATTTTTACAAGCGTCTGATAATTTATGTGTGCGAGTTTTTGATGCCATAGCATAGCATTTGTCTCATGTTGCACGCCAACTAACGCTTCTTCTTGTTCAGTAATGATTTTATAAACACCGTTTCGCTGTGGTGTTCTAAGAATTAATTTTTCTTCATCATTGTAAATGGAGCATCCATTTTCACTGTCGAATACAACTGTATTTCCCATGTTCACAATCTGTGCAACAGACAGTAAATTCGCTCCCAATTTTGGCACATGAAGAACATTTTTTACGGTGACTTCATCATTGTCAATTTCAATTGTCGTATTACCAACTGCCTTAATTTTCATCGCTTCATTATTTGCAGCCGTAATTTCACCGTCATCAACTTCTTTGTAGCATTCCAAAATATGCTTGTGTGGTGTCATATGAGACGAAGCTCCGCTGTCGATATACCAAGTGTTTACATTGGCACTTGTAATCTGACCACACTTCATACTTGTTTGCTTCGTTACAGCTAAAAATGCTGACTTTTTCTTCTTTCCAGAAAATTCTTTTTTGTTATTTGAGGCGGCTTCCTTTTTCTTGTCTGGACAGTCATTCGCAAAATGACCCTTTTCGCCACAATTAAAACACGTTTTATCCTTTTTATTGGATTTTGGCTTCTTTTTGCTTCCTGCAAACGCCTGTTGGTCTGACGATTCTCTAGATTTGGTCGATCCCCAAGAATCCAGTAACTTTGATGTGATATAATCGCATGTTAAATCTTCAATCTTGACCGATTCCAGACCCATGATGAATGGCTCCCATTTTTCATCCAGTCCCAACAGTATTAGACCAACTTTTAAATCTTCAGTCATCTCAAACTTGACTGCTCTTAATCGACTGAAATAGTCAATCATTTTGCTTATGTAGTCTTGCATGCTTTCACACGAGGCTAGATTCAACTTGAATAATTTGCCTAGCAATTTAACACGTCTGTGAATCCCTCCATCCTCGAACATTTGCATCAATTTTTCCCACATTTTAATTGGCTCTTTAATACTGCTGATATGTGACCGAATTGACGGATCAATAGCTATCTCCAGATAAGCTTTCACTCTTTTCAATTTTGCAGCATCCTTTTCCACTACTGCACCGTTTGCATCTTTCTCGAGAACATCACTTAAATTATTAATTATTAAGATGTTTTTAAAAACATTCTTCCAATCTTGATAATTATCTTGTCCCTTAAGACACTCGATACTAATTTCACCAACTTTAATGTTTTTAACCATTTTTCAAATTGTTCAATATTGTCTATTTGATTCACAAATTATTAATTGATTATTTTATTCACTTTTCACGTAACTACGCTCTGCTACCATGTAGTAATTGCTACTGAAAAAATAATCACACTGAAAAATAGAATCACAAACAATAAGAAAAACGTCCGATGCGCTTGATTACTTATAATGTTCTAATTTTATTATTACAAATAAGTATGTATTATATGAGAGTTCTCTCTCATTCTCTCATTTTTAATAACAACAAACCTAATCAAGGATCAAATTTTGATGGATTTGCTTCATCAGGAAGTGGTGGTTTTGGTAGTTCAGGAAGCGGATATGGAAATGTTGGAAATAAAAAGCCATCTGAGACACAACCAGGAATTGCTTATGGAGGCAATGTTCCTAATATTGGAAGCTATAAACCAAACACAAATACAGGAGGATTTAATTTTGGCGCAGGAGGTAGTTATGGTGGCAATGCAGGCAGCTCAGCAGGGAGCTATGGAAATTCAAATACAGGACATAAAAATACAGGAACCGGACAAGTTGGTAGCGGTTTTGGTGGCTCAACATACGGACAGCATAATTCAGGCATAAATCATCAAAATTCTGGTGCTGGTTACAATGCAAACGATGCTGGTAAAAACTTTAATTCTCATGGCAACAGCGGTTTTAATTTAAATGCTAATGCAGGCGGTTATACAACAAACACAGAATCCTTATCAACTGGTGGCAACAATGGCCCACATTCTCATGGTTCAAATAATCCACAAAATGCTCATGGCAGTGTAGCAAACTCAAAATCATATGGTGGAAGTGGAAATGACTTTTCATCACCATCACTTAGCAACAGCAATAATGCAAATGTTAATACCGTACGTGATTCAAAACCTGTTGATTCTACTGCACATGGAACTAACGATTGGAGTACTCTTGACAATGTCGGATTAAATTTACATAAGTTAGTCAATAATAATGCACATTCAAGTGCCAGTGCCAATTCTTATTCCGGATCGACGAGTGTTGGAAATGATTTATTTAAAGTTACAAGTGGATTCTCACAATCATCTGCATCTGCTTCGTCTTCGAGCAATGCACATGGTACACATGCAAATGTAGCAAGTCATGCATCAGCAAGTTCTGGCTCATCCGGCGGACCATCTTATGGTTAAATTTATGATGACACTTTGAGGAAGTTTTTCTTTGTTTTTTATTTTATTTTTGTAAATATGTTTTATAACTCTTGCGTGTATGCCAATGAGATTAAACTGTGAATTCTGAACTTTCAAATAATAAATGAAATTTTTAACAAATTCTAATATTGTTTGAATTAAAAACATTTAGTGACCCTCCCAAAAGAATTCATCAAAGTAATTTGAAATTAAATTTATTTCCGGATCTCATCAACCAAATCTTTGACACTTAAATGCATCAGAAGACACGATGATAGAAAAAAAAATTCATTACAATATTGAAATATAAATTTCATGCTTCTTTAATTCTATGAAGAATTGATTACGATTTCATTTGACCGTTACGCTCGACAAACCTAGAAAAAATAATCTGACCGAAAAAGATAATCGACTTCTGTGTCACGTGGCTGTGCCATAAATTCATCATATTTTTAGATTCTAGCCTAAGATCAATTACCCCTTATCTTATATTCAAACAAGAAGATTATAACGCGATCATAAAAAAAGCTCAGAAACTATAAATCTCATTCCAAATCGAGAATCATTCATCATTCGCAAATGACCCGAAGTCATATAATAAATTTTATAAGTGTTCATATTAATTTCTTACAGTCTTTGTATGGTATAATTTAGGCAAGATGATCATCAATTTACACATACAGTTTAACAGGAAATTTCACGAAAATGTGAAAATTTTTATATATAGAAAAAAAAAATATTATAAAGAATTTAATTCAATTCAACATTTCACAGTTTTCTGATTTTGTGTGTTAATTAAAATTAAATTAATTCTTGTTCGTGCACATTAAAATATGTGTATTATGGATGGATATAAATTTAGCACATATACAATCAAAATTAAGAGTGTTATCTTTATTTTCACAAATTGAAATAATAGTAATGAAAGGTATGGAGTAGAATACGAAATTTTTAGCAAGTTATTGCAAAGAAATTAGTTTGAATGAACTTAACCCTCAAAATATCTCAATCCACATTCAGCTCCCAAAAAAATCTCAAATAACCACATGATGGACACATTTTATAACCACACACGACTGCACATTCATTAATTTAATTCAACTTCTCGCACCATAAACGGTTACGCATGTGATAACCATTAAAGTGTCTGTTAATCAACGGGGCAATGTTTAGCATGTTAAACATTATGGATTTGGAGAAAAAAGTTACAGAGAGCGAAATTTGCATAATTATTCATGCTTAGTTGAACTTGTGTGAATGTCTGCATTATTTTTTGAACTTGAAATTCAGAGTGAAAGGAGATTAAATGGAAAATGCTATTGTTAATAAGATGCTGTTTATAAGATAGTAGTGCTGAAATTTCATGCTCAGTATCTTGTTGAGGTGGTAATTTAAAGTGAAAAATTGATTTTTCTTAATTTAGAAATTATCTGATTAAGTTTTTGTCTGTAGAATGAAGTGAAAAAATAGTTGAAGTTGTAAGTACAGGAGGAAGATTCCAATAGCAAAATGAGTAAGTAATTGAATGAAATCTAATAAACTTTCAAAAGCGTTATGATATGAGTTCGATTTCCATTAAATTTATGCCTTAAACTTTCATAATATTGAGAACACAAGCCAAGTTCAATGACCAGCTTTATCAACAAAATTAAATCCTCTCAAATAATCAAAAAAAAAAAAAAAAAAAAAAAAAATTAGAAATTTTAGACACAAAACTCCATTCAATGACTGACACAAGGAATTAAACCAAATTACAGCAATATTTCAAAAGTTTCACTTCAATTGCAAATTTTTTTAAGTGCTGATAAAAAAAAAATATTTTTAATTGCTTTCCAATTAAAAAAAAAAAATACGAGTAGAAGTAAAAATCACTTCCGTAAAATATAAAAATTTTTACTTCTTTTTCATCTCCCCATCAGAAATTCATAATCCATAAATATGAATACACATGGTGCTGATAAGAGTCTTAGTTCGATAATTATTAGAAAATTGTGGTACTCACTTTCACCGGTAGATGATGGCTCCAATGTCCATAACTGTTTCTTTTTAAGACTCGCACCGTTGGCATTAAGCTTAAATCCAAATGTCTCTGCCGTCATGTATTTATGTGCTCCGTTTATGAGACCAATTGTCCACCATCCTTTCTGTTGATTTTGTGATAAAATATCACCATTTGAATGATCTTGACTTCCATTCATCATCTTTGTAGATTTATTTATTTATAAAATTTGTGGTTAGAAATTGAAAAAAATCTCAAATTTCACACTGTGAAGTTTTTATTTCTCAAGATACGCTTCGTTGAAGTGATATATGCCTGGAAGTAAAGAAAATGATTAAGATTGCAATTGAATTTATATGCATATGTACGTTATTAATATAAATAATAATCATCAGTAGTGCACTTGCTCGCATGCGCGCACGAGATCTTAGACAGTTAATTAATTATAATATTAACGATTTCAGTGAATTGCGTATCGCAATTGCATCATGATTTGCTACTTTTCATTTTATTTCAATCGTATTAATTTTTTATTTTATTGTTATGTATCAGGTCCAGTTTAATTGGATTGGGAAGTACTTTCTAATTTAATTAGATTAGTTTTTATTGGGTGATAATTTCTATGCTGTTTAACGATTTGTTAAAATTATTTGAATTCCATATCCATTTATATTTAAGTGCCTTGATAAGGCAGTACGCTTGCAACATTGTTTATGATGTTGATGATAGCTGGCAATGCAAGTTATCACGTTTTCTAATTGAATTAAATTAGGTGCCAATGAAGTCCATTCGTGGCATGACTTGGTTTTGCTCGAATCTCATTTTAAAATTTCCATACTTAAATCATGAAATATGATAAATTCAGTGGCGTAGCCAGGTATGGATGTCAAATCCCGCGCCCCCCTATTTTCGCGAAGTTTACTCTAGATATTATTGAACTTTTCAGATCCGAACCAAAAAGATTAAAAACGTCGAAAAGTAGAAAAAAAACCCCCTCAAAAAAATTCCTGGCTACGCCACTGGGTCAATTCATAACCAAAAACCATACTCCAATCCACATCAACTGACAATCACCACAAACAATTTAATCATAACATAGCGTGATTACGAATGAAAAATCTCCCACATCGTTATATCATCAAAGTCCTATCAAGTCATCTTAACAGTAGCATTTTAAATGAAATTAATCTTCTAAGCCTAATTGACGTCGATTTAAATGCATAGCTGTTGCTAGTCAAAGTCACAACCATAAAGTGTAATATGAACCTGTCTCTTAATTACAACAACAGTCTGTCATTTTTTTTCTTCTTTGTTCCACCTCCTTTCAAATCCAGCTGCTGCATTATTTTTGCCTTTTTATTGCACTTTTGCAACATATTTTTTTACGCTCAATTCTTGTCTTTTTTCATCCGTTTTGTTTATTATACAGTTTGTGTGTACTGAATGTAAAGTAATTAATTTTATCTTAATTTACCGCTGTCATTGTGTTGAAAAGAAGAGGAATTTGCATTTATTAATCAAAATTGTCGGTGTTGTTGTTGCTTGCAAAGATGAGATATATTTTGACATTTACATGTGGAAATCGAGATTGCAATAATTCTTAAAGTGTTAATTAAATTTTATTTGATAAATTTATCTTTAATTGGATGAGTTCTGGTTTTAGTTGGAATTGTTAACTCGAGAATTGTTGAAATGATAAGAAGTGAAGTTCATGCAGTTGTTGAACATCGAATTCAGATTGTTAAAGATTTTCAATGTGAATTTTTCAAAATTTTGTTAATAAATTATTCAAACTTAATTAAATTACTGCAAAAATTTATTTTTTCCAGAATATCGACTCAAAAAGAAGCCATAACAGTCTACATGACGTAAAAAGTTCTGCTATAAAAATAATTCTTCATTCTCCCATTAATAAACATTCAAATTAATTAAATTTGATTAATAACATAAAAGTTCATTGTTCCTAGGGGCCGTTCACTTAGTACGTTCGCTTTTTAGGGGGGAGGGGGGGTCTAAGATTTTGTAACGGATTTAACAAAACAAAAGAATTTTTATACAAAAAGCGTAACGAGGGGGGAGGGGGGGTCTAAAAAGTCATTTTTTTGCGTAACGTACTTTGTGAACGGCCCCCTATCAAACTTAAACATTGTAATTTTTATAATCACTAGACTGTAAGTAAATAAATCCTACCAACATGATATCGACATTGATTCACGCTCATTATATTGTAAAAAAGAGATGATTGGTGACAACTTTATAAAGTCAAAAGTAAATCTTGTTGTACATTCCATACATAATTCAAATTACAACGATGCTAATTGTCAAGTATGCATTGCATTTTTACTTTGTGCTATTATGTTTCATTTACAGGTTTTGTTTCTTTCTTCTTTGCATTGTTTCTTCTCTTGTCTATCAGTTTTCTTTCATCGCACAAATGAACTCAACTTTTTTATTTACTCTAAAGAGATGAGAGAACTTATCTTGACGGACATTGAGTGAGTTTTTATCAAAGAGATATCTTGGAATGTGATGCGATGTTAAGTGAATAATGAAGTAAATTGTTGATTGTATTAATCACTAACTTTAACACTCAAATTCATGGCTTAAAAATAAAAGAAATAGAAAATCCATTAATACTTTTTGCACTTTCATAATCAGCACGAATAAACTGTGCAATGCCCATAAAAAAAATTGCATTGCACCTCCCATTATTATCATCATCAATTCCTTAAAGCTGCATGCTTCCATTCTTTAGAAAGTGTTTTTTAGTGATTTTTTGTTTCGCCTAATTAGCGCGTTACAAATGAAAATTGCAGATGATTTGAAAAATATACTAAACGCAAATACTTAACGCGTTCGAGAGTGATTTTTTGTAAGTAAAAAGTAAATAGTAAAGCAATACTTTCCATTTTCATCTATTTTTCTTTCTTTTTTCCTCATTATACACCTCAATGAATCTTTTTTTAAAAAAAATACTAAATCCAACGAAAATAAATTTATTTAATGCTTAATAATCTTTTGAATGCAATAATGAAGTCAATAGCTTATCATTACTTTTCTTAGATTGTGCCGCTCTTAGTTTCTATTTCTAAAGTTGTCCAGTTTGAATGGATTAATTGAATTTTTAGTCAAGCTCTAGTTTTAAGTATAAAGATTTGCATATCATGTCTAAATAATTGCAATATCACCTGGCAGCTACAATTTATGCCACAGTTTACATCCATTTCGTCCCATAATTATAAGCTACATAAAACATCCGACGATGACTCGGCATCACTTAACGCCATAAAATTAAAGTGAGCAGTAAATGCAGTCAATTTCTTTCATTTTTTTCTCTTCATTGTTAATCCATTCTGTAATTCAGGGACGTAGCCAGAATTTATTTCTAGGAGGGTTCAAAATTTTTTTGTATGGGAAAAAAATTGTAGAGGGGTTCCAAATGTTTATTTTCGCAAAAACCCTAGCAAATTGAAGAAATTTTTCCTCAAAGGGGGGTCCGGATCCTCTTGGACCCCCCTGGCTACGCCCCTACTGTAAGTCGAATGAAAAAACAGCAAATGAGGAATAATATGTGCAGAAATGAATAATGATGAGAGATTGAAATAGACAGAATTCATTTAATATTTTTATAAATATCTACTGTTGATTATGCTATTAATAATGAAATGCTAGATAAAATTAGTGCAGGTAGAAGAGTTATAAATAATTGGCAAAGAAGAATGAATTAACTGTTTAAAATGCATGACAAATGGAAGTGCAAATGTTTTGAGGTTTTTTTATGCTGATGGCTAAAAGCTGGTTTTGAGTAGGATTATTGCTAGCTACTGGGGTATATTAATAGTCGGCATTAAAGGATATGAAAAAAATATTAATAATTGTAAGCTGTACCAATTTCCTCATTACTGAGTATTCAATGAATCTAATGCACAACTTAATTGAAGATCCTATTCATATCCATAATTACTAACATGCACTTATCATACAGTATCCAATTGTAGCCTTCTAAACACCACAATTCTTAATAGCATGTTGATTATAATTCTATTGTAACAATATCAATAATAAATCATCATCAAACCGACTGCAAGTCTTTGTCTAATTGTGGATTATTGAAAAGAACAACTGCAAAAGGCAGGAACAAAAAGAGAGTCACACACAAGAATAAGAATGTGTTTTTGATCTGTAATTATGAATTTTTCTTATATTACTTTAATGAATTGCCTTGCCATAACAGAAGCCACACCGCAGCTTTGTTCAGATACATAAACATGTACAGACACAGTTTTGTGCTCTTAATCTTAATGACCAACTATTGAAACATTCTTCATCTTTTTTTTCGCTGCTTTTTTTTTTCTTTCTATTACATTACCTCGATAACGGATTTTAATATAAAGTATATAGTGAATAAGAACTACATTTATACAAAAAAAAGTGAAGCATAATCGAAAAAAAAAGAAATGTTAAGCATCGGCATTTTATATTTAGTAGAAGAAAATAAGAAAAGAATTGAGCAAAGAATATAGAAACAATAAAAATTGTTGATACATTTTTAGAGCTATTCCGCAAATATTTATTGATGAGCTCTTATTGCTTTAGAGAGAGAATCGTTATTGAAAGATATTTCATTGTTAGTGTCAATGTCGTACTATGCACATTTTGAATAGCAATGAAAAATTCATTGGGAACTGTAAGGGATCAATTGAATGTAATGTGACATTTAAAATAGAGAATATGGACATGTATATTGGACATATTTTACTAAACCTTACTTCTGAATGATTTTTAAAAAAATCTAGAATTTAAAAAAAAATTGTGTTTTAATTAAAGTTACACGAGCAGGATCCAATCATGCATAAATAAAAAATTGATGGTCATTTCACATCCATGAGAATTACAGAGCTGTGAAAAGTTCATTTGATATTTTTTTAAAAATGCACATATTTGCTCTTTCAAATGAAAAATATTTCGTTAGATATTTTAAATAGCAACAGTAAACATTAACTCCTCTTTCAGAACAAACATTTGACGAGCAAATAAAAAGGAGAAATATTCAGATTTTTTTTTCGTTAAAAGTCCATTTTAATGAATGTTTACATTAATCTATGTAGAATATCAAATGAAAATGAGCGAGAAGAAATCATGCATGTTATTTCGAGCAAGTGTCAAAGAACTCATACGACGTACGAATCATAATATTGTGAGAATCATAGCTTTAATGAATTATTGCGCAGTTTTTTTTTTTAGTTTAATTAGATTACAAAATTTTAATAAAAATCCAATGAATAAAAAAATTCCAATTTTTAAAGCTCAATTTTCTTTCAAAAATACTCAAAAATCAATCAAATTTTCTAATTTCCAATATTGTAATAAATGGAATTCCCCAATTCCAATCGAATTTTTTTCTCACCAAAACGACATCAGCTTCTTATTCATTTCCAAAAACAGTTACTCGAATCTCAAACAAAAATCTTCAACATTCGCAGATTTCCGAAATAAAAAACAAATTTTGTGATATTTTTAGATTTTGTTGATGCAGATTTCTACATTCATGCATGTTATAAATAATATTTTTTGCATTTATTTGACTTCACATTTGCTTGTAGACCTTTAAAGCAAATCATATATGACTTTCACGTTCCAGACATTTTCAATAAATTTCACTTGACGCGAAATTCACTCAGTTTTTCTTCTCTTCTTATTCATGTTATTTTTAGCGCATTTTTGCAAAAAATGACGCTTATAGTTTCACTTTGTTCGGCTGGCTGGCTGGCTGGCTGGTTCAAGGCTGTATGAGCTCTGAGATCTCAGAAACCAGACATAGTTAAGAGTTCTGATATGATGAATTATCTTTCTACTATCGAGTTATTCCGGCCTCGCTTATTAAAAAATCGTTAAATGATCTACAATTCCTGTAATCAACGATTTAACATTATATAAGGAAAAAAATCGTTGAAAACCTCTCGATAAAAATTTGAATTTTTTTTTACCGTTGGAATTTAAAAATTTTTTGACCGTTATTTTTGGTCGAAATTTTTTTCTTTCTTTTTGAAAGGTTTTGTATTTATCATCAAGAAAACAGACTTTTCATGCATAGAGCATGCTAGAAAGACGGAATTTAATGGATTCTGTTATTATTATACAGTTTTTTTTATAAAAATTGTATTTTCTTGCAGGATTTTTTGATGATAAAAGAAGAATTAAGGGATTTTGTAATTTAAAGCAATTTCTATTTAATCGATTTCTGATCGCTACGACAAAAATGCGCTTAAGTCCCTCGATTAACAACACGAGGACTTTGAACATTTTTTTTTGTTAAGCAGTAGAGCTACATATGAAAATATCTTTCAATTTAAATGTCGTATCTTGTTCATAATGGATGAATCGAGTACTTTTTCTGCATCATGTTCAGTGAAAACATGTTTTTATGTTCAAGTGAAATAGAAATAGAAAATATCACTGATAGATGACATTATGTTATTATAAGTATATATATGTATGCCATAATCGTGCCGGCATTTAAAAAATTTAATCGATCGCTTCCAAAAACACAAGTTATTTATGATACTCTGCTTTAAGAAAATCTTTGTGAATGTAATTTTAGTTTAATGTCTTTACTATGATTGTTGAAGAATTTATGTTTGACTATAAATGATTGTTTGTTTGGTATCAGGATGTAGGAGGGGTTTGGATTGACATTCTATGTCATTCTATGTCTACTTCATGAGTTTTTGGTCAAAAAACCTACAAATCTGTGAAATGTTCATAAGTCCCCAAATACACCTTAAGAAGATACTAGACAACATTATCAACTTCCATAAACATTCCTCACAGCCTTCTGCATTTCCTGAACATCAAATCCCCCATAAATGTCATTTTAAATGCCTCAAAATTGTTTAATATTCACTCATAACAAAACTTTTAATTGTCGCAATTCCACAATACAAAACAATAAACCAAAAAAAGTATAGAAACATTAATTTTTATATTTGTAGACATATTCACATAAAACTTTATGTTACTCTTTGAAAAAAAAGCAAAAAAAAAATGCTATTTAAAATTCTGATTTTGTCAACAGTCGAAGCTACAGACGAATCAACACAAAAACAGTAGAGAGTGAGACAGAGAATGAAATAAAAGTTATGGACATCCTTTTCGTGTCGTGAATATTTATGTCGTCTTATCATCCACACATATCTTCATGCATAAAACTCTTTCCTCTTCTTTTTCCTTAAACGATTGGGTTGGGCAATAGAATATTATATTTTTTCCGGTAAATAGTCACATTCACATTTGATATTAGATCCTTTTCATTCTTTCTATTATTTGGAATGACTTTGAAAGAGATATTGTGCTACGGGACAGTGGTGGTGTCAAGGTGAAATTGTTGAAAGTTTTTAGTTTCGAGGTCCAAAAATTAAATTTTATTTTTTTTAGAAGTTTGATGACATTTAAAATTTCTAAATTTCCCGTAAATCCCCAAAACCCTAGCTCCAACCCTGCATCACTGGCTATAAAAAATCGATAGCTTTATTATCCTTAATTGTGTTGCTTTCTGGTTCCATTTCATATTCGATAAAATCTGTTGAGGTAAGGATTTTCACCGTAATCGTCAACACAAATATGATTCATGATTGAATTTCTAAATAAAAAAAGGTAAACTTCCTCGAATGAAGGATGATTGGATTGCATGACTAAGAAAGGTGAGCAAACTTTAAAGATTTTTTTTAGCTGCAATATCCAATTTTTCGTGTCTGTGAAGTTGGCTGGAACGGGTTCTCCAAATGAGCTGAAACTTTGCCAGAATTACGTCCATATTACGTCCATTTTCGTCCCATAATTAAATAATTTCGTACCCTCAACTGGAACTGGATATAGCGTATTCAAAATTTGGGTATCTTTCCGGCCAACTTCACTTTTTGTATCTGGAAAGTTTTGAGGAACTAAGTTTTATAGACAAGTTATATATCAAAATTGATCTAATAATTACGTCCAATTTCGTCCCGTAAAAATTTTTGGAAACGGAAGTGACAATCAAAAGTTATGTGCTGTAGAAGTTTAGTACCGGACCAAAATTTTTTTCTTCAAACAATAAAATTAATTTAGCATGTGATATATCAAATCATATCTATTTTTCACAAGCAGTTCAAATATAGGAAAACGTTTAAGTACAAACCAAAAGTTTTGGACATATGGCAGTTCCAATTCTTCCTGACTATTCTGTACAAAGTTTCAAAAATTTGGTCAAATGCATGTTATACATCAAATTGCATCTATTTTTCCTCAGTAATTCGAATCTCTGCAAATTATTTATCTTACGATGGACATTTTGGACTTACGGAACTTCCAATTTAGGAACCGTACCTCAATATCAATGAGATTTTTTTTTTGGTATAAATTTTTTATTTCTGAACATTTTTACAAAAATTAGGATTCTGAAATCATATTTAAGTTTTGTTAAATTCTTTTTTTTAATAATTGCATTTTTATAATGAGCACTTTACTTCTAAATCAACTAGCGTTACATATTTTTCGTTTTTAAAAAATTTAAAATATGAATTTTAAATTTGTGTTTTTTCTTACCTGAATATTTAAAAATCTTAAAAAATGAGAAACTTTTTGATAAGTTAAAGTACTTGCATACCTTATTACAGGTAGAAGAAAATGCTTATCATAAAAATGCAATTATTAAAAAAAATTACAAAAGTCCTCGTGTTTTATATCGAGGGACTTTAGCGCATTTTTGACGCAGCGATTAGCAATTGATTTAATAGAAAAGATGGACAAGTTTTAAAACTCTATTGCTATTTCTCTAATCATAATATTACTACAAAAAGTTTAAAGTTAATGATCAAAACTCCTTTTCTAAAATTAATGATCAAAACCCTTACTTTCTCTTAAAGTTTATACATTAAAATCGAATTTCATAACATGCAATGCAAAAAATATTCTTACGATTTAACGGTTTTCTGAAATTCTAATTTTCCCGCTAGAAAAAAATTTAAATTTCTAAACACATCCGTTACTTTTTACCGTTAAATTTCAAATTTCTGAACGCACTCATATTTTGTTTGTATGAAAAAATTAAAAGTTTGATAATTAAGATGTTTAAACTCAATTTTAAGACTTTTAAATAGCCGTGGCCACAATAACTTTATAAAACGAAGCTAATAAAACAAACCTGAGCTCTCTACGATGTCTAGATCAAAAGATAGTTTTTCAAAAATTTGCTGCCGATCAAAGTGTATGATTGAGCTTCCTTTTTGAAAACAAGTTTCCAAAAATGCGCTAAAAAGAATTTAACAAAACTTAAATATGATTTCAGAATCCTAATTTTTGTAAAAATGTTCAGAAATAAAAAATTTATACCAAAAAAAAATCTCATTGATATTGAGGTACGGTTCCTAAATTGGAAGTTCCGTAAGTCCAAAATGTCCATCGTAAGATAAATAATTTGCAGAGATTCGAATTACTGAGGAAAAATAGATGCAATTTGATGTATAACATGCATTTGACCAAATTTTTGAAACTTTGTACTGAATAGTTAGGTAGAATTGGAACTGCCATATTTTCAAAACTTTTGGTTTGTACTTAAAACTTTTCCTATATTTGAAATGCTTGTGAAAAATAGATATGATTTGATATATCACATGCTAAATTAATTTTATTGTTTGAAGAAAAAAATTTTGGTCCGGTACTAAACTTCTACAGCACATAACTTTTGATTGTCACTTCCGTTTCCAAAAATTTTTACGGGACGAAATTGGACGTAATTAGTAGATCAATTTTGATATATAACTTGTCCATAAAACTTAGCTCCTCAAAACTTTCCAGATACAAAAAGTGAAGTTGGCCGGAAAGATACCCAAATTTTGAATACGCTATATCCAGTTCCAGTTGAGGGTACGAAATTATTTAATTATGGGACGAAAATGGACGTAATATGGACGTAATTCTGGCAAAGTTTCAGCTCATTTGGAGAACCCATTCCAGCCAACTTCACAGACACAATTTTTCATACATAAAACTAAGTTTAGTCAATCAGACTTTAATAATACCAAATCATCCACAGTTAATAAATTATTGATAGGAGGCTTATGACTTAATTAAGTGTTAATTAAAATATCTAATAAAACATCCTCATAAAGTTAAATCAAGTAAAAATAGTGAATCAACAGTCAATAGCTATCTCATTTGATACATCATCAGAACTGTAATAATGGACTTAATAAATAAATGATTCAATAGGATTACGAAGAAGTGGATGAAAGTAATGTGCGATAATAATTTATGCATGTTTCAATGTCAATATCATATCAATGATCAGTCATAATCAGAGTGAGAGTTACTGGACATATACACACTCACATAGATGTGTATGAATGCATCTAGATGCTTCACTGTTACAATTTAATTACTATTTACATACATATTACTGTAACGTTATTATTGTGAACCTGTCGAACTGGAATTCTACACCATCTGCATATCACATTTGAAAGAAGGCTTATTTGGCTTGTGCATACAATTATTTCACATTTACATAAAATTGCCAAGAGATTACGAGCCGTCATAATTTGTGTAGACGCGCTAATTAATTTTCGCTTATTTTTTTCACATTTCGCTGCTATATTTTTGTATTATTTTAGTTGTTTGCCTCGTTGCTTCTTCTTTTTATTTTTTTGCGGTTTTTGTTTTGAGTGCTTTTATGATATTAAGGAATTGTGTTAAATATGGAATTATAAAAGGGTTGGTTCGTATGGCAGGTAACTTTTTGGAGGAATTAAGGATGTTCGAAGGAATATTTCAGTGAAAATAACGGAAATTTTCGAATAAATTCAAACTGTTTGATGAAAAACTACGGTCACTCAATATGACTAAGGTTTTGGTATTGACAATTTATCTGTTTCATTTTACACAAAAACCAACAAAAACTATAAAATCATATGACCTTAGTCACAAACTCTATACATTACTTTTTCTCAGAACCATGATGAATTTTTCAACAAATTTTTCAGAGGAACAAAACTGTTTACTTTTCATTCCATAAAGTAAATTTTCAGTCCATGACTCACATCAATCGTGATAAAAGTAACTCATCAACTTGAATTAATAAAAGTTCATAAACATCCCATACCCGGTGACAAAAAATCCTCAACATATCACTATGAAACAGTCATAAAGAAGTGCTTTAAACGCACTGACAATTTCCATCATTATTAATGCGTCAAGACTGTAAAGCTTTGGTGGATATTGCATGCATAAAGGTAATTAAAATTCATTTTTAGTCTGCATATGCTCACATTCCTATACTAAAATTTCAGTCAAAAAAGTCATTCTAAAGTGCTTAAAAATTCACTCATCACTTTCTGTTTAGTATTTTCATAAATTTATTATGACTAATGTCACATTTAGATGCTAGTTGCGCTGTTATCAGAATGATTTATTTATGTTGATATTCATATGAGTCTGCAGTACGTGGCTGGGTTTATGTGCCCTTAGAATGTTATTGTGTATTATAATGTCAAATTGTTGGGCTTCGTATTGATTTAATTATTGCTAATTTCTGTAAGTATGAGTGATATAAGATCGATATTGACTTTATAGAGTGATTGACTATAAAATTACATCAAAAGACCCTCTTAAAATACAAAGTATGGAATCTAAAAATAGCATCGATAATTCTAACAAAATCCACATAAGACCACATGCTCGCATTCTACAAATCCACAATTTGCTTACTCAAGTTCTTTTTGTTATTCTCATCCGTATTTACTTATTCTCATGCATACTTATGTGAGGCAAAATAAAGATAAATAATAATATTTTACTGATCATAATCTCTCATGTTTTGGATCAAACTGCTTCCACCGTTGTGGAAAAAAGAAGTAAAAAAAAAAAATTTCACTGAGCTTTGCAAATCCAAAAGCTGATTAGCAGAAAGAGGCTTATCGTTTGATGAATAAAATTAGCACGTCCAGTTGTGCTTATCATGCAATGCATATTTATTATTACTTTTTATTTTTGTGAAAATATTACCTCAATTAATTAAGATATTTTAATTCGATATCTATTTCTTTTCTTTAATGTATGCACGTATATGAGTTGATTAATGAAAAGAAAGTTATGCCTTCACATCAACCGTTGTTGCATTTAATTTCTTTTGAATTTAATAATGGTTTAAATTTTTTTATTACAATATATCGGTTTGATACGATAATAATTCCAAATAAGAAGACTTATCTTCAATTAATTAAAGGTATTTTTTGATTGCATTGCATCGAAGCATTAACTTCATCCGATGATGGATGGATAAAGCACATAAATCTATTTTTTAATGCACTTTTCTCTTTGTAAATTGGATTTTTTTTTATGGTTTACTGCACTTTAATGATTGATTAATTAAATTGCAGTTGATTACTGTGGGATTTTCAATAATGGACGTTTTTTATTTACCAATGTCCAATGACCAATGTCTTTGCCATTGGAATAAAATGAAAGAAAATTATTAAAAATTGTTTATGGGACTTGAACTCGCATTCTTAAAAATATCGAATGACTATTTTAGCACTTTTAATAAACGTTCTGCACTCAATTTAGCACAATTACAAACCAATACTGCCTTATCATCAATAAAATAAAAATAAATCCGTCAATCAACAAAACACCAATACAGCAATTATTTGATCTAATTTCAAATCTCCAAGAAAAATTGTGACAAAAATAAGAAAGCCATACCCCAAAAAAGAAGATCAAATCAATTTTCATCACGAATTCGAAAATTGACGGTTCTTTTTCATTTTAACTCGTCTATAAAATATTTTTTTTTTTCATTTTATTTTATTTCGCGATGATGAATTCATTTCTAGACCTGTCGATCGATCATTGTTTGCTTTTCTTAGCGCATTTTCGCATGAAATTAAAGAAATATCTTTTTTTAAGTTGGAGTGAAGAAAAAAAAGTGAAGAAGAAAAAAAAATCATTCAAGTCAAAATATTTCATGTTTAACGATGAATGAATAGGAAAAGATGAATAAAAAGAAGAAACAGAACCGCACAGCAACAACAACTACAAAAAAATGAAAATTGGTAATCACATAAACTAACTGTAAGCATTCATAACACCACTTGCTCTTGCTCTTCTCTTCTCACTGCTTCATGCGCTTTTTTTTGAAGCTCGTTTAATTCTTTCCATCGAGATGTGGTTTAAGGTTATTTTTTCGATAATTAACAGTCTTTACTTGTTTTTCTTGTATTGGATCTTCTCTTTTTATAATTACCAATGCTTTCTATCTCAGATTTTTTTCCCTTCCAAAATTTTATTTCACATTATTTAAATTTTTATTGATTCTTAAGAAATTTAAAAAAAAAAAAAATCCAAATTGCATTTTTTTTTTCTTCTTATGAGAATTTAATTGTGCTCATCTGTCTTATAGGATTGTCTTTCAATCTGTGCTTGATGTGCATGATGAACGAATGTTTATTTGAATAGAACTAAGTACTGTTGGATAATTATGACTGCATGGGTTTAGATTCTATTGTAGATTCCATCGAGATACTAAAATATTTAAGTTGGTCTAAAATTTTAATAATATTAAGTCGCTAATTCAGATTTTTTTCATATCCATCACTTATAAATAATCCCCAATCACCCATATGTCACATAAAAAATACATTAAAAGAAAGCCAAACCCCAAGAAAAAAAAAAGAAAAATCCCCAGAACTCATTCATCTTTTTCTCCTTGACGTTCATCGCATGGCATCAGTTCGCATCTCTTTAAAAGGAAACAAAAACAAACAGAAAGAAAAACAAAAATGCTAAACATGTGAGAATGTTTATGAATTCTTGATGACAAATCTGTTTTCGTCTCTTTAAAAAAAATTATTCTCACTTCCCCATCTGAATGTTATTTATATTTTTCGTCATCCTCTTTGAATTCATTTTCTGTCTGAAATGCAGTTTCTATATTTTTAAATTTTGGGATTATGATTATGAATGAAGGAAGCCAGAAAGATAAGAATCGAGAATATAAGTATAAATAATTTTGATTTGACTAGCTTTGTCCTGAGTATTACTTTTTTTAATTTACTTTAGTTGCATTGAAATTTTTATGAGTCACGATAATTTCATGACTTTACTGTCTGCAGCCACAATTGTCAATTTCACTTCAAGAAAAACGTTTTACGATTTACAATAAAATTTTACACCTTTTATTGCGTCTGCCACTGTATTAATTCCCATTAACAGATATATATCACATCACACACGCAACTGCATTTCCAAAAATAAAATTTGACCTTCAAAAAATACACATCACTATCATTTATTTTGGGCATAACTGCATGAAGTTCATGATCAATTCGTTCATAAATATTCACTCCCTATATATTCCCCTTTTATATTTCATTTTTTTGGTATATAAGGCACACGTATTTGCCGGCAGGACATGCTCAGAAGCCAAATATAGAGAAAAATATAATTATGTAAAAAAAAAATAAATAGGTCCCCTCTGAGTTTACACACATAAATATTAATTGGTTCAAAAATAATATCGTTCTACATGAAATGTTATGGCTTAATGTATTTTTGGGATATATATTGATATTCAAAAATAAATATAATCGAGTGTCTCGGAAAAAAATGCACATGACTCTTTTAAGTGTGTCTTACAAAATGGTATCCAGACACATTTTTCTAATGTTTTTCTCATGCTGAAGAGATTCGTGACGGTGATGTCGTACCCTTGTGGAAAATTTGAATAAGTTTTAGGGATTTGGAATGTATGGCTTAATATGCTAATCTCATGTAAGTTGAGACTCAAAAAGTTATCCCTTAAAAATTCTGACAAAATTACTACAAGGGTGAAAATCCATAAAATTCCAAAAGATTTAATAATTTACGCAAAATTGTAAACACGTACTCGAGGGATTTTAATTGTAATGAAATTCTTGAGTCATGAAAATTGAAGTTCAACCCCATGTGAATTAACAAAATAAAGCAAACAGCAAAAAAAAAAAATTACCTACTTGTCAATGAAATGTTTGTTCCTGTACTCAAACAACCCTCTTATTTTATTTTTATTGCGAATCTCCTTTTGTTAGTTTTTATGTGCGTGGGACAGACACTGCTGACTGATTTGCAGAATTTGGCAGTTTTTTATCACTTTTTCTATCAAAATTCTGTCAAATACGCCTCGAAAATTTCCTTAGATTTGGGATTTTCCTTGGATTTTCCTCTATACAATTCAACTTATTGTCAAACAAAGCTCTTTGCGGGGTACAACAAAAAAGCATTGATCTCAAATGTGCACGCATGCTCATCACACAAAAAAATAATACTTTTTGAGAATGAATGAAAAAAATTTTTTTTTCATCTCAATTTTTTTCGGCTTTTTGAAATTTACGTTAATTTCTGAATGAAATGTAATAATCTACGATTGAAGACTTACCTCACTAAGTCTCTCAGTTGATGCTGTGGCAAATTTAATTCCAGAATTTGATGAAAAACACAAAAAATTTTATAAAATTTTCGTTAAAGAAAAAAACTTTTCTTCTTTTTCACGAGAACAAGAAACACAAAATGAATATTTTTTTTTGCAAAGACTACTGCGATTATTTTTGTTGTTTTCAATTTTTTATCACACAAAAGTTGTGAAAATGATTCAAATTATGAATTTAAATTTAATTTTCGGCTTCGACGGCAGCGTAAAAATTTTTTCGATCCGTTTATCTTCACGAAATGATTCCAACTGAGTGCAAGAAAATTTCAAAATAATTTACAATGAGATAGAAAATGTGAGGGGAATGTAACTGGCTTTTCTGTGTGTGATGATTTCAAATTTTTTTATTTTATTTTGTTTTCTTTCCTTCTCGCTCTGCTGTTGTGTTGTCTCTTTTTGGAGTGCGTTCGTCATTGTCGATGCGAATTTGAATTTTTGAACAGATTCTTCTTTTTATTCGTTGATTTGATGGTTGGAGTGTATTTGATAGTTTTTGGTGCTGCATTGTTGACAATTTTGATTGTTGTTGGAATTTATTTGAGGAATTTTTAAGATTTTGTACTGAAATCTTTTATTTTCATAAAGTTTTTGAAAATTTTAAATTTATGTTTAAGAATTTTAAAATTTTAAATAACGTTAAAGAGTTTTAGAATAATAAAAAAAAATTAAAGCTTTGTAAGCTTTTTGGTTGAATCGATTGACATTCAGTTGAGTACTCATATACTAACAATTCATGAATTTAACAGAATTTAATAATAATTTTGGTCTAGTTATCTCAATTACTGGCACTAAATATCAATTCATTTAGTAAGATTTCCTTCTTAAAATCAATATATAGTAAATACTGTTACAGTTCTCAAATCTATTTTGTAGTAATAAATTAAAAGTAAATTTTAATCATACAACCTACCTTCCTTCCAAGAAACATTCCTCCCTAAATTTTCATCAAAAATCATTAATTATGTATTACATCCTAATATTTACATACAATCCAATCTTGTTGACTTATCAAACTTGTAACAAGATTAATGAGAATTAGTAGCACTAATTAAATGTAATTTTTGTATCTTGCATATGCTTATGTAATCATGTTCCCAACTCTCTCATCTTCAATATGTATATCAAATGTCAACATTAATTTAAACAATTTCCAAGAAGTTCCTTAGTTTATTTGCTGTTCCATTATCGAAGTAGCTCCTCAAAAAAAGATCAAAAATTAATTTCAATATTTTTAAACTTTTGCTTGCTTTCATCCTTGAGCATTTTCCCATTTCCCATGGAATGTTTGACTGAAAAAGTATCTAATAGAAAATATTTATACATCCGTACCTACCGAAAAAAAGAAGGCACATTATGAAAACAACCCAAAAAGGATGTGAATTTGAAAAAAAAATAAAATTATATTTTTTACTCATAAATTTTTGTCTCTATTTTTTTATTTTTTTTTTTTTATTTCCAGTCTTTAAACATACATTTTTTTCTGCCTAACATATTATTCACTCTTAAAATTAGAATAACTATGATATTGAATAAATATTATGAATAAATTTGGAATATAGGAAAATCGATAAATTTATAGCTACAATAAATACATTTAGATGTAGATTTTTTACCGATCCATGCATTGCCTCAGGATTGCTACCTGAAAGTATAAATAAAAATGAGATGATAGGATGAGGATTAATGCTTTGTAATTATGAAGCTGTGCGGAATAAATCTAGAATATTTAATGTTCGTGTTCATATTTCATGAACATGTAGAGCTATGTAGGAAAATGTTAACGTGTATGCGGTTGATGATTAGCACAATTTTAAGGATGCTTGGGGGTAAGTTATTGAGATTTGACTTAGGAATAGTTTATTACTGAGGTTTTTGACTGGATGTAGAATTTTTTTGGGATAATTTTCGATAGAATTGCTCTTGTCTATTAAGGCTGCTTAACAATGCATCAGATTATAAATTGGATGTTCTTTATGCAAAATTTAATTTTAAATTACTTTAACTTTAAATTAGCAGCGTAACTTGATAAATGATTGAGAAACATTGCATCAGAAAATCTCAAATTAAAATTAATCAAAGTCTAATTATATCCTGAACATCGGATCTAATAATATCAGCACAATTTCAGCCAATAGCAAAAACCTTTATCCAACAATGTTGGCCTAACCAAGAATTTTGAGGGGGGGGGGGTTGTTGAAAATTCAATTTTTTGCATGGAAAAATTTGAGGGGGGGGGTGATTTTTAATTTTTTTTCACGAGAAACCTTAGCAAATTAAAGAAATTTGCCATTGAGGCGGATGAAAAATCACCCAATCACCCCCCTGGCTACGCCACTGTACAACATCAAAAGTAGCTCTTTATTGCTATTTATCTCATTCAATTTACCCCTTCAAGCCTCAATCATTTGCGCTAAAAAATGTGAAATTTAACTCACACTCATTAAACACTCTGATTGCGTACGTAAGAACAATGAACTACACTTACCCGCTAATACGTGTACATTTACACTCTTGCTGTTTGCATTACTTGGTGAGCATGTATATTGACCTGAATCTGATGCTCTTGCCTTTTGTATCAGGAGATATGATGTTGTAACATCAGCTTTTTCTGTAATGACACTCACCCCACCGCGTTCTGAATCAAAGTTGATTTCCTGTGTATTTTTTGTATGTATACAACACGAAAGACAGTGGAGAGAAAAAATATATGAAAAAGGAACGAGATGAGATATTGTGAATATAAATGAAATTGAGGGTAGAATTGAACGATATTTATTAATAAGAAAATTTTCTTTCCATTATAGCGTTTTCATCTTTGCTTCTTTTTCTTTTAAAAATTATCATAATTTTTTATGTTTGAATGGAGCTGATGAAAAAATTCCCCAATTTTGTGTAAATTTCATATAATTGAAAAATGACTGTAATGGTCGCTCATTTTTTGGATGTTTGTAAAGGAGAAAATATTTTTCATTAATTTAATTTTTTTTACTAAAGACTGTTAAAGACATAATTTCAAATACAATGTAATTTGCTTGGCAATAAGCGATGAGAAAAAATAATTGAAAAATATTTCTTAAAATTCTTATCATTTTTGGCGTGAGAAGGAGATTTGATGGCTTGTCTAATGGAACAAGATTTATGAAAAAAAATTATTTTATCTTAAAGTACCTAAAATTTAAAGTAAACTTTCGAAGAGTAATAATTGAAAAATAGTCATGGGATGGAGTTTAATAGAAATTATCAATTTATAAATATTATTCATGAATGCATCAAAAATCAAAATGAAAAATGTATTTTTCATTAAAAATGTGTTGTTGACACAAATATTGATCAGTTTTTTTTTCATTTCTAGCATTTCACATTTCCCAGAAATTTCAATTTTAACATAAACTCAATTGCATTGCAATTTTATTTTGCTGATTGCTCTTGAACATATTCGATAAAAATTAATTTACAGTTTTGAAAATATGAACAGTTTTACAAAATTTTAAAAAGTTCAATCAGCTCGGCGCTGAGACGGCAGTATACTTAGAATCAAGTGACTGGCACTTTGCGAAAATGAGCAAAATCGATAAGTGGCAGCCACTTTGATCAATAATATTGCCTTCTTGTAGCCGTGCTGGCAACATTTCAAAATGTGCCAATCGGAAATTTTTTATCGAACATGAATATCCTGCAATGGTTTTAATTGAATGAAGTATGTACTGATTCTGTTAAAATCATCTATACATTGTTGATGAAAGCAGAATTTGTGAGCCTGGTTTTGAATTTTAAAATTAGATTGCATCCATTCAAATAATTTCATAATTTTCAAGAATTCCATAAATAATCTAGTTGCTTATAATATTTATTGAATTTTGTACACCCAATCAATTTATTTATTCCAAAAGCTGCTTATTCATTATCAATGATTGAAATCCGCAAATGAAAACGCGTCATTTGATCAACAATTTTAACTAATTACATTCATAGATTATTCATCAATCAACTTACAATGTTATTGTGCGTCCAAAACATCGCAAATGGTGATTCTGGTGAATTTTTAACGATGCATGTCAAATTGATTGTTGAACCAGAATTGATGTATACATCAGGTCCTCCAATGATTGATGTGAGTGGTTCTACAGTTTCAGTGATGAACATAAAAAAATTATTGTCATTAAACGTTCTCATATGTAGTTAAAAAGCGATTGTCACTCATGCGTACCTACTACATTCAAATAAATTGCATAGCCACGTGGTGGAGTTGTGGATATTTGGCATTCGTAAAATCCTGAATCTCGTACTTGTGAATATCGAATCTGTAACCACGGAGAACAAATTAAAATTGACATTGATCTAATTAAAATCAAATTAAGGAGCTATCGGTGTACTAGCGATGCTGCTTGTTTAATTTGGTATCTTATTAGCAGTTAGATCAATACTGTTATTTAAGTCTCTAGGCATAGCAAACATCTAACCAAAATTATCAAATATCAGGTCAGAAAAATTCTCAAAATACCTTCAATATCCATTCCTCGCTGTCAGCATCATGGATACTTTGAAAACGACTATCTGATGTATACGATGTTGTTCCAACTGTTAGCAAATTTATACCGCGATGTCGCACCCATGATACAGTTTTATTGCCAATATTTTTGACATAGCACTTTAAATATGCGGTGTTATCAACGAGAGTCGACACATTACGAAAATTCACATAATCAAAGTCTGGTCCAATAATTTGTTGATTTTGTTCTTGCTGCTGCTGTTGATGTTTATCATGCTGCAAACTGCCAATACTCGTTGTCTCATCAATATCGTATAGATTATTAATATTATTTCCTTCGTCATCATATCCCAACAGCTCATCATGGTACAGATCAAACTTTGATGTGAAACCTATGTACAGATATCGTTAAGGATATTATAGAGAAGTGAGAACAAATGTATAAAAGGTGATAACAACTGTAATGCTATAAGCATTGACTATAAAATTAAATTATTATTGTGGATGGCAATGAGATGTGGATACTCGACGATGAAAAATAAAATAAGATAATTGAGAGTAGGAGGGAAGGAAATGAACGGAACGTAGATAAAGTTGCGATGATACAGATGGAATTTTACAAATGAAAATTGAAAGATGAAAATGAGGATTATCGGATCGTCTTATCATTTCAGGAAAACCTGAATGGGAAACAGAAATGGATATACAATAAATGCTAGTTATATAAGGGAAGGTAAGAGCTTTTTATTGTATTTACACCTTAAGTAGCTTCGAGTATTCAATTATTGCATTCATGAATTGATTGCAATGTCGATGATTTTACATCAACAAAATGACAATTGTTAAATCAAGGATGTTATGGATGGATGACATTTATAGGACAAATTCTTTCTTTTTTGATTTGATGACAAAGATGGATGAAAAGAAGAATTTTTTGTTTGATTTGAACTACAGAAGTAGCCAGTAATGAAGTAGACTTAAATGCAAAGTTAGACCTAAATGATAAAAATTTGCACGACTTTTGCATTTTTGTGTCAAAAACCTTCGCTAATTTATTCATATATTTCTTCATAACTGCAAAATTTGCCTAATTCATGCATCTACATGACAACTCTGTCATCACTTTCATAAAAGCCAATTTAAATGCAAAAACCCCTCATATCAAGATCAAACTGTTATGATAACAAGGATCCAAAAAAATTCATTAAGTAACGGTGTGAATATGAAATTCTTGTCAGATAACAGAGAGACGGAGCAAAACGTAAGAAGAAGAGGAAGGTAGAACGTACTTTATTGTTTGTGTATCTACAGCATGCCTAGGGGATGACAGCATTTCTCATTGAGTAGTATTCAACCTGCTCTTTTTACCCTCATTTTTTTCCATCGCACAATCTTCATTTAAAATAGATTATACAAAATGCCATCATGTCTTTAAAATTTCCTCTTGGGAAATACCAGAAGAGAACAAAGAGAACCTTTCATGCCTTTCATTGTGATATCATTTTGCTACATTTTATGTTATAAGGTGTGGAAATGATGATCGGAATGGCTAATTGAATGTTCATTTTGTCTTTATGGACTAAGAAGATGTTGCAGTTTGTTTAGTAGGTGTTGTGACCTTTTTCGGTATTAAACAGCTTCGTATCTCATCATTATATGAACAATAATTTAAGTTATAAGCCTCCTGCCGTGCCATACCGTCAACAACATTATCAAAGCCTCATATTTCAATAAGTTCAAGTAATAAAAATGCATCTCATCCCATAATCTGCTAATGTCTTTTCTTACTCACATTTTCGTTTTTCATTCTCTAAGAATTTATGTGTGTAAACAGATTCTAGACGTTAAGGAAATGTAGTCAGCACAGTGGGTGGTCGATATATATGTACGAATATATTGAAAAATTTCTTTTTCATACTCTACTGAGAGAGATTTGAGCTAGTCCTCATGTGCCCTTTTTCGCACCATAAATCTCATTTTTCTTGAATATATACCGTAGTTTACTTTTCATCGCTTCCAAGAAAGTAAATGTATAGAGGAACTAGAGTTGTAAATTGTCAATCATGATAGGGAAGGTTGGGAAAGTTGAGAGAGGTTTATAAATATTTTTTGGAGGGATTTTTGGGGAAGATTTAGGATTTAAACGTTTGAAGGTGTGGGGGATGCAATGTTTTAAGAGTTATCAAATGCAAAGGAGTCTAGCCAATGAATCCATTTGTTATGTATGACAAATGTTTTTTTTCAAGCTAGATTGCTGAATTCATGTTAAGAAACTCTGATCAAATGTTCTCAAAGCCATCTTTTGTTGAATTCAAGTTCCAATCTTATAATATTCATGAAGTCCTTTATTTTTAAATAAAATGTACTAGAAATATCGATTCTGTGAATCTAAAAATGTAGAAATTACTTCTGAATTCCAATCAATTATTATTCTGCTCCTTTCACATACTTATTAGTGCATGAGACCACAAACTAATATTAAAACCACAGACACATGAACAAACCAAATGCCTAAAACTATACAACGTTATATCCGGATTTGAGAACGTAAAAAAAATTCATTTATTTATTCTCGTGACTTGTATGAGAATGAAGTGAATGTATACTTTTGTTTCAACGTCTAGGCACCTAGGAAGTAAAGCATTCTGCTCCTTTAAATGAATGTAAATTTAAACATCTCAGCTGACAGAAAAGTCTAAAGGCATTCATGAAGTTTCTTCTTTTTGTTTCTGATAGAGAAAGATGTGATGTACACACATTTTTATTTAGTTAACTTGCGTTGAGCGAGAATGAAAAAGGAGAAGACACGAAATTTATTTGATTAACGTCATGGTTGGCAAATGCTTCTGACGCCTTTTTACTCATTCATTGTACGTTTTTAAGCCGCATACATGAAAGGGGGATGTTGTTTATGATGGAAATAAATTTTGTAAATTTTACTCAATTGGGTTATAAATTTTAGGGGAGTTTTGGATTTTCGAGCTTTAAGCTTTTGCAAAAAAGTTTTTTTACGATTTTTTTTTAAGTTTAGGATATTTTCTATTTTTCAGGCGCAATTAATGGATGAGCTCAATTTCTATTAGTTCCAATGAATTTTAAAAATGTTTTAAAGAATTCAGACTTCAAGTCCAAGATAGATTCTCGAAATTTCATCTTATCCCCTCGTCCCCCTATCCACACATTTCCATTCCCATATATCATCATCGTCGCTCTTTGTGTTTCAACATTAAATTGCGAGTATGTCACTCGTAGAGTAGCGTAATGAGTGTAGAACCATATTTATTATTGTTGTTATTGCTGCTCGAACCGCACATTCCGCTGTGCTGTTATGGTGGTTCATCTCTAAAATTACATTTTATGTTCATGCCATTCTCTTTAAATAAATTTGAATACATCTCAGTCAGTGTACGATTTTCATCCTCTATGAGTGAGAGTCTATGCGAGTAAATTATTCAATTCCCAATTTTGATGCCATAGAACTCATTGAGTGAATATACCAAAAAACATAAGGAACGGATATGAAATGGAAAAGAAATATTTTCATCTATTATATATTGTGTAGGTGCCAATGCTAGAATTCAAGCTTTAATGTTATGAGAAAACAACATTGAGGAAATGGCAACATTATGAATACATTTATTTATTCATTCAGTGCTACTTGTATTATTTCCGTTCTCTTATTTTTTAACTCACGCCTTTCTGTCGCTAGATGCTTTCATTTCTCTTAAGGATCATTTGCTCTGAATGGTATGGAAAAAACATTTGAGATTAGATTTTATATTTTTTTTTACGTTTTGTAAAATTTGCAAGACTGGGAAACTCGATAGTTAATGGAAGGGCATAGCTTGATTAAATTATTATTTATCATGTGAGAAGCTGTTCATGTGAGAAAATGCTCATATATTTAATTAAATTTGTAATTTAGACTGTACAATCAACCATGAGAGCAATAATATTTTATTTTTATCAGTTTAATTAAATTCTAACTCTCTTGAGAAGCATTTTGTGATTTTTAAATTCTTGTTTCCAACCGTTTCTAAAAAAGAGTTTTTCATCTCTATAGGAATAAACCATGTGGTATTTAACATCATTCCATATTGCTTTTATTAGCTTTCGTTGCTTAGTAATGGTGGATTCATGAACTAAATTTATTAAAAAACTTGACAATATCTAGGTAAAATATGTCATCACACCTCCCTCTACCCATGTAACCAAAATTGACCTAAATTTCATTATGTTTCTAAGGAAAAACACATACTGGGTGTGGTACAATAGATTCAATCCTAACATGAATCGCAGTGCTTCCAGGTCAAAAAACTAGGCCCTTACCCGCGATTTAAGATTTTTTTAAAAGGAAATTCAATGAAATACATATGAATAATTTTAGTCACATGATCAATTTTTTTTTTTTTGTTTTCATTAAAATTTGATTTTTCAGTATTAGTAGAGCTTAAATCTCTTACAAAATAAATAAATCCTGATTGAAACATTTTGAAAATTGACATATTTTTCAGAAGAATTTGTCATCATGTGTAATTAAAAGTAGAATAATTTGTAAAAATCTCTTGAGTAGCTTTTCCTTTTTCAATAAATTTCTTTCATTCATTCATCGTATTTGTTCACGTGATTTTGCATTCAATTCATTACAAAAATGATTCGTCATCATTTTGATGTTGATTGATAAAAGAGATTTAGGACTTTTGGGGAATGTTTGCAAATGTTGTTCAAATTTTAAGACGTAATATATTTTGAGACTGCATATAACAATTTTTTCCCCAAAAATATCCAAATGCTTTTCATAATACAAAATTAATATCTTAAAAATTGTGTATAAAAAAAGCAAATTTTTTTGCTAAGTTTTTTAAGTTTTGTATCAACTTTTGAAAGATTTGAAATTTAACTTCTTTGAATACTTTTAAAATTGTGTCTATATATTTCACTTCAGCCTCTTTAAGTATTCTTCCAATAAACAAATTCATCCTCAAAAAACACGACTTACATAGAAAGCCACGAACTTCCACGCCACCTTACAATAGCTTAGAGTACATGCATAAAATATTTCTTTTATAGATTACTGTTTTTTTATTAACGTTAAAAACGTGTCTAAATTTAATATATATGGTACATTTCATTATATTTATTTCGAAACAAAGAATATTATGTTGATTATATTGGTTATAGTTTTCTAATTTTTATGTTAAAGTATCATATTTTTAATACGTATTTTTAATACGTAATATTATATATACTATTGAGTCGATTTCAGTGTATATGAAATTGCACTTTTGAGAAAAGTCTTGGATACGATAGGGGGGTTGTGGACGAGCTGTGCGGAACGAAACGAAGTGGAGCAAGCATCATGCGAAGCATGATGCTTGCTCCACTTCGTTTCGTTCCGCACAGCTCGTCCACAACCCCCCTACCCTATCCAAGACTTCTCTCAAAAGTGCAATTTCAAATATATTGAATTGAAAAGATAAAAATGGTAAGAAAGAAATAAGGAAAAAAAATAGATTTTTCGTAAAATTTTCACTGTCTTTAATTTTTTTTTCGAGGTCGCGCGAAGCGCGACCTCGAAAAAAAATTTTTTGGGTCCTAAAAATCAGTTTTTTGGCTTTTTAACCTCTTTAATGGCCTTTATATCAGAAAATTTCTGTATATTATTAATCTACTCATCGAGACGCACATTTTGGTACCAAAAACTTCTCAAAAAAGTTAGATGAAGATGGTAAACTCGAAAATTTCTATTTTATATTTTTTGTCAATCTTTATGATGTTATAACTTTTTATAGAAGCATTTTCAGGAAAAATTGCTACTATATTTTTGTAGCTCTTATGTTAAACTTTAATTTTATGCCACTTATCATTACCAACAGTTAAAATCCTGGCCTGTATCAAAAACCACGCAACTGTTGCAAAATTTGCAGTTTTTGGCATTTTTAGGTCACTTAATGGACATAAAGTCCAGATTTTATTCAGCACAATTTTGTTTTTTGGTACGATCTATCGAATCAAATAGAAGAAATTCTTAAAAATTGCTTCCCTGAAAAATTTTTCATACAAAAGTATGGATTTTTAACGGTTTTTGCGTCTAGTTCCAACACAACGGAAGTGACCGGAACTAAACATGCTTTAAGTGATAGATATTCAAATTACCAATCGAACGAGACCAAAAACGTCATGATTGGTGCTTCCGTTTGCTCACAAAATCAAAAAAAGTGAAATTTTGCAACCTGCCCAAATACAATAACTTGCACGCTTTGCGTGGAAGTTAAAAAATATGGAAAAATTTTACTTTTTTGGTAAAAATGGTCTAAAATGATGTTTAAAGACCAACAAGCATGGAAAAAATGTTTTTCGAAAAAAAATTTTTTGGGTCCTAAAAATCAGTTTTTGGCTTTTTAACCCCTTTAATGGCCTTTATATCAGAAAATTTCTGTATATTATTAATCTACTCATCGAGACGCACATTTTGGTACCAAAAACTTCTCAAAAAAGTTAGATGAAGATGGTAAACTCGAAAATTTCTATTTTATATTTTTTGTCAATCTTTATGATGTTATAACTTTTTATAGAAGCATTTTCAGGAAAAATTGCTACTATATTTTTTGTAGCTCTTATGTTAAACTTTAATTTTATGCCACTTATCATTACCAACAGTTAAAATCCTGGCCTGTATCAAAAACCACGCAACTGTTGCAAAATTTGCAGTTTTTGGCATTTTTAGGTCACTTAATGGACATAAAGTCCAGATTTTATTCAGCACAATTTTGTTTTAGGTACGATCTATCGAATCAAATAGAAGAAATTCTTAAAAATTGCTTCCCTGAAAAATTTTTCATACAAAAGTATGGATTTTTAACGGTTTTTTGCGTCTAGTTCCAACACAACGGAAGTGACCGGAACTAAACATGCTTTAAGTGATAGATATTCAAATTACCAATCGAACGAGACCAAAAACGTCATGATTGGTGCTTCCGTTTGCTCACAAAATCAAAAAAAGTGAAATTTTGCAACCTGCCCAAATACAATAACTTGCACGCTTTGCGTGGAAGTTAAAAAATATGGAAAAATTTTACTTTTTTTGGTAAAAATGGTCTAAAATGATGTTTAAAGACCAGCCAACAAGCATGGAAAAAATGTTTTTCGAAAAAAAAATTTTTTGGGTCCTAAAAATCAGTTTTTTGGCTTTTTAACCCCTTTAATGGCCTTTATATCAGAAAATTTCTGTATATTATTAATCTACTCATCGAGACGCACATTTTGGTACCAAAAACTTCTCAAAAAAGTTAGATGAAGATGGTAAACTCGAAAATTTCTATTTTATATTTTTTGTCAATCTTTATGATGTTATAACTTTTTATAGAAGCATTTTCAGGAAAAATTGCTACTATATTTTTTGTAGCTGTTATTTTAAAATTTAATTTTTTTGCACTTATCATTACCAACAGTTAAAATCCTGGCCTGTATCAAAAACCACGCAACTGTTGCAAAATTTGCAGTTTTTGGCATTTTTAGGTCACTTAATGGACATAAAGTCCAGATTTTATTCAGCACAATTTTGTTTTTTGGTACGATCTATCGAATCAAATAGAAGAAATTCTTAAAAATTGCTTCCCTGAAAAATTTTTCATACAAAAGTATGGATTTTTAACGGTTTTTGCGTCTAGTTCCAACACAACGGAAGTGACCGGAACTAAACATGCTTTAAGTGATAGATATTCAAATTACCAATCGAACGAGACCAAAAACGTCATGATTGGTGCTTCCGTTTAACTCACAAAATCAAAAAAAGTGAAATTTTGCAACCTGCCCAAATACAATAACTTGCACGCTTTGCGTGGAAGTTAAAAAATATGGAAAAATTTTACTTTTTTTGGTAAAAAATGGTCTAAAATGATGTTTAAAGACCAACAAGCATGGAAAAAATGTTTTTTGAGAAAAAATTTTTTGGGTCCTAAAAATCAGTTTTTGGCTTTTTAACCCCTTTAATGGCCTTTATATCAGAAAATTTCTGTATATTATTAATCTACTCATCGAGACGCACATTTTGGTACCAAAAACTTCTCAAAAAGTTAGATGAAGATGGTAAACTCGAAAATTTCTATTTTATATTTTTTGTCAATCTTTATGATGTTATAACTTTTTATAGAAGCATTTTCAGGAAAAATTGCTACTATATTTTTTGTAGCTCTTATGTTAAACTTTAATTTTATGCCACTTATCATTACCAACAGTTAAAATCCTGGCCTGTATCAAAAACCACGCAACTGTTGCAAAATTTGCAGTTTTTGGCATTTTTAGGTCACTTAATGGACATAAAGTCCAGATTTTATTCAGCACAATTTTGTTTTAGGTACGATCTATCGAATCAAATAGAAGAAATTCTTAAAATTGCTTCCCTGAAAAATTTTTCATACAAAAGTATGGATTTTTAACGGTTTTTTGCGTCTAGTTCCAACACAACGGAAGTGACCGGAACTAAACATGCTTTAAGTGATAGATATTCAAATTACCAATCGAACGAGACCAAAAACGTCATGATTGGTGCTTCCGTTTGCTCACAAAATCAAAAAAGTGAAATTTTGCAACCTGCCCAAATACAATAACTTGCACGCTTTGCGTGGAAGTTAAAAAATATGGAAAAATTTTACTTTTTTGGTAAAAAATGGTCTAAAATGATGTTTAAAGACCAACAAGCATGGAAAAAATGTTTTTCGAAAAAAAATTTTTTGGGTCCTAAAAATCAGTTTTTTGGCTTTTTAACCCCTTTAATGGCCTTTATATCAGAAAATTTCTGTATATTATTAATCTACTCATCGAGACGCACATTTTGGTACCAAAAACTTCTCAAAAAAGTTAGATGAAGATGGTAAACTCGAAAATTTCTATTTTATATTTTTTGTCAATCTTTATGATGTTATAACTTTTTATAGAAGCATTTTCAGGAAAAATTGCTACTATATTTTTTGTAGCTCTTATGTTAAACTTTAATTTTATGCCACTTATCATTACCAACAGTTAAAATCCTGGCCTGTATCAAAAACCACGCAACTGTTGCAAAATTTGCAGTTTTTGGCATTTTTAGGTCACTTAATGGACATAAAGTCCAGATTTTATTCAGCACAATTTTGTTTTTTGGTACGATCTATCGAATCAAATAGAAGAAATTCTTAAAAATTGCTTCCCTGAAAAATTTTTCATACAAAAGTATGGATTTTTAACGGTTTTTTGCGTCTAGTTCCAACACAACGGAAGTGACCGGAACTAAACATGCTTTAAGTGATAGATATTCAAATTACCAATCGAACGAGACCAAAAACGTCATGATTGGTGCTTCCGTTTGCTCACAAAATCAAAAAAAGTGAAATTTTGCAACCTGCCCAAATACAATAACTTGCACGCTTTGCGTGGAAGTTAAAAAAATATGGAAAAATTTTACTTTTTTTGGTAAAAAATGATCTAAAATGATGTTTAAAGACCAACAAGCATGGAAAAAAAATGTTTCTCGAAAAAAATTTTTTTGGGTCCTAAAAATCAGTTTTTTGGCTTTTTGACCCCTTTAATGGCCTTTATATCAGAAAATTTCTGTATATTATTAATCTACTCATTGAGACGCACATTTTGGTACCAAAAACTTCTCAAAAAAGTTAGATGAAGATGGTAAACTCGAAAATTTCTATTTTAGATTTTTTGTCAATCTTTATGATGTTATAACTTTTTATAGAAGCATTTTCAGGAAAAATTGCTACTATATTTTTTGTAGCTCTTATGTTAAACTTTAATTTTATGCCACTTATCATTACCAACAGTTAAAATCCTGGCCTGTATCAAAAACCACGCAACTGTTGCAAAATTTGCAGTTTTTGGCATTTTTAGGTCACTTAATGGACATAAAGTCCAGATTTTATTCAGCACAATTTTGTTTTTTGGTACGATCTATCGAATCAAATAGAAGAAATTCTTAAAAATTGCTTCCTGAAAAATTTTTCATACAAAAGTATGGATTTTTAACGGTTTTTGCGTCTAGTTCCAACACAACGGAAGTGACCGGAACTAAACATGCTTTAAGTGATAGATATTCAAATTACCAATCGAACGAGACCAAAAACGTCATGATTGGTGCTTCCGTTTGCTCACAAAGTCAAAAAAAGTGAAATTTTGCAACCTGCCCAAATACAATAACTTGCACGCTTTGCGTGGAAGTTAAAAATATGGAAAAATTTTACTTTTTTTGGTAAAAAATGGTCTAAAATGATGTTTAAAGACCAACAAGCATGGAAAAAATGTTTTTCGAAAAAAAAATTTTTTGGGTCCTAAAAATCAGTTTTTGGCTTTTTAACCCCTTTAATGGCCTTTATATCAGAAAATTTCTGTATATTATTAATCTACTCATTGAGACGCACATTTTGGTACCAAAAACTTCTCAAAAAAAGTTAGATGAAGATGGTAAACTCGAAAATTTCTATTTTATATTTTTTGTCAATCTTTATGATGTTATAACTTTTTATAGAAGCATTTTCAGGAAAAATTGCTACTATATTTTTTGTAGCTCTTATGTTAAACTTTAATTTTATGCCACTTATCATTACCAACAGTTAAAATCCTGGCCTGTATCAAAAACCACGCAACTGTTGCAAAATTTGCAGTTTTTGGCATTTTTTAGGTCACTTAATGGACATAAAGTCCAGATTTTATTCAGCACAATTTTGTTTTTTGGTACGATCTATCGAATCAAATAGAAGAAATTCTTAAAAATTGCTTCCCTGAAAAATTTTTCATACAAAAGTATGGATTTTTAACGGTTTTTGCGTCTAGTTCCAACACAACGGAAGTGACCGGAACTAAACATGCTTTAAGTGATAGATATTCAAATTACCAATCGAACGAGACCAAAAAACGTCATGATTGGTGCTTCCGTTTGCTCACAAAATCAAAAAAAGTGAAATTTTGCAACCTGCCCAAATACAATAACTTGCACGCTTTGCGTGAAGTTAAAAAATATGGAAAAAATTTTACTTTTTTTGGTAAAAAATGGTCTAAAATGATGTTTAAAGACCAACAAGCATGGAAAAAATGTTTTTCGAAAAAAAAATTTTTTGGGTCCTAAAAATCAGTTTTTGGCTTTTTAACCCCTTTAATGGCCTTTATATCAGAAAATTTCTGTATATTATTAATCTACTCATCGAGACGCACATTTTGGTACCAAAAACTTCTCAAAAAAGTTAGATGAAGATGGTAAACTCGAAAATTTCTATTTTATATTTTTTGTCAATCTTTATGATGTTATAACTTTTTATAGAAGCATTTTCAGGAAAAATTGCTACTATATTTTTTGTAGCTCTTATGTTAAACTTTAATTTTATGCCACTTATCATTACCAACAGTTAAAATCCTGGCCTGTATCAAAAACCACGCAACTGTTGCAAAATTTGCAGTTTTTGGCATTTTTAGGTCACTTAATGGACATAAAGTCCAGATTTTATTCAGCACAATTTTGTTTTTTGGTACGATCTATCGAATCAAATAGAAGAAATTCTTAAAAATTGCTTCCCTGAAAAATTTTTCATACAAAAGTATGGATTTTTAACGGTTTTTTGCGTCTAGTTCCAACACAACGGAAGTGACCGGAACTAAACATGCTTTAAGTGATAGATATTCAAATTACCAATCGAACGAGACCAAAAACGTCATGATTGGTGCTTCCGTTTGCTCACAAAATCAAAAAAAGTGAAATTTTGCAACCTGCCCAAATACAATAACTTGCACGCTTTGCGTGAAGTTAAAAAATATGGAAAAATTTTACTTTTTTGGTAAAAATGGTCTAAAATGATGTTTAAAGACCAACAACCATCGAAAAAATGTTTTTCGAAAAAAAAATTTTTTGGGTCCTAAAAATCAGTTTTTTGGCTTTTTAACCCCTTTAATGGCCTTTATATCAGAAAATTTCTGTATATTATTAATCTACTCATCGAGACGCACATTTTGGTACCAAAAACTTCTCAAAAAAGTTAGATGAAGATGGTAAACTCGAAAATTTCTATTTTATATTTTTTGTCAATCTTTATGATGTTATAACTTTTTATAGAAGCATTTTCAGGAAAAATTGCTACTATATTTTTGTAGCTCTTATGTTAAACTTTAATTTTATGCCACTTATCATTACCAACAGTTAAAATCCTGGCCTGTATCAAAAACCACGCAACTGTTGCAAAATTTGCAGTTTTTGGCATTTTTAGGTCACTTAATGGACATAAAGTCCAGATTTTATTCAGCACAATTTTGTTTTTTGGTACGATCTATCGAATCAAATAGAAGAAATTCTTAAAAATTGCTTCCCTGAAAAATTTTTCATACAAAAGTATGGATTTTTAACGGTTTTTTGCGTCTAGTTCCAACACAACGGAAGTGACCGGAACTAAACATGCTTTAAGTGATAGATATTCAAATTACCAATCGAACGAGACCAAAAACGTCATGATTGGTGCTTCCGTTTGCTCACAAAATCAAAAAAAGTGAAATTTTGCAACCTGCCCAAATACAATAACTTGCACGCTTTGCGTGGAAGTTAAAAAATATGGAAAAATTTTACTTTTTTTGGTAAAAAATGGTCTAAAATGATGTTTAAAGACCAACAAGCATGGAAAAAATGTTTTTCGAAAAAAAAATTTTTTGGGTCCTAAAAATCAGTTTTTTGGCTTTTTAACCCCTTTAATGGCCTTTATATCAGAAAATTTCTGTATATTATTAATCTACTCATCGAGACGCACATTTTGGTACCAAAAACTTCTCAAAAAAAGTTAGATGAAGATGGTAAACTCGAAAATTTCTATTTTATATTTTTTGTCAATCTTTATGATGTTATAACTTTTTATAGAAGCATTTTCAGGAAAAATTGCTACTATATTTTTTGTAGCTCTTATGTTAAACTTTAATTTTATGCCACTTATCATTACCAACAGTTAAAATCCTGGCCTGTATCAAAAACCACGCAACTGTTGCAAAATTTGCAGTTTTTGGCATTTTTAGGTCACTTAATGGACATAAAGTCCAGATTTTATTCAGCACAATTTTGTTTTTTGGTACGATCTATCGAATCAAATAGAAGAAATTCTTAAAAATTGCTTCCCTGAAAAATTTTTCATACAAAAGTATGGATTTTTAACGGTTTTTTGCGTCTAGTTCCAACACAACGGAAGTGACCGGAACTAAACATGCTTTAAGTGATAGATATTCAAATTACCAATCGAACGAGACCAAAAACGTCATGATTGGTGCTTCCGTTTGCTCACAAAATCAAAAAAAGTGAAATTTTGCAACCTGCCCAAATACAATAACTTGCACGCTTTGCGTGGAAGTTAAAAAATATGGAAAAATTTTACTTTTTTTGGTAAAAAATGGTCTAAAATGATGTTTAAAGACCAACAAGCATGGAAAAAATGTTTTTCGAAAAAAAAATTTTTTGGGTCCTAAAAATCAGTTTTTTGGCTTTTTAACCCCTTTAATGGCCTTTATATCAGAAAATTTCTGTATATTATTAATCTACTCATCGAGACGCACATTTTGGTACCAAAAACTTCTCAAAAAAGTTAGATGAAGATGGTAAACTCGAAAATTTCTATTTTATATTTTTTGTCAATCTTTATGATGTTATAACTTTTTATAGAAGCATTTTCAGGAAAAAATTGCTACTATATTTTTGTAGCTCTTATGTTAAACTTTAATTTTATGCCACTTATCATTACCAACAGTTAAAATCCTGGCCTGTATCAAAAACCACGCAACTGTTGCAAAATTTGCAGTTTTTGGCATTTTTAGGTCACTTAATGGACATAAAGTCCAGATTTTATTCAGCACAATTTTGTTTTTTGGTACGATCTATCGAATCAAATAGAAGAAATTCTTAAAAATTGCTTCCCTGAAAAATTTTTCATACAAAAGTATGGATTTTTAACGGTTTTTTGCGTCTAGTTCCAACACAACGGAAGTGACCGGAACTAAACATGCTTTAAGTGATAGATATTCAAATTACCAATCGAACGAGACCAAAAACGTCATGATTGGTGCTTCCGTTTGCTCACAAAATCAAAAAAAGTGAAATTTTGCAACCTGCCCAAATACAATAACTTGCACGCTTTGCGTGGAAGTTAAAAAGTAAATTTCCTTCCGAAAACTTCAAGTCAGCAGACAAAGCACAAAACCGAAAATATATTCCATTGAAATCATAAAACTATTAAATTTCACATCCCAAGTTTCCAAAGAACTTTTTTTTTTCTAAAAAAAAGCTCTTCATTGTATTTGTTCTGCACACACATTTCAAACATATCCATGAATAAAGCTGAATTAAATTAAAGGTAGCATTCTGCATGATACTTTTTGAATAAAAGCAAATATTAGCACAACGGATAAAAGCAAATAAATGAATGGTAAGCAAATGCATTGATTCTCAGTGCTGCTTTATGTGTACACATGAGCTTCTGCTTCCGTTTATTTTTAGGCTGGTCGTTGTTCGTGGAAATTTGCTTTAATATTGTATTATGTTTGAGATATTAAAGTCAACAACTTTTTAAAGATTTTTTTGAGGTTGAAAAATGTATTCAGCGAGAAATTTAACAAAAACTGGAATGCATAACATTGGCAAGCAAGCTTTCGTATTTGATAAAAAAAAAAACACGACTTACATAGAAAGCCACGAACTTCCACGCCACCTTACAATAGCTTAGAGTACATGCATAAAATATTTCTTTTATAGATTACTGTTTTTTTATTAACGTTAAAAACGTGTCTAAATTTAATATATATGGTACATTTCATTATATTTATTTCGAAACAAAGAATATTATGTTGATTATATTGGTTATAGTTTTCTAATTTTTATGTTAAAGTATCATATTTTTAATACGTATTTTTAATACGTAATATTATATATACTATTGAGTCGATTTCAGTGTATATGAAATTGCACTTTTGAGAAAAGTCTTGGATACGATAGGGGGGTTGTGGACGAGCTGTGCGGAACGAAACGAAGTGGAGCAAGCATCATGCGAAGCATGATGCTTGCTCCACTTCGTTTCGTTCCGCACAGCTCGTCCACAACCCCCCTACCCTATCCAAGACTTCTCTCAAAAGTGCAATTTCAAATATATTGAATTGAAAAGATAAAAATGGTAAGAAAGAAATAAGGAAAAAAAATAGATTTTTCGTAAAATTTTCACTGTCTTTAATTTTTTTTTCGAGGTCGCGCGAAGCGCGACCTCGAAAAAAAATTTTTTGGGTCCTAAAAATCAGTTTTTTGGCTTTTTAACCTCTTTAATGGCCTTTATATCAGAAAATTTCTGTATATTATTAATCTACTCATCGAGACGCACATTTTGGTACCAAAAACTTCTCAAAAAAGTTAGATGAAGATGGTAAACTCGAAAATTTCTATTTTATATTTTTTGTCAATCTTTATGATGTTATAACTTTTTATAGAAGCATTTTCAGGAAAAATTGCTACTATATTTTTTGTAGCTCTTATGTTAAACTTTAATTTTATGCCACTTATCATTACCAACAGTTAAAATCCTGGCCTGTATCAAAAACCACGCAACTGTTGCAAAATTTGCAGTTTTTGGCATTTTTAGGTCACTTAATGGACATAAAGTCCAGATTTTATTCAGCACAATTTTGTTTTTTGGTACGATCTATCGAATCAAATAGAAGAAATTCTTAAAAATTGCTTCCCTGAAAAATTTTTCATACAAAAGTATGGATTTTTAACGGTTTTTTGCGTCTAGTTCCAACACAACGGAAGTGACCGGAACTAAACATGCTTTAAGTGATAGATATTCAAATTACCAATCGAACGAGACCAAAAACGTCATGATTGGTGCTTCCGTTTGCTCACAAAATCAAAAAAAGTGAAATTTTGCAACCTGCCCAAATACAATAACTTGCACGCTTTGCGTGGAAGTTAAAAAATATGGAAAAATTTTACTTTTTTTGGTAAAAAATGGTCTAAAATGATGTTTAAAGACCAACAAGCATGGAAAAAATGTTTTTCGAAAAAAAAATTTTTTGGGTCCTAAAAATCAGTTTTTTGGCTTTTTAACCCCTTTAATGGCCTTTATATCAGAAAATTTCTGTATATTATTAATCTACTCATCGAGACGCACATTTTGGTACCAAAAACTTCTCAAAAAAGTTAGATGAAGATGGTAAACTCGAAAATTTCTATTTTATATTTTTTGTCAATCTTTATGATGTTATAACTTTTTATAGAAGCATTTTCAGGAAAAATTGCTACTATATTTTTTGTAGCTCTTATGTTAAACTTTAATTTTATGCCACTTATCATTACCAACAGTTAAAATCCTGGCCTGTATCAAAAACCACGCAACTGTTGCAAAATTTGCAGTTTTTGGCATTTTTAGGTCACTTAATGGACATAAAGTCCAGATTTTATTCAGCACAATTTTGTTTTTTGGTACGATCTATCGAATCAAATAGAAGAAATTCTTAAAAATTGCTTCCCTGAAAAATTTTTCATACAAAAGTATGGATTTTTAACGGTTTTTTGCGTCTAGTTCCAACACAACGGAAGTGACCGGAACTAAACATGCTTTAAGTGATAGATATTCAAATTACCAATCGAACGAGACCAAAAACGTCATGATTGGTGCTTCCGTTTGCTCACAAAATCAAAAAAAGTGAAATTTTGCAACCTGCCCAAATACAATAACTTGCACGCTTTGCGTGGAAGTTAAAATTCTATTAATTTCTAATTTCTCGCTCTAAATCCTCTTCCAAACATGTTTTCATACTCAGTTATTTGGCAATCAATAAACATTATTTCAAGCTTTTCATAGTGGAAAATTAAATTAAACCTTTACCAATATATCCGTTCGTAAAACTTCATTAAATTGTTGCAAACGAGAGCAAATAGAAAAGTTTTTTTTAGGATTGGAAGCTGAGGTGTATTATAATTAAAATCCAATTAGAATTAAAATCCAAAAATTGCCAGTTCTTTAATGAAATAGAAATTTTTAACACGGCAAGAATATGTATGAACTATTAAAATAAAATTCCTTCAAGCATGACGTGCCATTATAAGAAATTAATATAAAAGACATAAATATTCAGACAATTTGTAATAAAACTCACCAAAAATTGTCCATTAAAACTCCCATAAAACCACTAAAATTCAGGCCCCCATTCATCCTCAAAATAGAATAATGAATACATTAAAGGAATAACTTTTAAAACTTCTCAAGGATTTTTGCACATACAAAAAAAAACAATCAATAATAAAATTCCACCCCCTGATAACCAAAGCATTTGAGTCTGTTGAGAACATCGAACATAAAATTCCTTTTTATTTCATCTTCCATCATACAGATAAAAAAGTTTTTCAGCACACACAAAAAAAAAAACCTTTCTCAATAACACACCGAAACTTTTTGTGATTCATTATTGCTTCTATTCATTACAAGTTTTTTTTTCAATCATTAAGAACGGAAATAAGAAGAAGATTGAGGAGGAAAAAAAAAATCAGCAAAGCGTGAAAAAGAAAAACATTTCATTTTGGTACCTTCCAAAAATTAAAAAACACATTTCCTGTCCCTTTTTCATGTCCAACACTTTTTAATGAAAACTTTTTTTTTGGCTGTTCTGTTCGAGAATCTTCCTCACTTTTGACATTATTTTTAAAGAGCATAAAGTTGATAAATTGCTGTCACTTTAAATGGACTAATCGCTGAGAGCTTAGTCTCTGTTTGTATCATACAATGGCCGCAATAAAGTCACTCATAAAAATTTTTGCTGTTAAAAGAGAGCTGACGAAAAATGATGAAGAATTTTTCTGTTCAACGGTTTTTTTAAGCAACTGAATTTCTTGAATTGTTGAGGATGGTAGCATTTTGGGTATGATTGATTTTTTTTTGACATTAGAATTGGGCAATTCTACGAGAAGGTTTCATCGAATTTTTTTCAAAATTTTTTTAAACATTATTTTCTTGAATAATATGATACAAATCTTATGAATCTATCTAAATTATTAAATATTAGACTATTTACATTGTAATTTGTTTGTTCTAGGTCTAAAAAAACAATTTATTGATAAAAAATTTGTTAATTTTTCTCTACAAATTACTCGGTTTCACTGTAGACTTTTTCGTAGAATTGATATTGCTGCTTAACTAAAAATTCTGAAAATGTGGATTTTATGTATGTTAAAGCTTGCAGATTTATCTATCTTTTGGTATATTTACTTCATATTGAATGATCTTTGATAAAGAGAAATCGATGAAAACACTTTGGAGACTTGAGTAAAATTTTTATTGTGAAACCGAGTAATTTCTTCGTAGAATTCAAATTTTTCTTTAATTAGATACTTTAGATGTTTCTAATGAAGTTTGATGAATAGATTTTACTAAAATCTACTACAAAACATGCCAAACAAATACAATAATGCAATTAATAAAAAGAAAAATTGATTTGGAGAAAATTTTGGAGAGAAAATCTTTCGTGGAATTGCCCAATTAACTTTTTAGATGGCGTTGCAGTCTAAAATCGCCAAGATAACAGAAAAACCCTAAATTCCAAATTTTTTCATGCATATTATTCTTCAACCTTTTCTACTTAAAATCAAAAACATCAAGTCCACAAAAGTCCAAAGCTCAAATGCGTCTCATATCCAACAAATTAATATCAAAACTTTGACTCTCAAAGCATTTTCCATCTTGCAAAGCTCTTTTTTTTACAACAATAGACGACGCACAATGAAAACATAAAATTGAGAAAAATTGTGTTGTCCATGACCGAAGTTGAAAGAGAGCAGATGGAAGATGAATGAAAAACTTTTCAAATTTCTATTTTCTCTTATATTGTTATAACTTTACTTTATTATTGTTTGTTATCCTTTTATAGGAAGGAAAAAAAAGCAAGGAGGAGGAAAAGCGTGCGAGTATTGGAGTCATTTGACGGTGAAAAACCAGAACGGCATTTTTCTGTCACGGCTTATCAGTTCCATCTTCTTACATATGGGGTTGGATGTACGTGTCTCTTAATGGAGGAATCGATTGGAGCCAATTTAGGAAAATGTCGAAAAAGGAATAGATGGATATAACAATAAAAATTGTAATTCTAGAACAATGAAAAGTTACAGCATCGAGAGAATTTTTTTTTGCATGAAAACTACAAAATCAGCAATTTTGTTTCCAATTATGTAAATTTTCACTAAAATCATAATTCGCAAAATCTCGTTAGGTGCCCGAATTCAATGCCAAAAACCGCAATGGTTAGACAAATTTATCTATTGTTGCTGCAAAAAAAAAAAGAAATCAAAAATCAAGTTCACTTGATTGCCATAAACTGTCAGATCAATTTTCTCTCGTCCAAAATCACAAATGCGAAAATTCAAGGTCGTTAAAGTAAAAAAGAGGCAACATCGCAGCTGGATTTTTGTTTCACCCTTAAAGGAACACTAAAATTGTATATTTCCATCAAATTTGAGCTTAATTGAATGGAAAATTGTCGAGCTGAGGCTTTAGTTTTTGTTACCCTCTAAATGGAGAGACAATGTCAGAATTTTTGTTCAACCAATTGGGAATTTCCTTAAAGACTCTTTTTTTTTGCTTTTGCTTCTTTTTTTAGACACCAGCGAGGGTTGACTTGTCGCGATCATTAAACTGTGACGAAATAATTCTCAGAATGTCAATCAACCTTGAACATTGATAAATTCTAGTCTTTAAGGCTATTAAATCAAATCATCAGGCACAATCAGACAAAATGCTTACATAATCATTATCTTTCCATCAGGAAGGACGAAAACCGATTAAACAGCAATGGCAGGAGCATGAGACTCATAAAAGAGTTATGACCAAAACATTTAAGAATCATTACGTATTGAAATCATCAACATTAATTATTAGGATTATTAGCTCATTTTCATACTTTTTTTTCTTTTTTTTTATCCCCTCATTTTTATTATACTTCCGGAAAATCGACCAACATCTTGTGCGATTAAACTTTCCATTGTCTTTCCACTCAACTTGGCAGTTCAGCATGAAGAAATAAATTTTTTTACTACCACTGCCGTAGTTCATTCGATATATATCCATTAAGTGATGTAATAAATCTTTGAAACAAAAAAAAATCTCTTTTACTTCTCATTTTCTTACATCGTAATCGACCTTTCAGACATTGAGTCTCAAGGAAATTTTTTTTTATGGTGGAGAGAATAGAGTTTGGTGGCGGGATATGCAGTTTAGTTTGGAAAAGCTTACATAAATTTTGATAATGAATGGGAAGATTTTTAGAAATTTCTAGTTGTAGTTTGAAAACTATTAAATAGATGAGATTTTAGGGAGCATTTTGGTAAGGTCAGGGACAAACTTGTGATTCATTTAAAGCCATATAATGGAGGTTTATTGCATAAAATTTAAGAATTTTATTCAAGCTTTTTAATTCCTTAAAAAAGCGAACAAACCAGAAACTTAGTAACTTACATACTTAGAAGGTAAGTTATAGGGGCGTAGAGAAAATTTAGGGGGGGGGGAAGGTGGTGGAGGTCCAAATACTTTTTCCTCGAAAAACCAAAGCAAAATGAAGAAATTTTTCTTTGAAGGGGGTCCGGACACCTTGGACCCTCTCCTGGCTAGGCCCATGGGCATGCTAACATATCCCTCCCTAAAAAAAGTCTATAAGAATTAAAAAATCAAGAAAAAATTTTTATTACACCAGAAATTCAAAGTCTATCTATAATAATGATCAGTAAAACAGATGGCAGGTAAAGTTCACAAAACCAAATCACATCTCCATCTTCATTTAACCAACCTGACAAAAGGTGTTGTTAATTGCAGTTAGTTTGTCTTTTCTTTAACGATTGCCTTCCCATTCCCCCCCTTCATCCCTAATTGTCGCTTTAATACTTCTATAATGCTGACGAATTGTCGTCATTCAATAAATTATTGTTGATGTCGAGTCATTATTTTTATTTTGCTGTATATTTTTACTTAATACATTGTGTGTGGCTTCATAATTATTTTCATTCTTTTCCATTCTTTTTTCGTAAATAAAGAAATGAAAGGAAAAATAAAAATAAGGAAAGAAAAGAAACGACAATTAAATTTATCGTCGATAAAAGCATTTGTTCTTAACGAAATGTTCATTCTGCTTTTTGTGACTTTTTTTTTCCTTTAAGCTATATAAATTGCTGCCGGCATTTTGTACATCATTCTATGAAATATATTCTATGAATTTTTCTTTTTTTTGCTCGTTGAATTTTTTGAATTAGAATTTTATTGGATCTGTTGAAGGGAAATTTGCTTTAAGGGGTTTAAGTATTCTTATTGTATATTTAAGTTTGGGACGTATTATTTTTTTCAAATTTAAATTTATTTTTGCATTATGTCAATTTTCATTCAAGCATTATTTTTTAATTTCTTTTGTGAACAAGTAAAGCTTCGAGCAGTTGAAACCCCGAGACTGGGCAGGGATGAAACATAAATTTAAAATGGCATCCTGTAAAATAGAATGATCATAGCAATCATGATCAAAAATGATCAATCAATAAACACGAACAAAAACATAAAGACGTGTAAAAGTTTTTGAAATAAAAAATAAAACATGGCGCAGTTGTATATAAGCATAGAGAAGTTTAATTTTGAGGCTTCATCGTTGAAAAAGGAATGGAAACGGTTTTCATCGGAGTTCCAGTCATATTTGATAATCAACGGTCTCAAAGAGAAGTCAGAAGAGATCAAATTAAATTATTTAAAACTTCTAATGGGTTATGAATCTGTGAATATCATCAACAATTTATTGCTAACAGAAGCTGAGAAGCAGAGTTTGGAGAAAGTTTTAGAAGCTCTTCAAAATTATTTTTCACCGAAATCAAATTTCTTCATTGAGCGTTTGAAGTTACGCAATCGCGTTCAGAAAGAAGGTGAATCAGTTGAGAAATTCATCAATAGTGTTCAAACGCAAGCTGAGGATTGTGAATTCAATAATTTTAAAGAAGAAGCTATTCGTGATCAAATTCTGTTTGGTCTGAAAAATCAAAATCTGAGAGAGAAAATTATCTTATCTGAAGAAAAGTCATTGCATGCTGTTATTAGCAAGATAAAGGTTTTTCATCATAATCAGCAACAATTAAGAGAATTGTCAGCAGACAAAGCTTCAGTGAGTCAGAAATCGGACTTCATACATCACAAGCAATTGACAACTTCGAGCGTAAAGACTTCAAGTTATAAGAAACTATGAAGACGAGAGTTTGATAGGCGCAAAGAAGAAGGAGAAGGTCATTGCAGTTGATGAACGCGTGAACAGTAAGTCTGCAAAGACAATTAATTGTGATATGTTGAATAGGGATGGCAAAAAATATTTGGTATAAAAATTACTTGTGCACGATAAGATGGTTAATTTTAAATTGGATACAGGCTCTCAGGTTAATACTATTAGTGTTGATATTTTCAAAAGTTTAGGAAAGAAGTTTAAAATAGAGAAGAGTAACATATTATTAAAAAGTTATTTTGGTGAAGTAAATCACCCTGTAGGAAAAACAGTAATTCCAATTAAAATGAATAATAATGTTTTTCTAGAAGAATTTGTAATTATCGGTAAAAAACAGAACCTTTATTAGGCCTTGAATCATGCATCAATCTGAAACTTATATCTCGTTTAGATTCATTACAGTTGAATCAATTATTATGCTCTGAAAAGCAAAAGGATAAGTTTACAGATTATTATAAAAAAGCATTCACAGGTTTAGGAAAATTCGAAAAACCTCTGAAATTGAAACTTAAAGAAAATGCCATTCCGGTTGCAAATCAAAACCGTCGTATTCCATTTAAATTGAAGAATAAACTTCGTAATAAATTGAATGAAATGGAAGCGTTGGGAATTATTTCTCGGGTGCATGAGCAACGTGAATGGATTAATAGTATTGTTGTTGTTGAAAAAGGAGACAAGATTAGAATTTGTATTGATCCTAAACATTTAAATCAGTCATTAAACAAATTTCATTTTCCCATACCTTCACTTGAAGAATTAAAGCAGGATTTGAAAGATTCCAAATATTTTTCTGTTTTAGACTTAAAGGATGGGTTTTGGCATATAGAATTGGATGAAGAATCTAAAAAATTATGCACTTTTAGTTCTCCTTTTGGTTTATGGCAATTCAATAGATTGCCATTTGGTATAAATATAGCTTCAGAGATTTTTCAAAAATACATGACAGATAATTTTGGTGATTTGCCTGGTGTGAAGTTTTATATAGATGATATTATAGTGACAGGCAAAACGCTTAAAGAACATGATGAAAATTTAGGAAAATTAATGGTTAGGGCATTAGCCAAAGGTGTGAAATTTAATGAAAAGAAATTACAGTTCACACAAAGTTCAGTGAAATTTTTTGGTCACATTTTTTCGATGAATTCAGTTCAAGTTGACCCAGAAAGAATTTCAGCAATTGATAAAATTCCAAACCCTAAAAATATAGAAGATGTACAAAAGTTTTTAGGAGTAGTTAATTATATTAGAGATTTCATTCGAATTTACCTTCATTAACTGTAAATATTCGTAATTTGTTGAAAAAGATAGCGAATTTTTGTGGCTTGAAAATCATCAAGCTGAATTTGACAATATTAAAGATGTAATTAAAAATGTTACTGCATGCACAACTTTCGATGAAAACATGCCAATAATTTTAGAAACCGATGCTTCGTCATACGGTTTAGGTGCATGTTTAAAGCAAGGAGATAAAATTATTAGTTTTGCTTCACGATGTTTATCAGATACAGAAAAGGATTATGGTCAGATTGAAAAAGAATTTTTGGCAGTTTTCTTTGCATGTAAAAAGTTTCACAATTATATTTATGGAAGAAAAAGTAACCGTAATATCTGACCATCGTCCTTTAGAAAGCATCATTAATAAGGACATTAGCAAAATTGGCTCTAAGCGTCTACAGCGCATTAGATTGAAATTGCATAAATATGATATAGAGTTAAAGTATAAATCAGGTAAAAGCATTCCAGTAGCAGATTATTTATCTCGTTATGTCTCAGGAAAAACTTCAACTAATTTTGAGGAGAAATTTCATGAAGCAAATGATTCATTCCGTTAATATTAGTGATGATAAATTAAAAGTTTATCAAGATGAGACAGATAAAGATAGTGAATGTTCTTTGTTGAAAAAAAATATTTTGCTGAAGGTTGGCCTTCAGATAAATCGAAAGTTGCGGATGAAGTAAAATTTTTATTTTAAAATGCGCAATGAGATTTACGTTTCTGATGATTTGGTTTACTATCAGGACAGAATAATAATTCCCAAATCATTAAGAGAAAAAGTTCTTGTTGATCTTCATGAAGGTCATATGGGAATTACAAAGACATTGCGTTTTGCCAAAGAATCAGTTTATTGGCCATCACTTAACGTTAGTATTGAAAACTTGATTAATAGTTGCGAAGAATGCAACAAGTTTCAGAGATCAAATAAGAAGGAACCAATAATTCAACACGAGATTCCTCTTAGATCATTTGAAAAAGTAGGATGCGATATCCTGGAGTTCAATGGAAAGAATTATCTCGTTGTCATGGATTATTTCTCAAAGTGGATCTCATGTAAATATTTAAGTTCGAAGAATTCGAGCACAGTCATTTCTAAATTTATTGAGATTTTTACTGAACATGGCTTTCCAAAAACAATAATTGCAGATAATATGCCGTTTAATTCTTTTGAGTGTAGGAGTTTTGCCAAGAATGGGATATTAATATTGTAACTTCTAGTCCACATTATGCACAGTCTAATGGTCTTGCAGAAAAGGCTGTAGGAATAGTTAAGAATATGATGAAGAAGTGCATTGATTTTAATAGAGTATTGGTAGCTATTTATAATTATAACAATACTCCATTAGCTGATATTGACTTGTCTCCAAGTCAATTATTAAATAACAGGAGAATGAGAACAAAAATTATCATGAAGGATAGTTTATTGAAACCCAAGATAAATCACAATTTAGATGAAAAGTTCGATAGGAAACAGCAGAAAACTAAGTTTTACTATAATCGCAATGCTTATGAGCGAGAAGATTTTGATTTAAATCAGAAAGTTTGGGTTCAATTGCCTAACAACACTTGGTCCAAAGGACTCATTGTAAATAAATGTTCAGAGCCTAGATCGTATGAAGTTTGTATGGATAATAATAGAATTCTTAGACGTAACTCAAAATTTTTGCGAGTTGATAAGTCAGTATCCAATCAAATTAATCATCAGAAATGCATTAACTCAGAGCAATACAGGATTAATTTAGACAATTATTTTGCGGAAGAGTCACTGCATGATCTACCTCTGAATTCAAACGCAAATATCACATCTTCCTTATCTCAACAACCATCAACATCTATGCAAAACATATCGAACCAACCATTGCTCCGTCGGTCATCGAGAATCCCGAAACCAGTTCAAAGATTGGGAGCTTCATAAGAGAAGGGAGATGTAAAATAGAATGATCATAGCAATCATGATCAAAAATGATCAATCAATAAACACGAACAAAAACATAAAGACGTGTAAAAGTTTTTGAAATAAAAAATAAAACACATCCAAAAACAAAATGTCTCTTTAAAGCATTACTAACATTACTAACAATTTAAAAGAAAACATCAAGTTTGTAGTTGGTTTGTAGAATCATGGTAACCCACATAAAGTTTCTTTCTTTACATATTGACATTTATCATCACTTTGATCATTACCAATATTAACTAAGATATTTTTCTTTCAACTACTGCGTCTTAATCATCAAGCCACAATAAAGCAAACTTTCTCAATTCTGTTTTCACTTAAACTTTAAAAAAACTCTTTTCCTTTTCTATTCACATCCTTTTATCTCATTTCATTTTCCATCCATTTAGAGCCATTGAAAAGGAATCATCATGACAATGTTTTAAAGGGAAAAATAAGAAGAGATGAAGAAGGAAACGAGAAACAACTAAAAGGGGAAGTGAAGTGAAATAGAAGAAGGCACCAGTGAGAGAACAAAAAGAAAAGAAAAGAAAACTTTTTTTTATAATGTTTTAGGCTTTGAATGACTTGAACGAGGAAAAAAAAGAAAATAAAGAAGACATTTATTTTCAAGTCTAACTTGTCACACAAAGAATCCAATGAAAGATACAAAACGAAATACGAGAAACTTGCAAGCAGAAAAAAAAACACACAAAATTTCGCTGGAGTGGATTATAAAATTAAATCATTCGTAAAACGTGCTGGATGGAATAAAATAAGTTGTTTAACTCATTATTGCGTGACTAATGTGACGTTGTGTAAAGATTTGACTAACTGACTTGATGCTTGACTAAACAATGAGTTTGGTAGAAATTAGACAGTTTTGGGGGAAATTAAAATGTTAATTGACAGCTGCAACAGGCTGGAATTGATTTATAATGTCAGTAGTTCGATTAAAATGCGCTTTATGTCATTGCATTAGATTGTGACTGCCTTACTTGTTTAACTATTCGATGGTAAACTTGGTTCACAAAATCAAAATGTTATTTTAATCAATCTAATTGCTTCAATGGAAAACGCGCTTAAAACACAAAAAAACCTATCAGTGACTTCCTTACTTGATCAATATTTCTGTCGCACAGTCTCTGACTTTAAGTTTACGGTTTTTATACGTTCTTCTGGCGCATAAATGTCCAAAGTATTTTATTCAAATGAAAATTGACCCTCTTTAAGTGATCCATCAACTCTTTAGTCCCACTCGTGCCATTCAAGTATCCACGTCCGCCAACAGAGTTTATGTGATTCAAAAACATTTTATTTTTATTTAAATCATAAAAAAAATGAAATGAGGTATAATGAGGAAGTTTAAGTCATAAAAATGAATGAGTTCTTATTGTCTTCAGATCAACTTGACTTATATTATCACAATGGCATTCAAAAGAGACAACGGCAGTCGTCAAAAAAGGGAAAGTCACAATATTTTTATGAATAATACAGAGCAGCTTATTAAAATGGATTGAGACCATAAAAAATTCCTTCCTTTTTTTGTGTGTGACTTATTAAAATATTTTTATGGCACGATGATAAATGACTGTTAATTAATTGCCGCTACATTTTACTTTAATTGTCAGAGACTGTTCTTAAGTAGTTGAACGTAGAGTTTTTAATGAGCTTCCTTTTTCCAAGGATCTTCTTCTTTGCTGTTCTATGCAAACACACATGAAATATTTCTCTTCATTAGCAATAGACAAAAAGTACATATAGTCATCTCGTCTGCTGGCTGCTGCTGCTACTGCTTAAATATTCAAGCATAGTTAAACGAAAGTGATTAAACATAAGTGATGGCATGAGAATAAAAAAAACTAAATTGTTTTTAGTAGAGGATTTTGAGCATTTTTATGCTGCATGTCAAGGGAATTTAACTTCTTGTTCGGATGAACTTTTAAGCTTTTTAATGTGTTTCCTTTGGCATAAAGTGCTGATGTGGGTTTTTAACCTATTGATTATTTATGAATCAATTAGATAGGCAAATGTGAGGTAAATTTAAGACACAAAATTTTGAAAATTATTGAGAAAGTCGGTCTCAACTCTATGGAGGATCAGGAAGTGATATGATGTCTGTATTGAATTGAAAGACTTAAATTTACTGCCTATGCTCTTGCCGGATGCTATTCTGATCTTATCTTAACAGTACAATTTGAAAATTCATGCTCAACTACTGACCACATCAATACCATTGAAGTTAAAAACTTTTAAGCACGATAAAGTTTCAAGACCACCGCACCACCCCTAGATTGGCTGATGCTAGAACTTTTCATTTACTAACTCAATCTTGTCTTTTTCATCAGTCATGTGTGGTAAGAGTAATGTTCATCGCTTTTCGAGATTACTTAATTTTATTATAGCAGTAAATAATCATGAAATTCATTGCTTTTTCGCTGTTGGTTTAGCGAAACTTTTTATTATTTCATATTTCTTTCATTTCAAACTTATTTATACACTCGAACATATTCCGTTTTATTTCTCTTAAGAATTTATTTCAAAAAACAACAATTTTTTTTATTATTTTTCACGATCTGTACAAGAAGAATATAGAAATAATAATACTCATAAAAGCTGAGAGTGAGCAACCCATTATGCTCGTTATGTTCACACCACGTCTAGTTATCGTGCAGAAAATTATGATTTTTAATTAAAACAGAAAAAAAAGGAATCAAAGTGAGTGAGGAAGAAAGTTTTTCATAATACTATTAAGTCTCTCTTGTGCTTTTGGCTTCACTCTGCATGAGAATAGTTTTTCACTTTTTTCTTGCCTTCTTCTTGTGTATTTATAAAATAGAAAAACTTTTTCTTAACGCTAAATTTCGTACAATTCTTAGTCGGTTAATATTTCTTGCTAGTTTTGGTTGATTGGAGATGAAAGCGCATTTTTTTATCAGAAAGCCTCTGGAAAATTTGAAGTCTCTGGGCCACTAGCACATACAGCACTCATTATTCTCAATTTAATTAATGCCGATCAAGATCCAATACAAGTTCTTTTGAATAATTTGAACACAAAATTAGACAGATTGGAGACCAAAGTTGAGGAGATTTCCGAACCGGTAAGTAAAAATTTATTAAATTCAGACCCCTCGCTTAAAATTCGTATTTATAAAACTTTCGCGAATTGTTGCGATTTTTTTAAACGATAAATGCGAAATTTACAAATTTCATAATACCTAAATTCAAAATTGGAAATTTTTTGAAAATTTTAGCGAAATTTTGAAAATAATATTGCGAATAAAAGTATTTTATTTAGATGTATAAAATTGGAACTCGATTCCCGTTTTTTGATATCCTAACTTTATTTTATAAACTTTTCTACAAAAAAAATTTGTATCAATTTCATTAAAGTTTTTTAGATATTCAAATTATTTAAAATGCTTGTGCGGGAAGACTAAAAAAATTAAATTTTTACAAAAATGTTGAACTTTGTTAAGACAATAACTCTAGAATATTGATGCCTTTTCATCGCTGGTATATCTTTTAAAAAAGTTCAATTCCCACTTTATGAAAACTCATTGAAAAATTTTGTTCTAAAGATTCAAGTTCATTTTTGATAAATTGATCTAAATTAAGTCTCTTCCAACCTTCATTCCCTAAATCAATATGCCTCATTAAAATTCTACCGACGATCGCTCTTCTAAAATAAGCAATAAATCCTCTCTTGATAGCTGCGATATAAATTATGACCTTCAATCATAATCCATTAAAAGGAAAAACGTGTTGCCAATTAGACTTGAGTGCTGCTGATTTTATTGATAAACGAAGAAGTAAACAACTCAACATTCACTTAGCCAAAAAAAGTAAAAACAAAAGAAGAACCAAAATGAAGAAACAATCTGACTCACTTCCAGTTAACAATACGATTCGTAGAGACAAAGCAAAATGTACAATCAGAACATAATAATAAGAAGGTGGGAAAGAAAAGAAAAGGAGAATAAAGGGAAACGAAAATATATGGACTAAAACGTTATGCTATCTAGTAGCCAGAAGGCTGGTAAGCTGAGTAAATGAAGTAGTTATTGTTGCTGGAAACAAACAAGAGTGAGTAACAAGAAGAAGATGAAGAGAAATGTGAGGTGAAAAAGGAGAAAGGAGGAATGGAAAAAGTTGAAGGCGAGCAATTAATTTGAAGCTATAATTAATTGCATAGAACAACGAAAAAGAAAAACTCTCCCGGAGGCATTTAGACTAACGATGAAAATACACAACAGCCTCATAAAAATATCTTAAAAACACATAATGCTTTGCTTTCTTTTATTTTCCTCTCGTATTCTTCATCTTCTTCTTCTTTTTGATGTGTTTTTCTTTCCTTATTCCTTGCCTATGTTAGCTTGAACTCGATCTCTCGTTGATGAAATGAAAATGATAAACTTTTATTCCTTTCTCAGCTCGTTCATCTGGATTGATGGATTTAGTTGAGGCTGATATTAAGACTTTATGAGTCAAACACTATTAAATGATGATAAATTGGACGAAGGTCAAAAGTTCTTCTTGTCTTGGCTTTTGTAACTAAATAAGATGCATGAGAAATCACTTACTGGGAGGCAAAGAGGCATGACCTATGAATACTGAAGGAATTTTTGAGAATACTTGTGAATTTGACAGGATGGTCATTTTTCAAATAAGTGGAATTGAATAAAAGATGTCTTAAAAAGTTACAAGAGGTTCCGATGTAAAAATAAAGTCAATGAGAGATTTTTCCGTTTGGTGATTTTTGAAAATTTTAATTTTTTTTCCTACCTTGTTCCTATTCCAAAAAAAATTTTATGAATCCAAAACCTACAAATTTCAAACTCTAATATCCATCAATCCATACAAGCTACTCTCCTTTTTATTTTTATTTCATTTCAATTCTTTAGCAAATTGGATTGAAAAGAAAATAAATTGAGCAATTCGCTCATTCCGATTGATTTCTATCCGTATATATAGATATTCATTTACGTCTTCCTCATCCACCTTCTCGCTGATATTTTGTGTGTTTTTTTAAGCATTTTATTAGGACAACACTTGCTCTAAGCTGTTTAAGGAGGGGAAACTGAAATTGAGAAAGTTTGAAAGACGAGAAAAATAAATGAAACATTTTCGAAAAAAGTTTTTTTGTTTTTCTCAAAGAGAAAAGAAGTTATTTGCAGCAGATCGGAAGTGGATTTGATAAATTTTAATATAAATGATTTTTTTTCGAAAAAAATATTTTTGCCTCGAGGTAAACGAATGCCTTAGACTAAATCTTGCATAAAATAAGAATTTTGTCCTTTTTCATAAATTTTTTAGTTATTCAATAAAAGTTTTTCTCTGAGTCTGAAAGTTTCCATGCTAGTTGAAACATTTCCAGAAGAATTATTATTAATGCTCGTTGCTGACTTTTCCGCCACGTACACAGCAATTATCATTGAAGATGAAAATAGTGGAAATGAATGAAATTAAGAATTGTTAAGGAACAAAACTTTTTCTGTTGTTTTGACCCTCTGAGTTACTCGAGCGTCTTGTGCTGTTTTTATTAAGATTTATTTGAGCTGAGGATGCTCTGAGATGTTTTTCTTCTGTTTCCATTGGAAATAATGGGTAAGAAGTAAGTTTTACTGATTTAACTGCGATGAAAATAAAACAAAAGTTCCACATTTGCGCGCCACAGAAACCAGAAGTTTGCCTTTTACGTGTGAATCCCACCTGAAGATTATCACTAAAGTAAATAGGATAATTGATCAAGTTGAGTTAGAAATTCAAGTTTGTATGGAAGCTAACGTGATTTTATATAAAATGACATTAAAAGTTGAAGAAAAGCTCTTTTATGACTTCTGCATGACTGCGTCTTATAACAAAGCACGTGTCCTTCATTTTTATTCCAAAATTCAAACAAAAGTCAAAAGATTTTCAGATCTTGAATTTATTTCTGCACAATATAATGTGACAACCATAAAAGTACCCAAAAATATATTTTTCCACTTCAGTTATGAACATTTTTGAAAAGAGAAATAATTTGAAATATTCTGAAGCCATTCAAGTCAAATTTATGAACAATCTGAAAGCACCTAGAGAAAAATACATAATTTAACGGGGTGAATAAAACTCATTTTCTATGGCATCATGATTGCTGAGGCAATGTAACACGACTAATTAATTAAAGCATCACATTCTTCTTCCATTTGCTTAGAAAAAATATATTCCATCTTACGTCTTACTTTTGGCAAATAACGCATGCATAATTTCATGTTATTTATATCCAACAATCAAAATGCCATGAAAAAGAATGTGTTCTATCTGATGAGAATAATCATTCAGCATAAATGAATGGAAATGAGCATACAAAAAAAAACGAAAAATCTTAGATGAGCAATAATAAAGAAAAGAAACTTTTCTCATTTTACCCTTTTCATTTTATTTTGTGGCTGGTGAGATGGAGTAACGTATGGTTTGAACTAGACTCTTGGTACATTTGAATTGATTATTTTTTGCAAATTTTTATTACCTAAACATAAAATATTATGAGTGGTTTTACTTTTCTAGGGTTAGTTGATAAGTTCTATCAGCAGGATGTTGGGAATTGAACTTAATGCTTTCCAAATTCGAATAAATTAGAATTCAAGTCTGTGGTTTTGTTTGGAGGCTTGAATGAACTAACTAACCCGAATAGACAAAGAGTACGCTCAGAGTACGCTCAACTTTTGGCTGAGTATACTCACTTGAGCATGCTCATTCATACAAAATTTGATCGCACTACTTTACGCATTTGAGCACGTCATTTGAGCATACTCATTGAGTGTACTCAGAGCATACTAATTGCATACAATTGAGCATGCTCATAAGTATACTCATGAGTGTACTCATTAAGCATGCTCATAAGTACACTCTGAGTATACTCAAATAATCGATCAAAATTTTAAAAAATAAATATTTTTTTATACTTTTTCACATTTTTGGAATATTTTTTATTAATCTGTAGCATTTGTACTGTTTTAGGATAAATTTTATTTATTAGTAAATCTGAAATGAAACTTAGAAAATTTTTGATTTTACCTGGATTCGAACCCATGACCGCTCTGTTGCTGTTGAGACCTTCACCTTAACCGTTGCGCCACTGCTACTTTTTACCTATATAATAATTTTTGGCAAAAGGCACATATAAATTATTATATATGTAAAATACTCTAAAACGGGTCTCATATTGTCTTATTAGACTTTTAACATGCTTAAAAGTCATAATTCCCAAAAAAATATTTATATTAATTGAATCTTTCACTTGTGAAGTATATAAAAATATCACAAAATTTTTGAGCATACTCATGAGCATACTCAAAAACTTAGAGAAAATTTTAAAAATCAAAGATTTTTTAAGGATTCTAGTGAGCATGCTCAGAGATGAGCATACTCGATTTTTTAAAATTTAGCATGCTCATGAGCATACTCAAAAACTTAGAGAAAATTTTAAAAATCAAAGAATTTTTAAGAATTCTAGTGAGCATGCTCAGAGTATACTCAAGAGTATACTCAAAATGAGCACGTAATAGTCTAATGAGAGAATTTTTTTTTGAGTGTACTCAGCACGTACTCAAGAGTATACTCAAGATGAGCATACTCGATTTTCTACAATTTAGCATGCTCATGAGTATACTCAATCGAACGTGCTCATTTAATTTTTGAAACAATTTTTTGAGCATATTCAGAGTATACTCATGAGTATACTCAAGTGAGTGTACTCAGCTGAGTACGTGGAGCAATATTTTGAGTATGCTCATAAGTATACTCAGTTGAACATGCTCATCAATATATTTTTATTTTTTTTTATTGAGCACATTCAGAGTATACTCATGAGTATACTCAAGTGAGTGTACTCAGCTGAGTACGTGGAGCAATATTTTGAGTATGCTCATAAGTATACTCAGTTGAACATGCTCATCAATATATTTTTATTTTTTTTATGAGTATGTTCAGAGTATACTTATGAGTATGCTCAAGTGAGTGTACTCAGCTGAGCACGTAAAACAGTGTTTTTGAGCATACTCAGTAGCGTGCTCAAAAAACTGAGCATACTCAATGTTTATTCGGGTAATGCCGTGGCTTATTAATGTTTGCTTAACAAGAACAGCATCTAATTTATAGTTTTTTTTTTCACACAACTTTAATATGTTAGGCTTTATTCAAAGTTATTGTGATTACAGGTTCCAAAATCTTTTTGATAGAACATTCAAATCTCAATAACTGCACGAGAAACTCGCCAAAAAACAGAGCAAATCTAGCATCAAAAATAGCATCTTCCAATCTCCTCTCCGCCTTTATTTCTCTCACATTTTATGTGTACTATGTGTAAAAAGTAATTTCCTAACATGAATTCCTAAATTGATCTTTTGCGGTAAATGATGCACTAAAATATAAATCACTTACTTTCGAATCGTTTAAAGATATAAAATTGAGAATTTATTGTGAGAATTTTTTATGTATATTCGCTCATTCTTCGTTCTTCTCCGCATGCATGCATAGCATAGCATATGTATGGCAGACAACATATATGATTTTGCTTGTATGTTTCCTCTTTTGTTCCTCTTGATTCCTGTTCTGAGGAAAATGAATTCAATTCAATACAAAACAAAACTGCATTGCTAACAATCAATTCTTTGTGGCAGAGATTAACATGAGAATTATACAAAACCTTTGTCTTTGTTGATGATGCTAGCAAAACTACATGGATTTATTGTTTTGTAATGGAATTTACAGCTTCTGACTTAAGTGGAATTGCTTGATTAAAAATTTTTGTTCTTTATTTGAATTTTTGTTTGATGAGTTTAGTTTGGCTACAGTTTGCTTAGGTAGTCTGGTATTTTTGAGAGTTAAAGTATGCTTTGATTAATTAATCAAAAAGTGGAATTTTATTTGAAACCTTAAAAAAAACATTTCATGTCTTTCATTACATTTTTCTTAAAAATCTTCATACAAAGTTTTGCATTTCCTTCGTTACTGTATGACAACATAATATTGCCATTCATTCAATTTCAATATGCCATACTCAACGAGTTTACACTTCAAGTATTAAACATAAAAAAAATTGAAGATGCTTTACGAGAAATAGCTTTCAAGTGTGAAAAAGTACAGAATAAAATGAAAAACTATATAGCTTCGTACGTGTTTGGTTTGGTCTTGTGCATGTGTCCTTGAATGAATTTTCGTTAGAATTTCAATTAAAAATATGAAATTTTCTTATTCAAAAACATGTGACTTCAAGGATTTAGGTATTAATTTTGAGGTTTTCCAAAGAGAAATGAAACAAAATTAATTTTAAAATCTGACTAAAATTTCCTAGAAGAACCATAAAAAATATTCTTTTGTTTCACATCATTCGGAATGGAGCAAAAAAAAAAAATATATTTTTTTTTTGCTATTCAACTCCTGATTTCCATTCATTCATTTCATACTTCTATAATATTTTTTTTCATACTCTTTTATTATTATTCAGGTATGAATGTGAAGTATTGGCAACAGCAGCATCAGCAGTAGCATTAGCAACAGAAAGAAGAGAGTAAGCTCATAGGAAGGGCACATATACATATGAGGTATGAAGTATTATTACGGATGATATGAAGGCACAAAAACAATAAAAATATATAAAATGGATTCATATTCATCATGTGTAAAACTCTTTTTTAGCTTGGGCACTTTGATGTGGATTGTGAATGGAAAATGCTGTTTTGTTGTGGTAAACAAAAAAGGGGATGATGAAAAAAATTCAAAAGTTATAAATTTAGAAGCAATGCTGATGTTAAGCTTTTCTAAATTATATCAATGGTCTCAGAATGAAAAAAGATAAGATACGATTTATGATTAGACAATGGGAAATAAATTTTATAAGAATTTTTCGGTTAGGCATGCTGAAAAGAGATGACAATGAACATTTTATTTCCTATGCAGTATGAATTTTAAGAGAACTTAAATTATTGAACTGGAAGATTTGTGAAGAAAAAAAGTTGATAATTTATAATGGATATAAAATTTGTAGTCACTGGACAATGACAATTGCCAACCATTAAGGTACGTATGCTTAGAATTATATGACTAAATTAAACTTAAGGATGTAGCATACAAAAAAGATGGATTTCATACATTATTAATTCCCCGAATATGTCCCTGACATTCTCCATCAAGACATCCTAAAACGCAATTTTATTACCATATCCCTACACCAAGACACACAGCATGTTTTGCCATTAACTGTACCCATTGGCATGTCAGCAAATAAGATGTAAGACAGGAGAAAAAAAAATCCTATGATATATGATAGTTTTTTCCCATCACTCTAACCTATCCATCCTTTCTCATTTTACTTTTTTTTCGCCTTCGTGCATGCTCCTTATGAGCTTTCATTTCTTCTGAGAAAAGTCGGAAAAATGGCATTAAGGGAAGATGAAACGTGAAACAAAAAAAGCCACAAATTCATTCAGATTGCTGTCAGAAATTCATCATTTAAGATATGTTTTGTGAAACTGGTAGGAAGAGTAGATTGTGGCTCATAGGACAGATTTTTCGGCAGAATTCGGCCGATTTTTTTTTCAGATAATTCGGGAGAAAAATCGACAGAATTTTCCAAAATTTTAGCAGAATTTTTTGCCGAATCCGGCAGAATTCTGCCAACAAATCTGCAGAATTCGGCAGAAATTTCCCCCTAAAATTCGGGCGAATTCTGCACAAAATTCTCAATTTTATATAAAATTCAAAAACTAATATTTTATTTAGTAAATATTTATGTGGATCAAAATTGGTCAAAATTTTATAGTAAAATAATTGAAAATTAATATTTGCATAATTAGGCAGTAGATCAAAAAGAAATTTAAGAATTAATTACAACAATTTGCATAAATCTAGCTCCAACGTTTGAATTTATTAAATTGATTGACCAATAATTAAATATCAAATTGTATTTTTCCTTTTGATCATTTTGAAAAATATGTCATGTTATTGACATGACATGAATGAAAAATTTTAACATAGAATAAAAAAAATTTAATTTTAATTAAAGCCTGGATATGACCTGAAGCATAAAAATGAGATTGAAAAGTCAAATACATTAATAATTGAATATTTTTAATTAACTGCAATAATCAGTTTTTTTTCCGAAGTAGGTAATTCGATTATTATGTCGTGCATTGAGTGACGGATGAATAAGTTATTAAATTTGTTTATTATAGATTTAACATGTAAATTCGAATTAGTTCTTAGGGGCCGCTCCCTTATTAAATAACGCTAAAATTTGGGGTTTTAACCCCCCGCCCACTCTCCCCTCTGTAACGTTTTTAACAAAAGAATCAAGTGTCAGAACAATAGACCGTGAAAAACTCTCGAACCTTCCTCCCTCAAAGCGGTACGTAATATGTGAACGGACCCTTATTTCATTTTGAATATATTTTTAGGATGATTTTTTTTGTAAAAACTTGTTAAAAAAAATATTTCATTTAATAGTCATTGCAAAATTTACATAAAAACTCTAGTATCGTAGACAAAACTGTGTCACATGGATTTTTAAATTAAAATTAATAAATTGAAAAATGCTTGAAATTTTAATAACTTTCATAAAAATATGCACAAAAATATGCACTACTTAATAATGAGTTTTCAATTAATTTTTAATTTTACATAAACTCAAAAGCTTCAAAAAGGATTAATATTCTATAAAATTAAATCATTCCCATCCATAATTTCTGAATGCAAAAAATACATGATTGATTAAATAAGATGGAAATGAATACATAAATAAAAAAAATATATTGAATGATAAAAAAAAAATTATTTAAAATCATTCCTTTTTTGCTATAAATCTCATCATCATCATTCTCCACATCCTTTATTATTTCCTCCCCATTCTCATTTCCTTTCACATAACATATATATCATTTCCATACATCATGTGTAATATGCGAAAGGCTGGACCAACCATACCACCATAATAAATATAGATAAACATAAGATAGATCTCATCTCATCATGTCTTACTTACCTAAACCAACAAAAACAAATAACAAAATAGCTGATTTCCACATCCGTAATCCATTGAACGAATGAAAGCTCATTTTTGGTTCGAGGTCAGAGGATTGAATGGAAATCGAATGAATAGGATGGATACTGGTGGTCGATGAAGCAAAATTATTCCTGCTTCTGCTTGATGTACGGTAAAATTTTTCTAGAATGAGAAAAAAAAAGAAAATATGTGAGATAAGAGTCTAAGAAGGAAAAACAAATGTAAGTTGGATGTGGAAAGGGAAACAAAAATGAGAAAAAGGCAAAAATGAGAAAAAAAGAAAAAAAAGTAGAACATAATCATTTAGGATGGCTCAGTGATGATATTTTTTACTGCATTTTATTTATCCTTGATCTTTTGGATGTGCTTCTCGTACAATTCTATTCTATTTTCTATTTTGCAAAAAGAGGAATAAAAATTCTATTTACAGTAAAGAATCGATAGATAGTCTCATTTATTCTCGTGCCGTATTTATGTTATTAAGATAAATACGATTGAATCTTAGTAGTTCCTTTAAAATAAAATTTCATGACATAAAAAATTACATCACATAATAATGGTAGAGATGCACAACAATATTAAGTAGTTTTATGAGAGAGAAAATATTTTTTTTAGTCCATTTGGTGTTTGAAAAATAAGAACAGCTTGAAAATAAAATTTAATGATTTTGAAAATTGATACTAGAGGTGATCAGGCATGGAGACGCATTTGGATAAAATGCATCTCGCGATTTTGTGGGTTTTGCACCTAAGGGTTTGATGTCTAGACTGAAAATTCAAATAATTCTTTGCTTAATTAGGATTGACACTAGCTCCGTAGGCAAGTTTGACAGCAAATCAATTAGCGACCAAAAAATTTGCAAATTTAAAATTTCCGTTAAAAATGGAAATTTACAGAAATTTACTAAATTCTACTAAATTCATTATTCATCCCCAAAAGCTTCTCAAATTCGTCGATTTAATACGATTGCCAAAAAAATGCCCACACAACAAACCATCCAATGCCATATCATTTTCCAGTATCAAAGAAAATTCTCAATTGGATTTGAAAAGATCTACACTGAATTTTTATTCCATTCAATAAATCAACATCCAACATATATTTACTGTGACATACATGGTCAGTAATCCAGTCAACCAATGCGATGTAATAAGCGTATTTTTTACGCTGAACTGATCAAAAAAATCGACTGATGGACTTTTTTTTCGTTAAATATATGTCATGTGCTTATGCTTTATTGCTCACCGTTTATCTATCGATACAGGTTGGAATGATTGTAAATAACAGATGGGATGGGAGCTTGATGAATTTTGGATGCTCAGACTTTTAATTTTTTTTGTAGAATTTTAAACTTTTGGTTTTTATTTCACAAGCAACTTGCTTTAATCCAGCAGAAAATACTAAAAGTTTTTAATTCAATATTTTTTGTATTATCACTTGAAGCCAAGCATAATGGTCAAGAACCCACATTCAGAAGCTAAAAAGCTTAATCCGACCATGCTGGAATGGAGCTTTAGAAAAAAACCTCTCTACAATGTACAATAACAGCACAGAGCAGCAAAAATGTCGAGAATAAAATCTCCCAGATGGCTTTTGATTGTTAGTTGAAACGTGACCACTTTTTCCATGACTATACAGAAGCTCTCATCCGATTCCATTTTCTGTTCCTTTTATCTTTTTTTTTCTTCTCCACTCCTGTCGAGTTTAGTCGAGTAATTCTTATTATTAGGTTATGTTTTCCTTCTCGACTTTGTTTACCAATTTGTGTGCTTCACTACCTGAATATTGCAGGATATGAGAGTAAAAGTGGTAAGCATGACAGTCGAGTTTGTATTGTCACCGCAGTAAATTCATCCAATTATTTTTGTAAATAATCAATGATTTAATTGAGACGGGAATTGATTTGAAAATTTGTGCTTCTTGTATGGCCATAAATAATGAATTGAGTTTGAAAGAATAACAATTGGATATGGAACAGAACTTCGGAAAATGTTTGAATTGTTTAATTTAAACGATATTTAAGCATTTACGTCAGTCAGAGACTTTGATTCTGAGTTTGATGAAAGTGTGTAGGAGGTCTTGTGATTAAAACGATAAATTAATTTTGTTTATTTTGAAACAATTTTGATTGAATTTTGGGGTTCTTTAGTTTGTTTTGGATTTTAAGAAGTGAATGCTTGGGGTGGTAAAAAGTAATCAACAATTGAGATTCGGTCAAATTTTCAAAGAAAATTTAACAAAAGTGAATGAACAAAAATTTGTCAATTCAAAGGTTCAATTCCTTAAAAAAATTAAACCATTTTTTGAGAAATATTTAAGCTATAGTTCTTTACTTGTTACCTTATGTTTGCATCATCCTCTCATCATTCTCTCCAATTTCATCAATTAATGTTAAATTTCAATTCATAAAAAAAAATCTCGAAGGTAAACAATCTTTTTTTGCTGAATGAAAGCATTAGAAATTTATTTATAATTTAAAAAGCCCACAGATTTGAGCGGCTTTCAATTTGCTTTCAATAAAAAGAAAACTTCTTCTCATTTTATTTGATTACTTTGATGGAAAAAAAAATCTCCCACGATAAATATATTTAAAAATTTTATTAAACAGTTGACTGCGGTTGACGCAATAAAGATAAATAAAAAGTTTATAAATAAATTTAATGTCTCGACAGGAGCTAAATTTAAACGATACAATGCTGATGCTTAATTGTGTGGTTTTTATTTAACGTTTAAGTAGGCGATGCCCCTTAAAAAAGCAATTAAGCTAATTGAAATTTGAAATGCAGAGATCTTGCCCTCAAGCAAAAAGTGCGCTTAAAATTAAATTACAAAAATGAGCTTCACTGCTTTTATGCACTTTTCATGTATTTTTTCCATGTTGCCTGAACCTATGAGAAATCATTTTCCTTTTTTTCTTATTTATTATTTTCACAAACTTTTTTCTTTCTTGGAGTCGTCTGTGAAGTCTTTGAATGATGTCAATTGAAATAAGAAAATAAACAAGGCTAAATACTTAAACTGAAATCTTTTTGTTAAATTTGGTAGTTAAATGAGACAAATTAAATCAAACTGATAAATTTCCTAATAAATTGCATCGTTAACTTTTTTTTTCATAATTTTTAAATTTTTCATCATGACCTAACTGGCACACAATCCCTTATTGAAAACGATAAGCACGACTGTTTTTTTTTCTTCGCTGCAATTTCTTTTCGATGAGCATAATGATACACATATAAATAGGTCTTACGGAAATGAAATGAAAATACAGTAGATAGGTATGGTACCTAGTATAGTGAAGCTTTCATTAAGATTTTCAATTCAATGAATAATTTTCATTTTCCTTCTTTCGTGCATTCTTTAGAATACATAAATAGTAAACTTAATGCTTATTCATTGTGCATTGTTAGATAATTTATTGATTGAAGCATAAATAGTGCTCTGGAATTTAATTATATGCATGAAAAATAAATAATATAGGATACGAAAGAACGTTGAATAAATTGAAAATCGCATGATAGGAACATGAGGGCTGAGACATCAGCCAAGAGCAAAACAACAAGTTAATAACAAACTGCATGATGAGGCAAGCAAAATAAGGAAAAAAAAAATCATCCATAAAATTGCTTTCTTTTTATAAAAACAAGTTTGTTATGTAGTTATGGATTAAAGCGCATAAATTGTCAAGCTAGAGACATAAACAAGTATTTATCTTAAACTATGACTCTTGAAGCGTAAAATCTTCGATGATATAAAACATCTTAAGTTCTTTAAAATTGAGCAAGAAAGCTAACGACAGAAAAACTTTGAACATCTTATTTTCAAGGAGGATATAGCATGCGATCCGAATAAAAAGTTGTTTATAAACTTTTTCCTCTATGCTCTTAAAAAAATTGCTCAATGTTAGATAAAATACTGCACTTTCATATAGGACAGATTTAGAACAATACAGGAAGAACGGTACGATGAGATCAGTAAAAGCTTTAACTTATCACCAGAGGGTAGAAACATTGTTTGATCTTTAGGGAGATTCTCACTTCTGTCAAGTGATCTTATAATTAAATTAATTAATTGATAAGTTAATTTGGTACTTGACGTGAGATGTCTTTAGCACTTTGTGAATGAATTTTAAACATGAAGAATACTTGAGTGCTGCTGAGTGTTCGTGATGTTTACATCAAAGCCCACTCAATGATTATTTATCTCTGGAGAATTGAAACTTGAGCGTTTTGAAAATTAATTTTGTTTACTGGCACGTTCGTATTAACCTCAAAGTTATAAAGTGCTTGAAGTAAATATTTTGAAATGTTTAATTGAGTTTTATTCATTGGAGAATATAATATGCTCAGTCAATATTTACTTAATTATAAGAGAATTTCACAATTTTTAAAGCCCAAAAAGGAAATGGTTTGATTTGAAAATACAAAGTGGAATTTCCATTGAAAATTGAAGATTCAATCCAAAGTCAATTATGTTTCAAAACTTAAACTTTTGATCTCAAAAAATTAATAATTTCTCATCAAAATTTCAATCCATCCACTTCAACCTACATCACACCATCTAACACATAAAACATAATCTCAAATGTGCTCATTAATTTAAAAATACAAAAAGCATGAAATTCTCCAGAGTCCTAATTTTGTATAAAACATTTTATTCATTTCTCTGATTATGGCAATTCCTCAAAAATTATCTCATCTTCTAACATCGAAACAAAGCAAATAAAAAAAGGAAATTCCCACTGGATGTCTTCATTTGTTATTGAAAAAGTTTAAACATTGAGTGGAACAATGTAGATATAAAAAAAATAAGTGGGAACAGTAGTAGTTGTCGGAACAAAAGGATTTATCATAAGTAAGAATAAGAATGGGTAATAATTAATGACTTTTTGCATCTCTCTTCGTGCCTGAAATACTGAAAGGAGAGGGAAAAAAGTTTTAGCAACTTCAAAAACAAATTTTCGTGAACGGAAATTTTTCAAAAAAAAAAGTTTTAATGTTCAATATCGTTGGTGGGTTGAGTGAGCATTTTAAGTGTCAATAATTGTCTTCAGATTGTTTTTAATTTCTTTTTCTCTTAGGGCTTTTTACAAAATTCAAAAAATTTGTAACGATTTTTAAAAATTCAAATTTGTAATGATTTTCAAAATTCCGAATGTTTTAACATTTTTGGGATTTTACCAAGATTTTACAGGATTTTACAAAGAGGAATTTTTGATCAATTATTTTTTTAAATTAGCTAGAATTGTTTTCTGTCAAAAAATCAAAATGTCACCAATCCATTCACTCATACAAAATGCATTACCAAGCTGGTTATTGTCAAGCCAAAAAATGTTCACTTAGAAAAATAAAACACATTTTACAAGTGATTTCTTAATCTACCAGTCATGTCTTTCACTCTTTGTATGTCGACTGTTGTTCCTTACTTAAAAGAAACATTTCTCTTTCCTCTTTTTAATGTTTAATGATTACATAGTTGACTAGTAATGAAGCGGATCACGCTTCATGTGCATATTCACACCGTTCCAAAACTCTCAATCGAGTCAGCAAAGCTTCGCTTTGCATAAGATTGAAGATTAAGGTTCCTAAAAAATCGAAAATTTTCACATTTGGACTCAATTTGCAAGTATGACTTTTAGGTCTAATTATAAGCTACAATAATCACAAGTTCCACCCTCCAGAAGTTAGCCGCTTTTCGCAGATTTTTTTCCTCAAGCGAACTTGACTTTCAAGAAAATTCACATTGACTTCATAGACACTTAAAATGGCAGTTTTTGAGTCAGATCTTTATAAAAAGTTAATTAATAGAAAACTTTAGCTTAGACACATGTTTGTTACTAAACAACAGAGGGAAGTGAAAATTTAAGATAATTTTGAGTACGCTTAAATGAACAATTTTAATGAAAATTATGTTAAAATTAGGTGTCAAATCTTCGAAGTATGTGGTTAATTCAATTTCTATGAGATTTCATTATCTTTATCATGCACGCATAAAAGTGGAGAAATAGCGATAGAAGGTTCCATTTAGAGGGAATTGTAAATTGTGTAAATCAATTACAATTTTGTGGTTTAGAATGGTCATGATAAGATAACTAATATATTTACGGCTATTTATTAGGATTATTAATTAGAATCAAATCAAGCTCAAACGTATGTAACTGAAATTTAAAATAGGATTTAAAAAAAAAAAAACTTTCTGACCGGCTTGTTTTTCAACAACATAATAATTAAATTGTTCATTTGAGCGTACTCAAAATTATCTTAAATTTTCACTTCCTTCTGTTGTTACTAATAACTATTGCTTGACCAGTAAATAGGATTTGTCATAAAATACATTTCTAAATTGATCATAAATGATTATGGATAATAAACAAATAATTGATATACCTATCGAAAACAATATATTCACAACGTGAAACGGTGTGAATATGAAAATGTTTTATTCTGGCACATCCGGATAGGAAAAAGTTTATTTATGTTATTTTGATATTGAATTTTAAATTTGATGATAATGGAAATGTGCAGAGGTACACAAGTTTTTAACTTCAGGCTGAATAAACAATTTTAATCTACAAAAAAATTAGTTTAATTTCCGAAATTCTATTTTCTCCTTCAATCCTTTCAATCTGGCTCTTTGCCTTTTTACCAACAATCCTCGAATTCTTCGTTTCGGCTTAAAAACTTTTCTGTGTGCGGGATCAATTCATTCAGTGTGGAATAATTTTACACAGAATAAGTTGAGGTGTCACGAAATTTTCATTTTGAATAAGCAATGGAAACTTACTTTTCTTTAAATTTTTTTCCCGCACAGAGAAAGGCAAAAAAACTGCTGATAAGGAAAGAAAAGTTTTTTTACGACTTTTGAAAAAGCTTGATGAATGAAAACTTTATTTTTTTTTTGTATGTGCTTTTGCCTTTTTTATTCCATTCGGTTCCATGTTGGGGCTTTCACAATGCTCCAGTCATTCATTCAATTCAAACATTCACATCCCATTTCCCTATCCTTTTTATATAGAGAGGGTTGACTACACTTTATCGTCTTTATTTGGGTAGATTGAAGAGAAAAGATGTGCTAGTTCTAGTGCTTTGTCGGTCTATATAATTGTTTACTGTAATGGAAATTGTGTCAGTGAAGAATCTATTATATTATTTAGCATAACCTCAATCTTAAATTTTTAACCTCAGGACGTTGTTGAATGTTACAAAATTGCTGGCATTTATGTGACAAGAGGCCTAAATTGCTGCTAAGAAGAAGGATAGTCTCGTGATGTTGCCAAAAAAATAAGACGTAAGGCAGTGGTGTATTTAAAGTTGTTTAAGAGATATGCTTTAATATTTTTGACGGGCGGAAGGTTCCACTTAAAAATGGAAGCTAGAACTAGATTTTTAACTCTCAAAATAATCTCAAAAGGATCCATAACCTAACTTTTCTTAGTTCTTCATTCCCCTAACCTTACTCCACCCCTTCCCAACCAACAAAAATCCAAGACATTATCTGTTTCAATGCGCCATAATGATTTACACAGAAGTCAGCCTGCCCACACTTACAACATGCTTCTCACTTTCTATTCTTCTTTATACGTTTCACTTACTCACTTACTTATGAGGAATCCAAGACTTGTGTGTGGTGAATGACGACGACGATGATGATGAAGAAAAAAAGGAACGAAGAAAAGAATAAAATCATTAGTCGTGTGGTGTGGATGAAAAAAGTAAGAAAGAAATAGCAAAGATTTGACATTTTAACAACTTTTTTCACTTCATTCCACTTGAAGAAGGTGCATAGTTTTACTCATTGGATGCGATAAGCACTTCGTCGTGTACAGTGAATTGAGTCAGTCAATTTTCAATTTGAAAAGAAATCGTCGAATTCATTAAGTTAAGTTTCATTCATCTTATTCTATTTTACTTTTGCGATTGCTTCCATTCAGCTTCTGCTGATTCTATGTTGTGTGCAAAAAGTTTTTCAATTTATTTTCATTTCGTTTTTTTTTGCAATTGCGAGAATCTGTACTTGCAACTTAATTTTTCAAAATGTTGAAAAGTGAATGAAAATTTTTCGGTGGAAGAAATTGTGTGAGACATAACGTGTAAAAGCATGGCAACTAAGCTTTTAGAATGTTTTTTGTTTTGTATCCAGAATTGTTGGATTGGGATTTAGTTTTGGTAAATTTTGAGAAGCTTTGCTTCTACTGTGAATTTTACTAAATTTTATTGAGTTTAGTCAGTAACTTTAAAAGGTTAGTTTGCATAATTTATATGAAAATTTCTCCTGTTGAGTCTCGAACCCATGATAGTTGGGTTGGTATAACAACAATTAGGTACCACAGGTCTAAACCATTCCGACATCGAGCTAGTACTTCAACTGACTATTTAAACTAGGGGGGCGTTCACTTATGATGTAACGCTCTGAGGGGGAAGGGGGTCCGAGAGTTTGTTACGGAGGAGGGGGAAGGGGGAAGGGAGTGAGGTAAAAAACACAAATTTCAGTTTTACGTAATAAGTGAACGGCTCCTAGAATTGTTCAGAGTAAAAGTGAAAATTAAAATTCAAACATGAGTCATGCAATTGAGTTCAAGACACAAAAATTTTCACATCCTTGTTGCATCATAAAGTCTTCAATACCAACCACCAAACATCATCTATACAATCTGTACTCTTGAATGAAGAGGAAGTAAATTAAGTTGTCTCTCAAACGACAGACGAAGTTTATTGGAAAATGTGAAAAGTATACTGTAGTGACTTACAAAACTTCCTCGTCAGATGTAATAGCAATTAAGAAGCCACAAGACAAATATGTATTTGTAAGATTTTGAAGAGATTTATTAAATTTTCATCATCTATTTCTATAAGGACTTTTTGAGGGTACGACATTCTCAATATGATAAAGGTTAGTTTGAAATTGAGATTTGTTGATGATATATCTAATTGCTCAAATGCTTGACGAAATTGATATTAAATTTTCTGCATGCCTAGAGATGTAATATGAAGATGATGATGATAGAATTGTGTGATGAAATGTTGAATGATATTTTTGGCAACTGACCTTTGGCATATTAAATGACATAGAAATGTTATCGAAGAAATAAAAGGTAGGTGATTATACTATTTCAAGATGGAAGAAATACAATTACTTATTTGAGGTATTTTGTGTTCATTTATCCTTGACTCAATCACTTTAATTCAACACTAAAGCTTTCATACTGCAGCCATCATTTTAAAACTTCTTGCCTTCATTTTCATGATAAATAGACTAAAAATTTAAGTATGGCAGATGGACAGTCTATTTAAGTTAATTGCTATTAATTGCACAAAAAAATTTATGTCAAAAATAAATTTTCATCCTCTCATCTACATTCAGTTTATTAATGTCCAACAATCTATCTCAATTATCACAATTTTCATATAAATTTGAGGGGTATTTATAGTCCGACGAAAGAAATTAATTACGGACATTAATTTATTCATTCGTCATAAAACACTGCATGCAAAAATAGATTCAATTATTATTAAGGCATGATCACTGTTTAGCTTTGTACAAATTTTTATGGATTGAAATTCAAATTTATTTCAACCGTTAAAATTTCAAATTAATTTTGAACAAAAATTTCAGATCATAAAAATTATATTGTGACTTAGTCTACCAGAAAAACATTAAAGACTTGTATAAAAATTTATTAAAGAGTACCCAGCGTCCATCCCTCAACCATCCACTCATTATGTGATTAAAAATAAATTCTATGCTTATTGTAAATCCCCAACATGGAATTCAACATAACAATGAAATTATTCAGAAATTAATAACAAGGTAATTAAAAAGCAATTAGGATAAATAATTATTCAGCGACATCTCTCTAAAAAATCAGATATGCTCGCTCATTACATCGTGAATCACTGTTTTGTGCTCGTAATGGAAAGTTTATTGTTGTCAACAACACGTGTGAATATTTTTTGTACGCCGTAGGAAGATTTTTGAATATGAATTTTATGAGGTGACGATGGCTTGTTTGGCACCCAAAAAAATTAAATTCTTGGAAAAAATTAGATTTTCAAACTCATTAAAATTTTCTCATTTCAAGCATGCCAAAATGAAAAAATTTTCTTTTAAAATTTAATATCTTCAATTTTCATTAATTTAATTTATTTGAATGCTCACTCAGTGGAAATTACCTTAAGATGAAAATTTTCGTAAACATTGCCATTACTTTAATAAGACAATAAGAATTAAGCAGCTGCTACACAGAGGGATGTGGGTTAATTGCAAGCGTCTTCTTCAACACTTTTATACAAAATTAAAGAAATAAATAGAAGAAAATTGTTTTGGCAGCTCCGAGATGCTTTTTTGAGATGCAAAACCCGTAAATCCTCTTCACAAAACATTTAAATTTATTCAAAGAGTTTATTACGCTTGGGGATTACTGTGAGGGGTAATGAACTTTTTCCGAGTTTCAATTGCAGCTGTTGTGCGTGTGTGTTTTTGAATTCTGAACTGTTTATTATTGATACTCATTTTGGAAATAAGAGTAAGTTGGAAAATTATAAAGAAAGCACATCGAAGGTAAATATTTGTCTTGCCTTAAATAACTCAATACCACAGATGTTTTGAGAGAAGAAAATTCTTTACATGTTTGTTGATTTCATGGAAAATATTTTTTGAAGCTAATATAGACAAACAAGAGTATGTAGCAGTATTTACCATTTTAAAAAGTTGAACCTAAATCTTTTCGACTTTTAAAAATCTAGAAAAATCTCAATTTTGTGGTCTAGCAATCATACTGACTATATTTCATCCTCATTTACTCATATTGCATGCAATCGACAAAACCTTTATCCGTAAGAAGCTAATGCATCTTACATCTTGAATTTCTTTAAGTAATTTCGAATTTGCACGAACGATTAAAGCTATAAAACTTTTAATTGCTGCTTCAGAAACAATAAAAGCATCTTTAGTAGCTTTACGTAAGACTTAATGCTTCCCATAGCAATACAAGATGTAAGTTAGCTCTTGAAATTTAACTATGTAACCTATTTGCAATCATTATCTACTTGGGTTTTTGGAAGATGATGTTTTGTTGGAATTTGTTGTTGAAGATTCCGATAAATGCAGAATTTAATTTAATTAAGGCAACATTTATTAGATTTTAAGTATCTTGATGAATTTTGAATATTTATTGATTTAATATGAGAAATTTTTTAGATTTTTTTGTATTTTTTAACATTTTAAAACTTTTGAATTAATATCCCAAATAAAAAAAATTGACGTCATTCCTTTTCAACCCTGTAATAATATTATTTTGCACAATGTTGGATGTACACTTTAATCACATAACTTAATGGATTTTTAAAAAATTATTTTCATTGTTATTTTCTACTTTTGTGTTCTTTTTTATAGGGTAAAAAATCTAAAATTTCGGATGATTTTGAAAAAATCAACACATGAAAAATGTATATGAAGAATTCTTTAAAACCGTTGATTCCACAAATTCCAAACGAAAACACATTTGTTCTATGACATAGCAAGTTTCATTTTCAATCCTCATATTAAGTCTTCACTTCCAGAAAGTTACTCAAAAGTCTCTTCAAAGTTGAAATTTAAAAATTCGGATGAAAATTTAATTTTTCGGATGAAAAAATTTAAAAATTCGGACGATTTTTTAACAGCAATCTTTGGAAAATTTCAATTGTTATTTTTGTAAACAATAATTTTTTGGGAAGCAAATTAATTAATTTCAGCACTTTATGGCCAAATTAGGCATCATGTATGAACAATTTCAACATCTTTGAATTTATATAGTATCATACTATGAAGAAACCAGAATTTAAAACACAATTTTGTCATGCTTGATGTTTTTGATAATATTTGCTGTATTTTTGGCCATGTACATGACTGTAAACAGCCATTCTGATTTTTTGTGATGTCTCTATTTCAGAATATTCTGTTTTTTGAAATTTACGTTTTTGAAAAATAATTTAATTAAATAAACAATAATAAAATAAAGGCTTAAAAATCATTTTTGTTCCTGCTGGTTAATGCTAATAAAAAATTCTCACTTGATATGAAAATTCACCCCTACATGCTTAATTCTGCTACACTTTTAGATTTTAAAAGTTTAAAAGACCAAAAAGGATATATCAAGTCAAGGATACTGCAACAGACATTTAATTTAGGACCTTGGCATATTAATCCTCTTATTGATGCTCTGAAAAAGTTTTAAATGGCATTCATGGGATATAATTAGGCATCCATTATTTAATTATTTCTCAAAAGATGAAGTTTGAAGTAGTTTGAAGCATAAACATAGCATTTCTATCCAAAAAAAAATTAATTATTTTTGTTTTGTTTACAAATAAAATATGAAATTTGTCAATGACAATTACGATTAAAGACCATCCGAAAAATTAAATTTTCGGAAATTTTCATCCGAAAAATTAAATTCAAATTTGAGGTTTAGTAAAGTGAGAATTTCTAATTAATTACTGAATGAATTCAGACCAACTAAAAAGAAAAAGTAAGAATGTAAGTGTTGCCATCAAATAAGGCATATTTTGTATATCTGGCATTTCCAAAAGCATAATTTTTTTATGTTTGAAAATTTGTTGAAGTTTGTATGGAGAGGAGTAATTGACAATTTTTGAAGCCTTCTTTGACTGGAAGGGCCAAAAGTTGAAAAATATTAGTTCCTAATGGAATGCTTCATACTTTTGCATCATTACTTTTTTCTTTAATAGAAGCAGATTGCCAAAAAATATTATTTTTGGTTTTTTCAACATCATCCGAAAAATTAAATCATCCGAAATTTTAGATTTTTTACCCTACAACAATAAGTTATTATTATTATTATTATTATTATTATTATTATTATTATTCTTTTTATTGTTCCATTGTTTGCTAAAACCGTGTAAAGGCGGAGGCAGTTAAGCTCTGGAAACATGCTTTTTTAAATATGGCTGTGCAGGTAGAATGGATGGATATGATTCTGACAGTAAAGTTCGTCCTTAAGCAGTTCAAGCTATCAATCATAAATTTTGACATTTTGGAACTCAGCCTCTTGGCCTCTAGTTCCAATGAAAATATTTACTGCACTTGAGGAGCTTTCAGTTTTGAGGAAAAAAATTTCAATTTAAAGTTAGACAGCAATCTGATCACGCTGGTCAAAAAGGTACACAACGGAAACTGGAAAAAGTTATGGTCGCAAATGTACACACACAAAAAAAAGTTCTGACAGTATCAAGATATCCCGGCACATATATTTCATATGAATTAATGTGTGTTTGTCGACTCGACGATAACATTCATCGTATGTAATTGGCAAATGATTTTTTCTTGCTTTCTTCTCCAACTGCTGTTTTTCTTTCTTACACTTTATCCATGAATTGTTATCATTTCATTCGAGTGTATTATAACAGGACTGTGGCAACAGAGAGTTTATGTAATGTAGAATGTCAGTAAAGCTTGATGTATTGTGATGTTTGTCGTAAGTTAAATTTATTCTCCATGAGCGGATGTTACTAAGAAGAACAACAATCATTAGGGGTTTCGTGAGAATAAAATAGAAACAATGAAGGGGAAAAGTCACAAATAGCTATGAAATTTAGCTGTTATCATAATGTACTCAGCCATATGTATGTCGAAATAAATAGTTGATGATGATGACAATGTCGACAATAGAAAAGGGATAAGGAAAAGAAGAAGAAGAGAAATGGCAAAACTTTTCATTGCGATTTTGATTTTATTATAGAGTTACTAGGAGTTGGAGTGATTGAACATTGTCAAGCAGTGAGATATTAAATTCAAAATATCTTCTAATATTCGTTTGCATAGTTACATACCCCATATATTAAAAAAAAATCAATTGCCTGAGAAACTTAACTGGAAAGCTAAAAAAAAGTTCATACCTTAAGGGGCCGTTCACTTATTACATAACGCTCTGAAGTGGGAGGGGTCTGAGTGTTTGTTACGGTCTATTGTTCTTACTCGTGATTCTTTTGTTAAAAAACGTTAGGAAGTGGGGGGGGGGGTGTAAAAACCCAAATTTTAGCGTTATGTAATAAGTGAACGGTTTGTGAATTAAAAAAGATATACAAGGGACATGTAGCTGGTATCTGGTTCTCAAGAGGCTTGTGGCAAAAACATCAAATCTACTAATTTTAGAATGAAACATTGAACTCGAGGGATTTAAAACTAAGATGAAAATATTCAAGGTGTCAATAACTAGGATTTATTTCTCAAGGGGCCTGCCACTTAAAATTTTTTTGATGTTTTATCAATATAACTTTCATTCATCAAATCTGATCCATTTCCTTTCAAAACCATCTAAAAAATCCTTGACACATTCAAATTTTCAACAAAAGCACACTCAGCATGAAAACTATACAAAAACCCTCAACACACAAACTATACATCTTAGCTTCTGCGACGAAAAGCACTTTTCATGTCATTATTCCCATTTGATGTTATTTTATTACTCTATCTGTATGTGACTAGTACTATTGATGGGAAAATAAATATCTAAACGACAATGCTTAAGAAATATATGTGATAGCTTCAAGTAAAAAGAAGCAAAAGCGCCTGTCTGATAAGAAAAGAATAAAGCTTAAAGGAAATTGTGTATTAAAAATGAATTAGAAGACGAAGTGCGACAAGTGTGGCAATATTATATCCTAAGATTTATTTTTGTCCAACAGTTGGAAAAAGAAGCAAGAAAAAAAACGACGAGCGCGAGATGAACATGTAAATTTACAAAAGAAAAGTGACAGCAATCGGAAGCTGTTGATGTAAACATTTCCAATTTTTTTTCTCTCTTTTACAATTCGCAAATGTCCAAAACATAATGTCAGAGTGCCATGGCTGTTGTAAAGATAAAACCGGAAACAAATTTGGTAATGGGAAGATTATTTTGTCGTTTATGGGTTTGTGATAAGCATTAATCATACTCTTTTTATGCGGAATCTTATTGTTAAATAATGAATTACGGTCGAAATTGATTGAATATATTTTTTAATGACTTTCATCTGTGCCAGTAAATATGATTGAATCCGATTGAATTTATTATTATTATTTTTTTTTAAGAAAAAAATGCAGATTATATATTTTAATTAATATTGTAGGTTGAATCCTCTTTGCTAGCATGAGCATTCCCAAAAAAGCTTTGAAATATTAAGGATAAGAATATAAACTAGCTCTCTGGTAACATAACCCCAAACTATCTACTCAAATTCTTTAAAATCCTCTCCTAGAATATTTTTTCCTCTTTAAGATGATTTTTGATGGAAATTTTTCACCCACACGTGTTGTTGAAAATAAAATTCATGTTCTTACCAGTGAAGCTTTTCTAATGCTTGATATTCGATTTATTTAAGGTGACAAAACGTGAAAAGCCTGAGAAATTTAATTTTAATGACATTTCTTAAAAAAGTATCAATCTCATCAGCTTTCGATGTTTTGAGCACATTTGCGTAGCATCTTGTTAGCAAGTAAATCAATCTTTCATCATGGCTTTTTTTAGAAAAAAAAAAAACAAAAAGGCTCAAAAAGTATTCATGAAAAAATTTAAATTACCTCATTTTCTTTTACAGCACATCCAAAAAATTTTATACTTAGCATAAAGGTTGACAGTCAATTTTTTATATTTATGATGCAATTTATCTTGATGTTTATCAGACAGGTAAACCCAGTGGGATGAATTTATTTTGTTTTAAAAAGGTAAGTCCTTTTTTGAATATCTTGTAAAAGAATTTTTTTTTGTCGTCCTTCCTCAAAGAGATGTCTGAGTGCGATTTCTGGACGTTGATCTTTTTTGTAACATTTTTGACGCTTTTCATTCAAAAATGTCTGTTAAAGTCAAGTGAAAAGGGAAGTAATTTTTGTAATGAAGTCCATTATTGCAGCAATTCAAATTTCATAAAGCTTGAATTATTATAACCAAGATTAGATTATATGCAAACTCCCCAACACCATAAATTGTACATCTAAAATATTAATTTAGATCTTAAACCTCAAATTGTTATTTCAAGATTCAGGATATTATTATTTTAGAAGTTAAACAATTAATCGTGTTTCAATAGTGCTGAGTAATAAAGAGATCAATATCATACAACAATGTGTCTCAATTATTTAGTCAAGAACAATAGGATCTTCCGACATACAACAAACTATTTTATTGGTGCGTTCTAAAAAAAATGAGCCGGTTTGAATAAGTTTTTTCAAATCGTTATAACTTTTGACAGAAATAAGCTTTCGTTTTGTTATAAAAAGTATATTAAAGTTCTTATATGCTAGTATTTACTGTGAAAATACTAATATCCTAACTTAACTGGAAGTTAGTTTTATAAACCGCGGAAAAATACTGAAAATTTCAAAATTTTATGTCGAATTTTCAAATCAATTTCTTAAAATATTTTTCCACTACACTAATTAATCTAAACTACTTTTACAATATGGATTTTGCTTTAATTTATTAATAACTTAACAATATATTTTTAAACTTCGTAATGTAAACAAAATTTAAAATTTTATCAATACTCCAAAAAACTCAAGAATCAAGCAAAATTTTGAAAAATTGTAATTTCTTTAAGACAAGCGACTTTAAAGAAAAACTAAATATGCTATCATAATAAGTAGATAATAAGCTACATAACAAGGATTATTAACTATTAGTTCTCGACAAAAAAATTCTTAACAAAAAAATTTCTCTTTACTTTTAGCTTTTTTTGTGTTTTAACAAAAACTTTAATTTTATTTACAATACGCAGTATAAAAATAAATTGTTATGTTATTAATAAATTTAAGCAAAATCCATATTGCAAAAGTAGTTTAGATCAGAGTTGGCATGCCGATGGCGGCAATCGGCGAAAGCCCGCCGATTGACACCTGCCATCGGCGGCCATTGGCCATCGGCGGCCTGCCGATGGCAGGTGTCATCGGCCATCGGCAGCCCGCCGATGGCAGGTGTCATCGGCCATCGGCAGCCCGCCGATGGCAGGTGTCATCGGCCATCGGCAGCCCGCCGATGGCAGGTGTCATCGGCCATCGGCAGCCCGCCGATGGCAGGTGTCATCGGCCATCGGCAGCCCGCCGATGGCAGGTGTCATCGGCCATCGGCAGCCCGCCGATGGCAGGTGTCATCGGCCATCGGCAGCCCGCCGATGGCAGGTGTCATCGGCCATCGGCAGCCCACCGATGGCAGAAGAAAACTGTCGCCGATCGCCGATTGTCGGCCATTTTTTTCTAAATTTATTTTTTAAAAAATTTTAAGACTAATATAATTTAAATAACACTAGCATAAAAATCAGAGATCGAAGCTAATACTCTCAGCCTATCTAATTTTTTGCTTATTTGAAAAAATTAAGTTACTTAAAAAGTGTTTTAGATATTCTAACTATTCTTTGGTTCATTTTCTATGATTCTAAATCATATTTCTGAAAATTGGGAGCATTAAGCTCAAAACTTAATTTTAAAAACTTTTTAGCCGATCGACATATTTTTGGCCGATCGATATATGTTTAAGCTAAAAGTTTTAAAATTAAATTTTGAAGAATGCTTATTTCAGAAATATGATTTAGAATCATAAGAAAATGAAGAAATGAATATCTAAAACACAAATAACTTAATTTTTTCAAATAGCAACAAAATTAGATAGGCTTTAATATTAGCTTCGATCTTTGTTTTATGCTAATATTATTTAAATTATATTGATCTTAAAATTTTTAAAAAACAAATTTGAAAAAATGGCCGACTGTCGGCGATCGGCTCTATATCGGCAGGCCTCGATGGCCGATGACCTGCCATCGGCGGGCTGCCGATAACCGATGACCTGCCATCGGCGGGCTGCCGATGGCCGATGACACCCATCGGCGGGCTGCCGATGGCCGATGACCTGCCATCGGCAGGCTGCCGATGGCCGGCACCTGCCATCGGCGGGCTGCCGATGGCCGATGACACCTGCCATCGGCGGGCCGCCGATGGCCGATGGCCGCCGATGGCAGGAGACAAAAAATGGCCGAATTCCGCCGATTGCCAACTCTGGTTTAGATTAATTAGTGTAGTGGAAAAATGTTTTAAGAAATTGATTTGAAAATTCGACATAAAATTTTGAAATTTTCAGTATTTTTCCGCGGCTTATAAAACTAACTTCCAGTTAAGTTAGGACGTTGGTATTTTCACAGTAAATACTAGCATATAAGAACTTTAATATACTTTTTATTTCAAATCGAAAGCTTATTCCTGTCAAAAGTTATAACGATTTGAAAAAACTTATTCAAACCGGCTCATTTTTTTTAGAACGCACCAATAAAGTGAGTGGACAACCGGTTAGAAACTTTTTATTTTTAGAATAATTCGTATTATTCAACTCAAAACCTATTGATGTTATACATTTCTGGAAAGGTATTAAAATTTCTGATCTAATGGTGTGAAAATTTTTGGAAAATTCGCAAGTAAAATAGTCACTTTTAGTAAGAAACGCATTTTATGACTTGCACTCGATAATGTTTTGCTTTTTTCTCTGCTTAGGATTCATAAAACTTCTTGTAACTTTGCATACTTATTCTTTATTAAAAAATGGATAAATATTAAAAGTTTCAGATTTTTCCAAGAAGCTTTTCACGAGTTTTCCTCACCTGAACTTTTTCATACAAAAGTGAATATATTTTAATAACTAGACATTTTAAAATAAGATTGTTTATCAAGTTTGATTCCATTTTTTATTACCTTTCCATTGGTATATTTCAATCTAAGATTAATCAAAGGATTAAAGAGAAATTAATAAAAAAGTGCTGAAAATGTATGAAAATTTCAATGAAATTTTTTCATCTTGAATTTTGTTTTGCTTTTTCTAATTAAAATATTTAACTATATTTAATGTTTTATAGCTTTTTAGAAAGGTTTTTGCTTATACTTTAAATTAACATAAATGTCACAGCACAACTATGAACACAAATAAAACTGTAGGAGCTAGAAGTAGATAATAACAAAAAAATTTCAAATTTCAAAAAATTTTTTTTCAAAAATTCTTATTTAAAGCTTTTAACTATTAAGTAATGATTGAAAAGCATTATTTATGTTGTTTTATAACATAATAAAGTTATAAAACTCAAACTAATAAGATAATAAAGTCAAAATTTGAAAAATACCAAAAAAATTTTTTGAAATTTGAAATTTTTTTGTTATTATCTACTTCTAGCTCCTACAGTTTTATTTGTGTTCATAGTTGTGCTGTGACATTTATGTTAATTTAAAGTATAAGCAAAAACCTTTCTAAAAAGCTATAAAACATTAAATATAGTTAAATATTTTAATTAGAAAAAGCAAAACAAAATTCAAGATGAAAAAATTTCATTGAAATTTTCCTTACATTTTCAGCACTTTTTTATTAATTTCTCTTTAATCCTTTGATTAATCTTAGATTGAAATATACCAATGGAAAGGTAATAAAAAATGGAATCAAACTTGATAAACAATCTTATTTTAAAATGTCTAGTTATTAAAATATATTCACTTTTGTATGAAAAAGTTCAGGTGAGGAAAACTCGTGAAAAGCTTCTTGGAAAAATCTGAAACTTTTAAAATTTATCCATTTTTTAATAAAGAATAAGTATGCAAAGTTACAAGAAGTTTTATGAATCCTAAGCAGAGAAAAAAGCAAAACATTATCGAGTGCAAGTCATAAAATGCGTTTCTTACTAAAAGTGACTATTTTACTTGCGAATTTTCCAAAAATTTTCACACCATTAGATCAGAAATTTTAATACCTTTCCAGAAATGTATAACATCAATAGGTTTTGAGTTGAATAATACGAATTATTCTAAAAATAAAAAAGTTTCTAACCGGTTGTCCACTCACTTTATATGAAAATTTTGATTAACATTCTCGAACGAAATCATGTATTTAAAATAAGGAACAGAAGAGACAAGAAAATTGTTTATTCAGCCTTCATGCATCTTTAAGCACATTTATTTTTCAAAATTGCTCAATAATTCAACTCGAATGAATGATGTTGAATAACAAAAGTTTCTAAAGACTTCATATCTCTTTAAAACATCCACATAGTGTTGGATTTGGGATTCAGGATTGATAATCGATTATTTTTGGGGTTAAATAGACCAGAGATTTAAATTTCAACAGAGCAAGAGGTTCGAATCTAACTGAAATCTGTAATTGAAATACATACTCCAATGTTAAGTGTATCCATCCACCCTACCAGCTACACCCCAGCATCTTCAATTTATTCAAATACTCAGAAAATAAATAGAGAACATGAAAATAAATTAAAGTAAATTAATTTCAATCATGTGAATATGCTCATGAATGACTTATATTCATCATATCAACTTCAATCTACTTCCAACAGCATTAAAAGCCTGTTTAAAAAAAAATCCAATCATTTTCTTTTTTCCACATAATGGCATTAAATTCAATTTCAATGTTTTTCCTCTCACTTTTTCCAGAAAATCGACTACATTTTGCATGATTAATTGTAGCACTTTTTGTTGTGGCACAACATTAATCAAAATTATTTAATCAACTACAGCCTACATTTACATTTTTATTTTTATTTTTAAACCCTGATGTGTATGTGTTTTTTGGTTGAAACTTAAAGCTTTTTAAATGGTTTTTGGGTGTAATTTGTTGATTACATAAGAGTAGGGTGATATAGGAAGTATTCAACTTTTAATGGAATTCCCTGTGGAATTCTTAGAAGTTTAATAAGGGGCTGTTTACTTTTGACGTGGATTTTCAGACCCCCCTCCCCCCTACCGTCACAAAATCTTCATACAAAAAAAATCTATTGTTAAAAACTGTCACAAGGCCTTAGACCCCCTCCCCCTTTAAAAATTGGACATCATAAGTGAACGACCCTTAATTGAAATAATTGAAATAAATAGGGGCATTTTGAGGATTGTGATGGGATGGCGTCAGAATTGATCATTCATCTCTATTCATTCGAAGCTTTCAATCTAAAAGTAATTTTCAAATTTGTGAAATTTCCAGAAATTGTATGGAATTCAGAATGTTTCCACTTTATAATGTGGATTAAGATTAATTATGGCTTTGATTTTAAAATAAATTTTCTTTAATAATCTAGGATATTCCAGGCGTGAATATAAGGATTAATCTTGAATAATCCTGCCATAATTTTGAGTGTCCACGTCTTGAAAATGCTTCAATGAATTTTCAAAATAATTCAACATCCGACACTGCAAATCCTGCATAAAAACTTTAACCAGCTTTCATCTCAAAGTCATCAAACCCTTTTACTTCTTCACAACTACAAGATAAACATGAAAATTGAGGACATAATCGCATTTATATTTTCAAAATCATACTAAAAGTAAGTGTTTATACCACGTCCTGTGTGACTCTTTTTTTTCTTATACTTATTCCAACATATTTTTCTTTCACTCAGCACACAAAAGCCAATTCTATAATCTACTTTAAGCACATAAAAATCCATGAAATTATCTTCTTCGTCTTTTCATTTTGCTCTTTCTTTGTTGAATGAAATGAAAGCGTAAGCAGAAGCAGAAGTGATGCAATAAGTGGAGGGAGAAGGAGAAACAGATTACTTTATGCTTAACGCACATCCATACAACTTGACTAAATGCTGAGTTTTCTTTCTTCTGAATATTCTGATGTTGCTTATAAAGCTGTACAGTAAACAAACGACCATCGTTTGGAGCAACAGAAGTGATGTGAAGTTTCATCCAATGGAAGGAATTTATTTGAAATTTTTTAGGTTGGTTCATAATTTTTTTGTTGGGTTACACGATTAAAAATATACCAAAATTTACAGTTGTATCTGAGCCCTTAGGTTTGAATGTCAGGATGTATCAGATATTATTTTGTTGGAAGTTTAATAAATTTTTAAGGCACCATCAAGTAAGGTTGCAGCCAAAAAATCAATTAAATGAATTCTCAGTCCCAAAAATTCATACAAACTCGCACAAAATCCACAGCAAGGATTTCAGCTCATACAGCATAACACTATAAAGAAATAAAGAAATCGCTCCTTAGAGAAAGCTCTTTGTAAGCAATTATGTGTGAGTTGGCGCTACACAGAAAAAAATGAAAAGAGCTTTTTTTGTTCTGTCGCTTCTCGTTTCATGCTATGCCTTTTAGATTGTTTCCCATTTACTGTATGCTCGCTGAATATAATATGTAATAGAATCAGAATCACGAGGATGAAGAAGAAAAAATTATATTTTTATGGCTTTAGAATTGTAATCTCAGTTCGGATGTTATTTATGAGAGAAAAAAAAAAATATAAAAAATCATATATAACAAATTTTCCGTTCTATCTCACTTCCATGTTTTATTACATCGCCGGGATGGAAACTTGATGAATTATGTGTCGAATAATTTATGGCCACGGATTTGCTGAACAATTTCATTTATTTTATTTAATTTTTTTTTCGGACAATACCTTCAATTTGTGATTCTTTGTTGTGTCCAGAAATGTAGCAAATACTAGAAAGTTTCCATCCCTACACTTTATCGCCGTGCACTGAGGCACAATGATCCTCCCATAGGCTTACATTTTTTTATTTTTTATTTTTATTTCTTCTTTATTTTTTACAATTGCGGATGGGTTCCCTTTCCATTTCTTATTAAGTAATTTATGATGGGAATTAGAGAGTCCGTTTATTTACAGATACAGTACCCTCACATGCATCATTCACCCGCTGCTTAAAAATGGCCATTATCCCTCCTCACATTTTCTTATTATTCCATTTTTTGCCTCTTTTTTGGACTCCTTTTTTTCGGATGCTCGTGGATGGGTGAATAAGAAGCTATAGAATGTGAATCCAACATAATATTTTGCAGTTAATAAACTTCCTTTCCCTTAGATTACATAAGAAAGCGGAAGAGAATGAAAAAAAAAAAAAATTAAATGCACGCTTTGAATTTATGACAAAAGGACGAGTTTAAGATGAGGTCATATCTTCAAAATTAAATATCCTCTTTTTGATACTTGGATGATGGTTCTGAATTTTTATCGCTTTCATCAGATGATGAACATTCTTTCATGATCTTTTGATGAATTATTGCAATTATTTGAGTTGATTGCAGTGTTATGGACAAAATATGTTACAAATCAAATTTTGTTCCTAGTAAGTTTTCAACTTTGTTGCAATCCAAGAAATTCTTGAAGCTTTAAAAAATTTTTGTTTCCTAATGCCACTTCCATTTTCAATACCACTTGATTTTGCAATAAAAAAAGCATTTAAGCCCACATAATTTGATTCGAAACGGACAATCACACATTTGTGAAATTGAATTCCAAACATAATTGCCAACATCAGCATCCAAAAGTTGAACTATAGGAAATGAATCAATGTCCATCAAATGAACCGAAACATTAGACAGAAAAGCAGTAAATTACATCAGTTTCTAGGAAAAATCCATAAGAAATACTTATTGCTGTTCTTTAATTTGATTCACTCGAGTTTCACAAAAAAAATATATGCACGATGGAAATTTCATACATTCTGCCTACGGTATTTTATTTCATTGTTCCTCATTTTTTACACGAGAATGAGGAACGAACAAGCTTTGGCATTACCAAGAGTTGTGTTTTCATTTTTTGTTGTCATCATAAAAAAATATTATAAAAGAAGACTTCCTACATATTCTTTCTAATAATTCTTACAAAACTGTTCATAAGCTTGAACAGACTTTAAGAGAAACAGAGAAACTTGAATTTATAGAGACTTTATGGATGTTGAAAATAAATTAAAGGGCGTTTGAGAGAAATAAAAAGTAATACGTGCGGATGAAATTGTATCATTTTGAAGTCAACGAAATTTCTTTTTTTTTGTTGCCATTTACAAGACTCATTTTTTTGGTACAAATGAAGTGGAAAATTTTCAGCTTTTTTGTACATGAACTTTGATGCTGTACAAAGAAATGTTTTTTATTCACATAAATGTCTTCCACGTGTCATTGAATTTCCAACTCGTGAATGAATTTAGAAAAATAATGATGATGATGAGTACATTCAACTTGCGAACAATTTTAAAATAAGTTTTATTTTTGAATGCATGGAATTGTAATTATTATTATTTTACTAATGAGAATGCAGCACATGTAAAAAATGGAGTGAATTTGTAGAGAGAGAGAATTTCAGAATTTGGTAGAGTTCGGTTTATATTTAAATTTAAATAATTTTCTTTGCAAATATTTTAAGGAATTTTAGTTTGACAATCTAAATTTTTTAATGCTTAGAGAGGGGTAACGGGTTTAAGATTTTCCTACACTCCATAGAAAGTTTTTCAAAATTTCGTTCAAAATTTGACCAGAAATGGGCGGAGGGACGTTAAAGTGTAATTTAAGTTCAAACTTATAAGAATCTTCCACTTTAATTCTCAATCTAAATTTTCACACTTTTTCAGTACTTTTAAAATCATCTCACCATTTTTCCTCGAGCCTTTCTCATTCCCCTTAAAAGCCATAATCTTTAAACAAGTATCAGCTGTTGAGTTAAGTTTCCTTTCTTCATCCCAAAACTCTTGCACCCTTTTCATTAAGAGTTTTCCGAGTGTACTCTCAAAATAATTAAATTACAAAACCACAATTGTGCCAATATTAGTAAAAGTACTTTCTAAAGTTTTAAATTAACTCTCTCGTTTTCTTGTAATGAATTCTGACCACTTTCACATTCACATGTGTCGCATTTGTACAAATAATGTTGGTTAAGAAATCTCATGAGCATTTCTATGAATGCCTTTCTTTTTGTTGACCCAATTGCTTAAAATCTACCATTGTATTTGTGTAGATAAACAACATTAAATTCCCCCTTCTTATGTCCTTAAATTTTCATTAAACAAAAGTTTCCGAATACAAAGTCGATTAGATGATTTAATGGAGAAATGTTGTTGGGAAATGCTCATGTTGTGTGTAATGGAGTGACTGAGTGTAATTTGATGAAAACAAAGAGAAAATGTGTTCTTTTTGATCTCCATTGTGTGTAATGAGTAATTAAACAATGTGGCTTCAGTACAAATAATGGTTGTGGATTAAAAATGTAATCATCCAACCAGGTAATTAGCATGTTGCGTAGTGACTATTTTGTGCTACTGAGAAGCGGTTAATCCTATTGAAATGACGTTAATGAAATTTGTCAATTGGCAAATAATAATCAGGTTTCATCAATATGTGATTTTATATTTAAATTTTGAATTAATATTATGAGTTTATGGCAACTGAAATTTTATGTGGAATTACCGAAAATTAAAGCTTTTTTATTTAAATAGAATTCGAGTTTAAAAACAGCATACTTATTTAAATATTGAACATTTCCTCTTCAAATTCCACTTCAAATACCACAACTTACTTCTCCAATAATTTGCATCTTAATAATCTCTAAAACCGATTCTCATGAATTTTTTTTTCTCAAAGTAATTTCCATAATTTTATTTTCTCAGAATACAATTTCATACCCAAATGGACATTCAAAAAATTACAAGTCCATTTCAATTGCTATGACAGTTGGATGGGAAAAAAATCCTGTTTAAAACATAAAAGCCAGATAGACAGTCTGATAAGCTCCGTTCATGAGAAAGAAAAACTTGGGATGAAAAGTTTGAAGACTTATAAGGAAGTTAAGCATTAGATAAGGATGAAAAAAAATTTTTTTGTCGTTTTATTCTGAAAAACTTTTCTTCCACTCCAGTTTATCTAGATTGATGTTATTGCTGCTGTTATTGGATAATTGACGTTAAGAACTGACAATTTGGATCTTCAAGAGTACCAGCATTGGGATATGATTATTATTCTATTCAATCTGTTCTCTGTTCTGCTTTATTTCTTTTTAAATGTCCTTAATCTCTTTGAAAAAATATGGGGAATATTCATAAGTGATGTTAATAAGAAAATCAATTTTTATACCCAACTCGTAGCCAGCGGAAGTAAAAAATTGTAAATTACCAAAAACTTAAAATTAATGTTAAGCAATAGATATGATTGATTTTACTTAAAATTATTTGAAACTAACTCGACCAAAATTTATTATCAGACGTCATTGATAAATATTCCCCCAAGAATACAAACTTTCCAAGAAAGTCCTAAAAAAGATTTTTGTTCATCGCTGGTAATGGAATGGAATTTTAATGGATAATATTTATTTATTATATCAGGACAAATAAGAACATGCATGCGAGTACCGAGTACCGTTTTCAATATTAACAAATACAACAAGATTGGATATTTACGAGAGCATCACATATACAAATATTGAATGGCTTTAATAAATATTTTTCTACATTTTCTCATTCAATCTTCGACATCTCTTTATATTTCAATTGTTTCATCTTTTCTGCATGTGGATATAATACACATTGATTCTCGTGCTCCTCTTTTTCTTAATCTATTTTAATCTGTATCTTTTCAGCTTCTTCGAAATTTATTTTCTTCTTTTTTTCTATGCTTTTGTTTATAAATTCTTTTCTGTTTTTATTCATTCTTTATAAGTGTTGACTTTCGTCTTGTAAATTTGCTGTTGAGTGGTCAGTTTTTTCTTTGGTCTGGTCTGGGTTTCTAGGTTATACTCTATACCTTAAAATAAATCTAGGTTATACTTAAAGCTTACTCGAGGTTACACCCTAGAATCCCGCACCCGGCTGCAACTCAATGTTTGTAGAAATTTTTAGGAAAATCTGATTAGAAAATTTGAGGATACGAGATTAAATATTCTGAATGAAAATTCAAAATGATGTGAAAATATTAGAAAGGAATATTCATTGAGAATCAAACCATTTGGATTTTTTTCCATCAATATTAAATTTTTTTATACACATTTTCAATAAACGCACTTTACATACCACCAATGGGACTTTCCAACTTTTTGTTCTCTTTTGTCTTCAGGCAACGCCAATTCCAATACTTCTTTTGAGTAAATTTGTTCTTATTTATTTGATTTTCGCAATTGAATTTTTCTTTTTTTCTGTTTCCTTTTAGAAAATAAAATTAAATTTCTCAACTACAGCATAAACAGTAGTTTTTATCAGAAACTTGATGAAAATAGAATTAAGCTTACAGAAGATTATTTACACTGATTGGAAATGATAATATTTCTTTAATGTTTATGTCTGCTTTTATTCACTGCTTGATTCACTGTTGCTGAAGATGGTAGTTTGGTGATTACTATTGGAAAATGCTTGACAAGTATGGGGCCGTTCACTTATAACCTAACGCGAAAATTCGGGTTTTTTACCCCCCCCCCTTCTAAGAATCACGTGTAAGAACAATAGACCGTAACAAACTCTCGGACCCCCCCCCCCCTCCCTCCTCAGAGCGTTATGTAATAAGTAAAGGGGCCCTGTTATAGAATATAAAATTATTATAGAAATAAAATAAACCAATAGAAGAAGGTAATGCTATGAAAGTGATACTCAATCAATATTTCAGTAGAAAATTCTAAAAGCTCAACAGCACCAACGCAAAAGTTTCCATCACTTGAAGATTAAATTCACATGAAAAAGAGAGGATTACAAGTAATGAAAAGTTTTATTGGATTTTACATTGAATTTTAATGGAAATATCGCTTTCTGGTAATATGAACATGAGCAGCTTGGATATTATCAGGATTCATAATGGTAAAAAGTTTCTCTATCGATTTAAAAAAAACGGGGCGGGAAATTTTTTTTCTGTATTATTTTTATTTCTTTTTACAAACTTAACACTCTCATGCTCATCCCCAGCCAAATGAATTTCAATGATAATTTTTTTTTATCTCGTATACAATGAAGGAACTTTATATGTGGATGAATACAGTATACGATATGTTGAATTAATTTTTAAATTTTCAATTTTCAAAATCCATTAGGATATTATGAAAGTTTTGCTCATTTTCTCTCCTTTTTTATTTTTATAATATAATGTGATCATCATATCTGTTCATCTCATGTATGTAGCATAAATTTGCTAAATGTTGGTCGCAATTTATAATGAGATTGAGTTGGGGATGAGTACTGGTTGGATTTAGTAACAATTGAGGTATTTGAAAATTTCTTAAGATTTAAACTTTAAAAATTCACTTAAAATTTTCATTTTTCTTCTTTGATTCCCTAAAATTATTTAAAAATTGAAGCATCCATCCTTAAAAATCAAACCACAGCTCTAAACATCTCCTAATAACTTTCATAATAGTCAAATAAATGCGCGTTCACACATCACACCCCAAGAGACCAAACACTGCATTTTCACTAAACTTTTCATATTCACACCGTTTCACGTTGTGAATATATTGTTTTCGATAGATTTGAAAAATCGTTTTTTTAGTTTTTTGGCGCCAAAACTCAAAATTTTCAAAAACTGTTCGGTGTGAAAAGTTCGGCCTCAAAATTATCTACAAAATACAAAAAACCGCATTGAAAAAGGTTTTGATGCCTCCGGACACGACCCCAAATAGTGGTGGTGTATGCTTACAAGCACGTTGGTTCGTCGCATAACTCAACTACGAAAAAATAATTTTTTGTCAAAAATGTCTCAAAATGTGCGCATTATCACTCAAAAGTGCTGTGAATCTTTTGGTGCCGATCCATGCAGACAATTCCGAGAAATTAACAAAATAGTGTATTTTTTAAGCATTATTTAGCCGATTATTACAAAATACATTTAAAAAATATCACATAAATTGCGGATTGAACTTTTTGGATCAGAATCAATAAAAAACAAAGTTTTGTTGAGAAAAAATGCAAAAAAAAAAAATTTAACCACCAGTACACCCCCCACAATCTAAAATTTTCAAAAAAATCGTGTGGCTCACTGTGTGGATGGATTTTTGTAAACTTTTCTGTGTTTGATCAATAAATGCAAGAACTTTTATGGAAAAATACCAAAAATATTTTTAAACCAATTTTAGTTGGTCAAAAAGTCGAAAAAGTTCAAAAAATCGGGACTTAATCTTCAAACTTATGCAAAGCGAAGCTTTTCTGATCCGATCGAGTCTTAAGCTGCAATCTTATACAAAGCGAAGCTTTGCTGACCCGATAGAGACTTAATCATCAAACTTATGCAAAGCGAAGCTTTGCTGACCCGATCGAAACATATTCTTCAAACTTATGCAAAGCGAAGCTTTGCTGACCCGATTGAGTCCTAATCTTCAATCTTATGCAAAGCGAAGCTTTGCTGACCCGATCGAGACTTAATCTTCAATCTTTTGCAAAGCGAAGCTTTGCTGACCCGATCGGGACTTAATCTTCAAACTTATGCAAAGCGAAGCTTTACTGACCCGATGGAATCCTAATCTTCAATCTTATGCAAAGCGAAGCTTTGCTGACCCGATCGAGACTTAATATTCAATCTTATGCAAAGCGAAGCTTTGCTGACCCGATCGGGACTTAATCTTCAAACTTATGCAAAGCGAAGCTTTGCTGACTCGATGGAATCCTAATCTTCAAACTTATGCAAGGCGAAACTTTGCTGACCCGATCTAGCCTTAATCTGCAATCTTATGCAAAGCGAAGCTTTGCTGACTTGATGGAATCCTAATTTTCAATCTTATACAAAGCGAAGCTTTACTGACCCGATGGAGGCTTAATTTTCAATCTTATGCAAAGCGAAGCTTTGCTGACCCGATCTGGACTTAAACTTCAAACTTATGCAAAGCGAAGCTTTGCTGACCCGATGGAATCCTAATCTTCAATCTTATGCAAAGCGAAGCTTTGCTGACCCGATCGAGACTTAATATTCAATCTTATACAAAGCGAAGCTTTGCTGACCCGATGGAGTCCTAATCTTCAAACTTATGCAAAGCGAAGCTTTGCTGATCCGATGGAGTCCTAAACTTCAAACTTATGCAAAGCGAAGCTTTGCTGACCCGATTGAGACTTAATCTTCAATCTTATGCAAAGCGAAGCTTTGCTGATCCGATACAGAGTGTTGGAACGGTGTGAATATGCACATGAAGCGTGATCCGCTTCATTACTAGTTTTTTTTTCACTTCATATACATGTTGTCTGTTTTGTTGTGCTGGCAACGTCAGCGTGCTGCATACAAGTTTTTCTATTATGAAAATGGAAAATGATGACATTCCAAAAAAAAACAATCTACATCAAATAATTTGCTTATCATTTCTCATAGTTCTATGTTATGTACATGCAACAAAAATGAAATATATTTCAATATTTTTAGAGCGCAATTTGTTATTTAATATTGCATAAATTTTTATCTCCTCGTTTGTCAAGCTGTTATTTTTTTTATTTGTTAAATTAAATAAATTGCCATGATACAATGTTCATTTGTTGATTAATTTAAAGTGAGCTTTAAATCTTTATCGACACGATTTGTTCATGAAAGTTTTTTTTTTCTTCGAATGTTTTGCAGTCTTTTTTTTACCACAACGCTGTCTCCATATCTTGACACATGTGTCGAAATAAAACTGCAATTTTTCAATCTTACTTTTCCTCCTCCACATGCCTTAAATCAACTTTTTCGAATAAGATTTTATGCTTCCTAAAAAAGACTTTTTATTTCAAACATTTCTCATTCACACAAACACAAAAACTTCATTGATATTCATGACTTGACACACTACTGTAACCGAAGCCAATGCAAAAACGACAAAAAGAAAGAAAAAGGCGCGCTTCATTTATCTTGAAATGTCATCCCTATTTGTTTACATTAGCTAAATAAATAGAGCAACATTTAAGCAATCACAGAGAAAACTGGATGAAAAGTGCTTGGTTGGGGCTGAGGAAATTGGATGAGAATCTTTTGCAGGGGGTTTTTGGAAAAGAGTTTGATTCTAAGTGAAAACTTTTTGGATAGGATTTTTCAAAAAGTATGTCTTATATTAAGCTTGAATCAGGTTTTTTCAAAGACCATTAAAATTTTTGAAACCAAATTTTTGAAGAGACTTCGATAAATTCATCATAACCCAATTCAACCAGCACCCAAAAACCCTCAAGTCAAGACAGCGCCAGAAAAAAAATTCCTTTTAAAAACTGAATTGCTGGTAAAATGCCATTATAAACAAATCTGTATATGAAGGCATACAATCAATTTATCATTATCATAATATATTTACGATAGCTTTCGGCTCTGAGAACAATTTTTCTTCTTCTACCACATAGCTTTTTTTTTGGTCGTGATTCTAACTTTTTTTCATCGGAAATTGAGACGAGGATGAAATTTATTATTTATGTGTGCTTTTAATGTGCGAATATTTATATCAATAAGTCGTCGTGAAAGTTTTAACCCACCCCAAGAAATGTCATACTTGGCATCACCATTGGCAAAATCAATCAGCTTCAAAAAAAAGAAAGGAGGGAGGAAGAATAAGTTATCATCATCATAAATATATTGACTTTGTTGTGGTGTGTGGTTGAACTCTTTTTGTGGTGTTTTATGGCAATGGATGGAGACTTTTGATTTTAATTGGTAATCAAGTATGAGAAGTATTTTGGATATTAAGAAAATTAGTATTTGCCAGGAATTTTGAGGAGATTTGGAGGAATTTTGTGGCCTAAGATTATTATGAAAAATTTGTTTATCAAAATTAGAATTAAAAAAATCAAAATTTTTAAGAGATAACATTTACGGCATGTTATTCATTGTGCAAAAAATACTTATCCCTTGTACTTTTGTATGAATTCTATTTTTTCCAACCCACATGTAAACGTTTTTGAACTTCCTCCAGCTCATTCTATGAAAATCTCACAAAAAAGTTCTCATACCAAAAAAAAGAATGAGAAATTTCCGTTCATTTTTTCTGGAAATCGTTTCGTCATTTCCTTGACCTTTCACAATTTATTTTTATTTTTTACTCCGATTTGATTTACAAAAATAATTCAAATAAACAAGGAAGCAAAAAAAAGTCACAAGTTATAAATCTTCGACAATAACAGAGTGTCAGGCAACAGCAGTCGTTGTCAAAGCTTCATTTGGTAATGTGTGGAAATAAAATATTGTTGATGGCACATGCAAATTCCTTTTTCGTTTCATTATACAATTTTTCATCCATTGCCCTTCACAATTTTCAGCACATTCGACTTGAAGACTAAGTGGAGAATTCCACATTTTTTTTCGATTATAAATAATGCATTGTATAAATTATTTTACTAGTCTTCATGCTACTTTGCGTGTAGCGTTTTTATTTATTTAATATTAACATTCACAAATTCATTTTGTTGGGATCGAGCATTTTATTGGATTAACGGATTTTAAGGTGAGTAAACCTTTTGTTTTTCTTAGATTTGGTGGGATTTTACTTTTTGTTTTGGGTTTGATTTTTTTTTTGAATTTTGATTTAGTTTTATAAGTAGGGGTGGATATTGTGAAGGAAATTCAAATGTAGCTTGAGGTTGGAAGTAAATCAATAACACTTAAGGGATCGTACGCAAAATTTGTAATGCCAAGAAATTACGATTTACCACCTTTCCCTCACTGATCAAATTAAATCACAAACGAACCTTAAGTCACGATAAATTCGGTTATGAAAGAAGGCCAGTTTGATGTCAAAACTGAGAATTTGTACAAGCTTTGTGATACAGCCAGCAACAGAGTCAGATCGAAAGGCTTTTGTAAAAACCTAGGCTCCAAGTCAGAGCATGGTTCCCATTAGTAAGTAAGTATATTCAATTAAAAACAATTTTTTGATTAAAAAATTTCTCAAAACAAAAGTTCAAATCCATATAGTACAGAATACAAATTCATCAATTATTTGATATATTCATTACATATAGTTCTATGAATATGAAAAATAAGGTTAAATTTTTCAAGAAAAATAGCTTAGCAATCCATGTCAACTTGACTGACTCTAAAAAACGAACAAAGAAGTCGTTAAAATAATTTTTTTACATTCAATGGAAGAAATCAACAAGAAACACACTTAGCAGCACAAAAGGCATGAATAACAATTGAAAATTGAATTCTTACACCATAAATTGTTTCTATACAGATCAATTTGAAGTTTCCTTGGAAACTTTTATTTCCAATTCTTTTTTTCTCGATGCTCTCAGGCAAAGTATCAAAATTTCTAAAAATATTTCGAAATATTTAAATATTAAATGTAGCAACAGAAATAAATATATACAAAGGTCCATTTCTATTAAAAGATTTTCTTCTTGTGAAAAATCTTAAAAATATCCTTGTTGCACATTACAGCAAGATAACCCCTAAAAAATACGAGATGAGTATTTTCATAAAGTCACAAGAAAAATGTTGATGTAGGGCAAATTTATGTATGATCAGAAAATGGACAATATTTATATGACATGGAAAAATTGAAAATCAATAAATTTATCTCACATCTTACAGAAGAAAAAAAAAAACATTTTTATATGTTCAATATTCATGCATCACTTCAAGATACATACATAAGAATGCAGAAGTGAACTGAAAAGAAATCATTTTCCAAATTGATTTGCAATGAAAAAGAAAACATTTTTTTTTGTGTTGGGGTGAAAAATTCTTGAAGAAAAGTTTTCTGCTTTTTTTGAATATTGAAAAGCTCTGTTCATGTGTTATGAAGTTTATCAGACGTATTGATATGTAGATGTAGACTGAAAATTTTTTACCGATTTATTCGAGCAGTTCTTCAAAGCTGATTTGTAAATTTATTTTAAGAAGCTTTGATTTAAAACTTTTGCTACATCTCTTTTAACTTTTTGTGCATTAAGGAAAATTAAAGGAAAAAGATTTTGCATTTTAAATCCAGAGTTGATGATTGATTTCTAATCAATTCAAAGTAAATTTTAAGTATATATATAGCGATTATAATCAACATGTTGCATCGTAGAAAATAATTTAATAATAATAATAACAATCCTTTATTGATTAATAAGAAAGCATAAGGCGGAACAGTATGGAATAATCTTGATATTAACCTAACGGTTTTAAATCAAATGTAACTATGGACTAGATTGAAAAGTAATAGCATAATGTTTGTATCTGGTTATCAATGAAATATGGTCGAAAAAATTACAAAAAAAAACCAATTGTAAAAGAACAAAAAAAAAAAAAAAAAAAATAAATATAGGTATATGGTTGAGAAGACTAAAGTAAGGGTTTCGGTAGTTTGTGTTTCACACGAAAACTCAGTGAATTATAGCTGTACTGGCCAAGTGATGAATATAAATCATTAGAGTGATAGGCAACTTTGGAATAAAAGTTGGCAGTAAGACGCGAAATAAATTCGGAAACTAATGGAATTTTTGCTGAATCATGAACTACAGTGACTGATTGGAAATCGTGCCAGTAGACATTTAAGATCATACGAAGGATTTTGTTCTGAAATAATTGAAGCTTATTGAGATGACAAATGGCTGAATTGGAAAAAAATGGGCAAGCATACGTAAGAATAGGCCTTATAGCTGATTTATAGATTCTTAACTTAGAATCAGTTGTGGCAAAGGATTGTCTGCTTAATATGCAATAAAGGCTTGAAAAACTAGCGGCACTGGCTTTACTAATTACATGTTCGATATGATGTTTGAACAACAGCTTACGATCGAGAATAACTCCAAGATATTTGACCGAGTCTTTCCATTCAAAGGATTTTCCATTAAACGTGATTGTGTCCTTATTCAGTTTCTCGATCATCTTGGTGGACTTGGTGAAAACAATGAATTCTGTTTTTGACTCGTTTAATTGGATCTTCCAATCATTGAAGAAATTTTGAAGAGTGTTTACTGCTTTAGACAATTCAACTTTGATGGATTTTAAGTTCTTCCAAGGGAATTGGACGAGATATGCTGTATCGTCAGCATAAAGAGACAAATGGCCTTTAGCTGGAATAGGAATGTCGTTTATAAACACATTGAATAGATGGGGAGCAATAAGTGAACCTTGCGGCACTCCAGACGTTACATCGAAGAGATATGAGAATGCAGTTTGACAAACAACAAAAGCTGAACGTCCTGAGAGGTATGATTGTAAGAGCTTGACGAGGTACACAGGATACTTAATAACTGAATGTTACTTTGAGTAGTCAAAATGATAATGTATCTCAATGTCTTCCAAAATTTCTTCGACTTTTAATCCAAAATTTTCCTCACGGCACATCCAAAAATTTTCGGTTTTAAAATCACACAAAAAATTCACAAAATTTGACATTTATGACCTTTTCAAAGCATGTCTGGAAAACTCTTGAGAAAAACTGATAATTTTTGACCTTTTCGAAAAAAATTTGGACAAAAATTTGGAAAAAACCCCCCTCCAAAATTTTTCTTTCCATACAAAAAAATTTTAAACCCCCCTCTCGAAAAATTTCTGACTACGCACCTGAATCCTAGTAAAAATAATAATAATAATAATCAAAAAGGGTTCCAAAATAGCAAAATGCATCTTTCAGCACGAAAACGTAGTCCAATGTCCAACGAAGAGTGTAAGCTGCCATGACTAGCATTTAAATCCTAGTAAATAACCTCCCAAAAATTCAATTGAAATATTTTAAAGAATTTTCAATCATCAAATCAAAAAATATAAATTTTTGGGATGCAGCTTTTCTCTAATCATCTCAAAAGAGTCAATAAATTCATTTTCCCCCAATTTTTCCACTGAAATAATTTTCCTCTAGAGCCTCACATTATAAGAAACAAACATAAAAGGGATATTTACAGAATCCTAGCAAATAAAAAATTTTAAGCTTTTTCACATTAAAATCTTTTGTTGTTAAAAATGAAATTTCATTCCGCAGAAAAAATTCCCATACTTAATTTTGTTGCTGTTTCATAACAATTTTGTCGTCGTAAAAATGAAAAATATTTTCTTGGTAATTTATTTTTGTAAATATTCTAGATTGGCTTAGAAGAAATTTGAATTGGAGATGTATAAATAAAAAAAAATTTATAGCATGTCTTATTACAAAGGATTTTTTGTAGCAAATTTTTAAGCATAAAATTGTTGTTGCGTACGATTTGGTTTTCATTGTTTGCAGGATTTTTATCGTAAAATGTTGCTTCATTGATGTAAAATTGTTGGTGATTTTTTATTTTTCTTTGAATTTATTGGGGCTATTGTATTGCAGATTATAGTGCATTTTTTAAATCTGTCAGTTGAATAGAGACAATCGCTTTTATATTTTGTAACACGATTCCATTTTTCATGTGTGATATAATTTCATTGCTGGTCTATAAAGTCAATTTAATTCACTTTTTAACACTTAACTTTTGATATTGACACTAAGCCTCTTTTGTTTTTTTTTTGTGAGTCAAAAAATGCGTTCTAACCACAAAATCTCCAAAATTCTATTCATGCTTGTTAAGCACATCCTTTTCCTTGTTTCTCATCCCAAAAATTCTTTCTTATTAATTTTTGAGAAAAAAAAATCATAAAAAAATACAAAATTTCATCCAAACTGTTCTCATTTCATTTTATTGTGACAGAATTATGACTAAGGGTTCCCGAAGTCTCGGTCTCGACAAATTTTCGAGACCGAGAATTCCCGGGATTTCCCGGGAAGTCTCGACTTTAATTCTACAGTAAATTTTTGAAATTTTTTAAGTATTTTGCAATTTTTATGGCGTTTTCATGCTTGTTACAAATGTCTGATTTAGAGAAAATTCAAAAAGATAATAAATTTTGGTTTTTTAACACAAAAATTTATGAAAATTATGAAGATAAAATTTTATTTTCCTTCATATAAATCTTAACCCATCTTTCATACATATTTTCAGAATATCAAAAATCAGTTAATTTGTTCACTTCATAAGTAGTAAATGTTAGTAGTTTTCTTATAAAGTTTTAAGAATTTAACTTTTGAAAATTTATTTTCGGATGTGCTTTTCTCAAAAAAAAAAAAAGCTTAGATTAATATTTTTTTAGCTAAAACACAGAGATCAAAGTCGACTTTTTCGGCTTAACTTATTTTTGCTTCTATTGACGAAATTAAGCCATTTACAAAGTTTTTTGATATTATAACTGTTCCTTATATTATTAACTAGCATATTGTATCATAATTTCTTAATTTTCATCAGCTCAAAATTTTACTTCAGCTAAGAAATAAGCCGATCGGCTTAAAATCAGCTTAGAAAATTTAAAAGTTAAATTTTGAGCTTAACACTTTTCCAATTTTATGAAATAAGACTCAGAATAATAGAAAATGACCCTAGGAATAGTAAAAATATCTAAAGTACTTTGTAAATAGCTTAAGTTTATCAAAAAATGCAAAAAACTAGTTAAGCCGAAAACTTCAGCTTCGATCTCTGCTAAAAAATTCAAATTTACTTTTTTAAATGTTTTTTGTCATCAAAACTTTAATTTTTTTATTGTATAAATGTCTATTTAGATATACTTAAGTATCTTAAAAAATTTTCCTTTGAGATTTAAAATTTTTCTCCGAAGAGAAAATGTAAATTTTTTAGTAAAATAAATTTTTCTTGGTCTCGGGTCTCGGTCTCGGAAAATTCTCGAGACCGAGACCGAGACCGAGACCGAGAATTCCCGGGAATTCTCGGTCTCGGTCTCGGCATCGTGAACCCTTAATTATGACTGAAAATGTTGCTTGTCTATTAATAATAAAAGTCATTTAAGGAATGGAATCGTTGAATAAATATGTGAAATGTGATACAATTGTTGTCTTCATGTGTTGTTTTACTAGATTTTGTTCTCGTTGTAAAAAAACAACAACAGTTTGCTGTGAAAATTACAGTGAATGGATGTGATATAAAAGAGGTAATTATAGGATGTGAAACTGAAGTCAATTTTATTCAATTGATGCTTAATAAGTATTAAACACTTATATTACATATTGCCGGTTACTTTTACAAAATGTGTAAATTATTGGAAATCAATAATTTTAATTAAGAAATTCTTAGGTTCGAATTCTGTTAAAAATCCAAATTTTGTAATTTAGTCAGTTTAATCTGTTCTTTATCCATTTTTTTTGACTGAAGCTATGCCTAAAAAAGCTTACACATGTTTCTCTCTTATATTTGAGATATATATATTTTTTTCAAAATTCTAAAATAGCCATAACAAAAATCCCACCTACATAATACACAATCAACATTTTTGAGCTTTTTATATTTTTTTTAGAATTTATTTTCCCTTAATATTTCATAAAACGTCTTCGGAACGCATTCCTTAGAGCATATTCATATCGTAATAACATCTACCTTCACGTCTGTCCTTCAATGTTCATCTTCAGAAAGCTTCTCTTAGAAATGTTACTTCCATGTATTTCAAGAAATGATGTTGAAAACATACAGAAAAAAATCTAATGGAAATAATAAAGGAAATAGAGCACAGAATGAGCTCACAATGTTTACATGAACTGACAGACACAAAAGTAAATGATTTTAATTATATATACAGTTCCTTATCGTAGATTTTATGCAAATTATTTATTTTTTAAATTGACATATATTCTTCCACAAACATTAATGTATCAACATATATCTGCTTCTGCTGTTTGAATCGAAACGCTTATCAAACACAAGGCAAAATGTGATATGGAAGCGAAAAAAAAGAGGTCAAAACGTATGCGAGAAAGGATACACAGTAAAAAAAAGCGGAAGAAATTCCATAAACATTAATATAAAAAAAAGACGAAAAATAAACATCCAATGGTGCATGATAGAAATCTTTGTAGGTTTTATTTTTATACATACATATAAAAATGTGTGTATTTTATTTTCAATTTCTATAAACATATATACATGATAGCTGTTACTGCCGTTTGTTGTTTGCTTTCGATTTTTATTCAAGCTTTATATTTTATTTTGTTATCGCATAGAAATTACTTCGTGCTAGCAATAATAAGAGTTGCCCAGAGACATACTACAGTAAAATTTATTCGACGATCATTTAATTGAAATCTTAAAGATCTGAGGATTGTTCCTTTAGGGGATTTTCGTTGGCTTTTAAGGGGATGCTAGATAGAATATGTCTCGAGTTTCTTACATTCAGATTGAATTCTAGCTTTGAGGGACAGAGTTGGTGTGTTGCTGTGTTTAAGATTTTGAAGGGGTTGTAGCCAGTTGTAGGACATACTGCATATTCAAGCATTTTCAGATATGAAGCCAATTGCAAACGACCTCCCAATAACCCAACACTGGATCACACAAAAACATTAAATCCTGCTGTTGAAGCCATTCACATCGACAACAACCGTAGGCGGATAGTTTGTTAAGAGGAAATTAGAAAGCATGTGAAGCATAAGATTATCACATAACAGCAGTTTTGAATTACAAATGAGGATTTAATTAGGCTGTATACGTGCGCAATTTTGTCGGGATGGTCAGGATTTTTAATGAGCCTTTTCGTGCTCTAATGCTATTTTAGGAAAGTGATTGAACTGAATAATCTTTTGTTAGTTTTAAATGTAGCATATAAATAGCTTGGAAATGAGTTTGAAGGCTTAGTAATTGATTAAAGAGGTTCTTGTTGTTAACAACATTAATGAATAACTTTAGGCCTCAGATTAAACATAAATAGCTGCCATATGGATGTAACTTGATAACCCTAAAATACCAACATTTTAATACTCTCCAAATAAACATCATCAAATGTTGTTCACACATCATGAACCAAAAATTCATATCAGGAAAGCAACAACAATTCCAAAATTGTACCCAAAACTCATCATAACCACCCCCAAAATTATCATCATTCTTCATGAATTTTCCATTTTCCATCAACAAAAACAACAAAATAAATCTTCAACCGCACATATTAAAAAAGGTATTAAAGCATAAATTTTAGTCGACACTAATTAACAAATCGTTAAAGTTCGGGATGATACTATGAAGCTGCTGATACCAGTTAATACCACACAAATAGAAAATATCACAATCAGATAAAAAATTGTAAACTGAACCCTCATCTCATTCATTGTCTGATGGAAATTTTGCAGAAATATGGATTTTGTGCTGTGCATGTACATGGCACAGACATGATATTTTTGATGCTACTGTATTCAATGTTTATTTTATGGATAAAATTTAGTGTTTTTTGAGCTATTATTAGACTATGTTCAAGAAATTACTTAAATTTATGATGTATATATCTGTGGAATTATTACAGAGTTTTGAATTTGTGAGGAGCAGAGTTGCTGGTTTGATGACATCTCAAAAATGAAATTCGATCAAAATTTGTATTTTTCGTACACTTTCTATCTGCTTGATACAAAATTAACACTTTATTGGGACTTTTGAACGGACTCCTTTCAAAAAGTTGAATATCAAGTCCCATAAGTTAAATGCTATAAGACAATAATCAAAGCATCAACCCTTGCACGAGCAATATGTGTCTATAATAACATACGTTCTGAATGAATGTGAGAAGAGATTGTATGACTTAAAGGTTACAACAATAATTTTGAGCTTACATAAATTACTCCCCCCTGAAAAACATCAAATGGAAAACTACATAACATCACCCATACCTTTACATAAACATAAAATTTCATGTATGCGACAAGAGGAATGTTGAATGTTGCTATAAATGTAGGTACATATGCTATAAAGCACATAAACGACATTAATTATTAAAAAATAATTATCTCCATTTTTAGTGCCTCACTCATGCCTCTACACACTGCAATAAAAGCAAAAAGTTGTAGGTACTTACGAAGTTGAAAGCACATAAAAGAGTAGAGAATAAAAATTAAGCATATTGCAACTGGCAAAGCAAATGCTCTTCATAGTGATGAAAAAGAAAAAAATTCGCAAAGAGGACGCTTTTCTATTTTAATTATTATGCAATGTGAAAAAATAAATTTGTGGCAATTTTGTTGTTGCATTATTATTATTATCATCATTTCTTCATACCTACATATGGAGACTTGTGATTGTTTGTTTATTTTCAAAGGGGAATAAAGAATCGCAGCAACGGTGCTTTCAAGGAGTTTGAGAAATGGGAGTTGGGCTGAGTAGTTGGGGGGATGAATAACAACATTTGCAGCAACAGAAACTGTGAAAATATTCACATATAAACAAATGTGCTCGCTCGTTAAAATTTATTTTTCCACTTTAGATTATTTCTGCTGTTGTTATGTGTTGTGTTGTGTTTCTTTCATTTTCTATTCCTTTTTCTCGACATCACAACCGACATGCATTTTTGTGAATGAAATGTGGGAAATTTCCAGAGGGGGAATTTTTGGTGTCTTCTGTATGTGTGTGTGTGTGTGTGTGGGTTCTGATACGATTTTATTATTCTAGAAACACGGAAAATTGTTATTTTAACCCAAATGTGTAAACCGTGGCACATTCAGATGTGACCAAAATAATTTTATTTGGCATTTTGCGAATTTACTTCTTTATGTACAGAAATTCTCAGAAGTAATTTGACTGAAATAACTTCATGGCAGTTTGAAATCTGGCTGAAATGTTTCCATTTCTACAGCATCAAAAATAAAGTCGGATTAGACTCCCACATACACACTGACGGATGAAAATATAATCATAAAAGTTTAATAACATCACTAAAAAAAGTTATCTTTAAAATGTCGCACGACATTTTAATCGGCTTGACGAAAATCTCATATTATTCTCAACACTTCATATTCTACGTCTATTTATGATGTGCAAGAAAGACGTAAATAAATCATGTCATGAATGAAATTCTCATTTATATAAGTCATGATTTTAAATTAAATGAATTTTATTATGAGATATTCTTTGAAATGAAGTTAGTTGTTTTGATAATTGTAAGGATAAACTTATTGCTGGATTTCTACGAACGGTTAAAATCATTTTAAATCATTAAAAATTTCTATTCTATAAAATTTAATTTGCATAAAAAAAAAATAGTTTCTAGCTATTTGAATTATTTATTCAGTTACGTTATTTCAGTTGAAAACAAACCTACACAGCCAAGAGCATATCCAGGGGGGGGGATGGGAAAATCCCTCTCCTGTTTTGGAAAAATTTCTTCAATTTGCTAGGGTTTTTTGAGAAAAAAAATCCTAAAACCCCCCCTAAATTTTTCTTTTCATACAAAAAAATTTCAGAATCCCCTACTAGAAAAATTTTTGGCTACGCCCCTGCACACATCCATTAAATCCTTACGACATAAATTAAAAATTCTATTAAAATTTCATCAAAATGTTTTAAAATGCACATAAAAATAGTTTTTAAACGATCCCCATGACAAAGTTTTAAAAGCATCAATAATTATCGTCATGTTTCTAATTATGAATTTCTATCAACTATAAATAATTAGATTTTCTTAAAATTTAGCTGTTACCATAAGCACAAAGTTTTAAATAAATTAAAATTTTATGTGTGTAGAGATTTTAAATTAAATTCATCGTGGAATGAGAAAATAAAATTTTCATGACACATGAACATAAATTTTTTTAGTTACCTCTTGTTGCTCATAAAAAATTGACTACTATTAAGTTTCATATACTAGATGTTAGGTATACATATCAATAGACTAAGATTTTCAAATATAATTTAAGTCATAAATTGTTAAAAAGTTTTTCTAATCTCACGAAAAAATTATTTTGTGTGATAAAAAATATGTCATTAAATTATTGGGTTTTGATGTCACCAAATGAAACTTTTGATATTGCAATTTTGCCGTCTGAGTACCGTAATTGAGGCTTCAAAATCAAGCAAAATTTTATGTGAGAAAAGTTACATTTACAATTTGAATGTGTATGCTTTGTTGGACTTGGACACAGACAGCAGACGGAAAAAAATGAAAATTGTATGTAGTACAAAAGAGTCATGCAGCTATGGTAACTTACATTTCAGGAACAGAAAGACCACAATGTTCCATGCGACACTTAATAAAAGGAGAAATGCCTTACATTTAATGAATTTCAGAATAAATGAATTCAGAATTTAATGTTTTGAAGAGTTTTTTGTAAATAATCTAACCCCTAAATATGTGTGCACGTTTCATTTCCAAGTGCTTCTCGAGCATCTCTTTATTTTAATCTTCAAGCTCTTGCAAATTTCATTAAACATTATAAGAAGCAAAATTTTGTCATAATAAATCAAAATTTCCAATAAAACGGCTTAATAATAATTTTTCGAATCATTTTTCCATATTAAATGGCATATCAATTTCATCCATGAATTTCCATAATTCAATTTAAGCACAACAACTTTTTAAAGAGCTTTCATTCCATAATAAATAATTTCAGCAATAATTCCAAATTTATTTCTCTCAATTTATTTCGTCTTGCTTCCGTTATGATAAATTTCCAAGAAAAATTCTCAAAATTTATATTGAGTTTTTCTTTTTCATTTCAGTTGTAAATATCTACCATGGGGACATGGAACAGATATGACATGACATGGTTGATTATTGTTTTGGGTTAAGGGCTTTGAGAGTATTATTTTCAAGTATTTGTGTGATGAGGATTTTTGAGCTATGTTTTGGATGACAGAGCAATTAGCAGATATATTTGCAGTTTTTAGACATTTTTTCTGATAATTCGAGCTGTATATTGCATTTTTATTTTTTATTTTACCAGCCAGGGACTAGATATCTGGACGATTATTAATTGGGGATATTCGAATATTTCAAAACTTAAATTCTCTTGAATTTTGGTTGCTATAACTGAATAATTCTCTTAAAACTTCTAGCCGTATATGGACCACATTCATTAAAACTACATATTCGGATTCATAAAATCCTAAAATATTTGAGTAATAAAGTCAAATACGGTTGCTAAGTTTTTCATACCCAACAGCAGAAAATCACAAATATAAATGCGTTTCTAGCCATGATTTTCCGTTAGTATTTATTAAACAATATTTTATTAAATGAGCCTTATCAGAGAGCACATAAGAGGATAAAAAAAGAGGAGATGGGAATTGGATTGGAATGAGTGGCTTAACGAACAGATAAACGAATATTAAAATTGGATGAAAGAATATGGAAGGCTTACTTACCCTTTTTTATGATCTTTCACTCTCCTTCTTGGTATGTGCTCCTCGTAATGACTAATGACCTAAAATTATGCAATAATCCAAATATTGTGTTGGATATCTTGGTGAAAATTGGATGTACAATAGATGTATAAAAGAATTAACACTCCTCCACTTGTACTCAAGTTCTATCCAATTTAATAATTTTTTTTGGCCTTTTTTCCTTCTTCTTGCTTTACACTCACTTAGTCCGAGTAATGTTTATTATAACTAATCAAATTTTATGCTTTTACCCTCAAAATTAGTTTTACTCTACTCAGCACAATCTCACGTTGATTTCATTCTCTTTTTCTCTCACACCACACACTATGCCCAATTTTTTTTGAGTCTATTTATATTATTCTCATTGTACAGATGTAATTACATTAATATAATTCACTTCATTAGTCTTCTCACACAAAAACTTTCTCCTTCAATTTCTGTATAGATTGATGATGTTGTGAATATGAATTTATGGTACACTTGAGGATTACTTCCTGTGGGGTATTTTTTTATGTGTGCAAAAATATTTGTTGAAATATTCAGAAGTGTTTTGAGAGGTTTAGAAGATTTTTAAAGGATTTTTTAGGATTTATATGCGTGTTTCTAGTAGAGATGCTTTTCTATACTGTATATATGCGGTAAACAGGAAGGAAATTTAATGGTAATGCGTTGAGATTTTTTTTTGGTTTGAATTGAATTTTTTTGGGGGAGCTGATTTTTTTTTTCATGCAAAGAAAAGAGTTTTAATGAATTTTGAATAGATCTTCAGAAACTTTTAAGTTAAGTGCTTTTTACATTAATTCTGAAAATTCCACAATTTCATATTTTAATGAATTTATTTACGAATATTTTCATTAACATTTTCGTACCTAAATTAAAGAATTTTTCATTCAAGAATTTCAAAAAATACGTCATTTATGAACAATCCCCTATTTTAAAAATTTTACAAAAAAAAATCATATTTTCTATACATTTGCAAAAATACTTCAAAACTATTTCAAAAACATCACTAATTTAAAAATTTATTCACATGAATTATTTTTCTCGTTCAATTATTCACAAAACTTTACCATCACTAAATCTCAACATTTAACGCTCAATTCACTCTAGTTTTTAAATATTTACACAGAAAGTTACTAAATGTTATTTTTCCACTTTACATACCCTCCATCTGCATGACTATAATTTGATTATTGTACAAAATTTATTTTACGGTCAATTCATTGTGGAAAAACCTTTGCAATTATAATTTTTGTGAACATTTTCCGCTCATATTTTAACTATAATTATGCTGTAAAAATCATTATTTTTTTTGTCAGTAATTCAATTTAGTTTTGAAAACAGAAAATGTTCAAGTTTTTATGGACTTTGTTCTTTTTTTCTGCTTTTGTACCCTCGTTCTGCTCGTGTACGCTGTATTTTCACTCCAATTACACAAAATCAATGTTAACAGTTTGTTATAATGATGATAATTTCTCCTATTGTTATTTCCCAACACGTATTTTCACGCTCATCTGTTCGAAAGTGTATCTATCCGTAGACTGAAGTTACTGCTGTGAGCTTAGCACGTTGACAGGAAAGGAATATAAAAAATTTATTTTTGTTGTAATACAAAATGATGTGTGGATGTATTGGTGAGACTATCCTTACTCTCTAATTCTCTCTTTGTTTGGGGATTGTTTATGCGAAGCACGTGGAAATTTTCTCGATTTTCCTATAATGAGAGAGGGTGTTTGCTATAAAGTTGGGATGGGGTTGCTATAAAGAAATGAGTATATTTTTCAAAAATGAGAATTTAGTGTAAAAATTGAGAGTTTGATGATTTTGAAAGAGAGAAAATCCTTAAAAATTGAGAATGTTTGTAATTTTTATAGGACGAAGAAAAATGTTGCTATGAAATTTTCACAGTGCTATAATTTCATAAATATAAATCTATTTATAGCACAGATTATTGCTATAATTGAGAGGATTTTATGGCAAATGAAAATTTTTTTAATGATAATTGAGAAAATTTTATTTCCGATATTGGAGAAATTGCTATAAAATTGTTTGTTGTTATGGCCGGTATTTTCCCACCAAAATGGAAAATTATTATTTTTTTTTTGAAAAATTTGATGATGTTTTCTGTTTTCAAAAATTTTGTAACGAGTTTTCATAAGAATTTTAAAATTAATCTAAAATTGAAATTTATAAGTAAAATTTAATAATTTAATCAAGCGTAGGTTTTATGCCTGCACATTTACTCATTTCATTTCATAGAATTCATTAAATAACCAATTCTCAATTTTCTGAATTTCCATCCATTTCTTTCTCAATTAAATATGAAAATTTCTCAAGTTAATACCCAACCAATCTATCCCAAATCACTAAATGAATTTCACAAAAAATAGATCCTATTCACATCAAAATTATTATAGGAAGCAATAGAGATCCTCTTCGGCTATTTATTCCTATCCGACATCTTTTTCCTGTTTCACTGTTCATAAATGTACGTGATAATGGCACTTGCCACAGATTTTATATGCTCTATGACATCAATGATGCATGTCACGCGGGACTCCTTTAATAAAAATTGTTAATTAGATTTATGGGCAGGTATAGATTTCATTTATCTCATGTATTCTATGTGAAGGTGAGCATGAAAACTTCCTAAATATAATGTTCTGTCCCTTGAGATGATTTTATGTATGGTATGGATTTCGGGAAAAATTCTAAATATGCACAAAAAGTAGCTTTAATTGAATTTTTCGAATTTATTTTAAAAATCTTCTTGGAACATTTTGTTGTACATTTTGCCCTAAAAGACCTACAAACCTTCCCAGAAGTCAAGAAACTACACAAAAAATTCAGACAATTTTCATCTAACATCCCCACCTACCTCACATGTATGTATCTATGTGCGTGGTCCTTTATAATTTCAAGCAAGTAGTAAGAACAAAAATACTCTTTGCGTCTTTCTTCATATCGCTCTCAATACACACTCAGTTATTTAAAGTTATTCTGAATCATTGCATGTATAAATTTTTCATCAAAACTTTTATGGTAATCACGTATCATTTCTTCTGCCTTTTTGATCATCTCTATGTGTTTTTTTTTTGCTTTTTTCCTTATGCCTTACATCCCTCTCCTTCTATCCAATCGAATGGTATCTTTGAGTCACTAAAATAAGTTTGGCTTATTTGTTAAAAAAAAGAGAGAAGGAATGAAAGAAATATTGAGTCAGAAAAAAAAGATTGCTCGTGCAGCAAAATTGAATTTTTGTTAAACATTTATCAAGTGAAGCAAAGAAGTATGTCTTTTTTTGTACATTTTAGCTGATTTTTATGAGGAAGATGTTGTTGTAGAGTAGATTTGGGTAGTTTATTGATTTATTTTGTGTGAAATTGATTTTCGTTAAATAAAATTGAATTGCCTTGTCGAATTGGATGGAAGATGAATCAAAATGTTTGAGAGTAATGAGGAGTACTGATATGTATGTCTGAGTATGAGAATGTTGAGTTGGGCTGATTTGATTGATGTAGAAGAATCATCCTTCTAACTTTTTTCAAATATTTTCTATATTTAATTTAAGTACCTAACTTGATTATGTCTGACACTTCTACCAAAATTATTAAAAATTTTACAAAAAATACCAAAACCTTATTTCCAATTCTATATTATGCTAAGTCTTCATCACTATCTCCTAATATCCCATTAACCGCTCAAAAAATATTAATTTCCTCACTCGATACCTAAAATGTCATTCAAACATCCACCTACAATGACTCCTATACTTCCGTTCTTCTTATTCCCACACATCAGCACATCCTTACATGAGCGTACAAAAAAATAAAGGATGAAGGGAGCTACCGAATGATTATAATGATGAGGATGAGGTTTAACTTTTTTTTTGGGTTATTGCTGCAGAATGAATCAAAAATCAATACATAATATTTTTTGTCTATAAGGCTCTTTTTTGCTAGTCTTGTGAATGATTTTTGGTCGAAGACATACATTTGAATTTTATTTTGAGTATTGAATACATTTGCTACCTTTTTGGTGCATTTTATGGGAGTATAAAGTCTCTTAATACTCGATTGTCTAATTTTTTTTCCTTACGTTTACTTTTGGAATTGTCTATTGTTTTATTCATGCTTTCTATCCATTTCCTTTTCTCTTTTTGGTAATTTATTTACTAATTTGTCAGTGTATATCCGTAAGTTTGCTTATCTGTTTAACAGTCTATTGATTTAGTCTGGCTTCTATTTATTTTGTTCTGAAGTTTTATTTTTGTGTTTGTGGATTTATTTGAATCAGGTTTTCGGATTTGATTTGTTCACGAATCTATTTTTGAAGTTGAAGTTTTAATTGAGGTAAAAAAGGAGAAAAGGAAGTAAAGATTATCGAACTGCTAGTGTTTTTAGTCTGACTATACATCGTCAAATCGACTCTGCCATCTTTGCTTAAAATAAAATTACGTCAAAGCTGCTGAATAAGAAATTTATTTCCATAAGTTCATTCCTTATCAAAGCCAGCATTATGGATGACATCCCCAAAAAGAGAATTCAACGTTCTCTTTAAAAACATTCAAAATCTCATTACTTTACAGCCATTTCATCCAATTCATTGCATAAAAAATATCCAAAGTCAATTGCCAAAGAAGCAAAAAAAAAAACTGCGTCGTCATTGACCCAAACAGAAAAAAATTGTTCACCCATCAACTTGCTCTAATCCTCTATTCACGCATCCATCAAACATTCTCTTTGAACGGAGATTGCAAATTTGCAGAATCTTGAGCATTAAATAAGAATGTTCAAGAGTCCGTAAAAGATAAAATATTTTTCATGGCCAACGACGGTTGAGTTGAAGGACGCATGAGACAAAAAACAAGAAGTATGGATACGATGATGGAAAGACAAGCGACCCATCGTCATCTATTTGATGAATGTAATTATAATGGAAACACTTAATAGAGAATCGTTGAGTTGGGTCATGGAATGCTTGTTATTAGCTTTTATGACTTGACTGTTGAATGAGAGAAATTTTTGTGAGTACGATGCCTTTTCTTTGTGTGAAGACAGTGAAATTAAATCACAGAACATGAAATTATTTTACAATTAAAAAACTTTCAAGAGCTTTTAAATCATTTTAATGCCTCATTTTATGGGAATAAATTACTGAGTCAAATTTTAGAAAAACGTCCATTTTTGTTGTGAATTCTTTTTATTCCTCTACTCTCTACGAGACATTAATTTATGATTATGAGGAAAATTGTTTCATTATGGAAATTCTTTAATTGCTATCAATATTTCACATAGGCTTTGTGGATGTCTTGAGAATTTGCGCAGCAACGAAAAAATAACAAGAAGTAGAATTTTAAAGAATTGACTAACTGTGTATCGTGTCATCTAGAAGAGATTTGAGTAAAGTTTTGGGTATGAATAGCAAGTGGTGAGTAGCCTATTGAGTAGATTGTTGAGTAGCAAGGATAACATTTTCAGAAACCGTGGAAAAATTTGAACATGATTGTTGTACTAAATGTTGAATGTTTAGTTTGATTGTTTTTTGAAACATTAGATTCCTCGATCGTAGCAATCAAATTTATTATAAGTTTTAAATTAAAGACAAATTTTTTTTGAAATTTAGTTTTAAGTTTTTATTAAATGAGACCTACTTACTGCGAATTTTTTTTTTAATAGACTGGAATTTCAATGAATCTTCATCAAAATTATTTGGTAAGAAAATAATTAAATAAATTTGAAATGGGATTGCTTTATAGCAAAACGGCATATTTTAATCCAAAATTAAAATACAATAACGAAATAATTTTAAAGCAAAAAGCAACAAATCCAATTGAATCGTTCATTACTTATTTGGCTGCTTTCATTATGCTGTCTGGTAATCGTCAAGTTACCGTTAGACAATTCAAATTGTCTTGAATTCAATTTCTACAAAATTGAATGTTTCATAAAACATTCTAAATCCTTAAGAAACATTCGTCATCACCTCAAAACAACAAAAACATTCAACCCATCTCCAACATCAAAATTTTCCAATGCTTATCAACAATTTCCTTCCAATGCGTCCTTCAATGTTGCAATAATTAAGCTAATAACAAAAAATTCCAATGTTTCAAAGTTAATTCGCTGAATGCTTTTGAATGCATTTTCAAGCACCACTCACAATTTCTCCCCTCAATGGCTGTATATTAACTTGTTACAAAACTTTTTCCTTCCTTCTCGTCCGCTCTCTCATTTCCTTTCAATTTTAAAATAATGTATTTTATACTTCCCATCGTCATTTTGAGAAAAACCCACAGAAACTTTTTTTTTTCCTTTCACTTCCATAACCCTCAGTCAAGTTGTAGAAACGATAAATTATGATATCAGTTTAAACTGAAACTTCTTTTTATGATAGTTTAAATTTTTTTTATAGTGTAATTGGGGGTGATTGTCAAGTGATGTCATTTACTCTAGCAACTTATAAATTTTTCACCAATATAATCATTGACGTCACTTACGTACGATCCTCAAACAGTTCCGATTCTCTTCTCTATCCCCATTCAAAGTGTAATCTTTTACATGATTTTATTATATTTTAAAATTTTATTTTCCAGAAAATTGTTGATAACATCATGGAGAACTTTTAATTTTTCTGTGTCTTTATGTTTTAATGACGGAAGTTTGGGTGAGGACCGAACGATGAAGATGTGGATAGTTTATGAGCATTAGTCTTAATGGAATGAGATGTAGAAGTGTGGGTCGATATAAAAAAAAGGCAAAGAAGTCAAGACGAAAGAGTTTTTATGACATGTTGAGGAAATAAAATGAGGTGAGTTGAAAGCTTTTGAATATGTATGTAGACCCCAAGTCTGGCCATCTATTTATAGTATCAAGGTATAATGATTTTATTTTTGAAAATTCATTGGAATTAATATTTAAAACATATTTCATATCCAGACAGAATAGATTATTTTGCAGGTAGGCGAAGAACTAAATGTATTCATCCTCTTCCCTAAAAATATATTCAGAACAGATAAATTTAAAATAAAGATATTAACCCCTAACATACAAAGAGTGTTCTCATAAAAATGAGAATACTAATGAGTATATTCTCAAAGTGTTCTCACTTGAGCATACTCATATGAGCATGCTCACGAGTGCATTATGAATGTTCTCAAATATATTTTTTTTTGAAAAAACTATGTGCTTACGTGGATGTACTCTCTAAGCATACTCATGGGAACACTAAAAGCATACTCATATACGTATTCTCAATTTATATACTCTATGAGCATGCTCTTGAGTATACTCCAAGCATGCTCAATGTCTTGTGACAATTTTTTATTCATGTTCTCAACTGAGTGTACTTTATGAGCATGCTCTTGAGTATACTCCAAGCATACTCAATGTCGCGCGACAATTTTTTCTTCATGTTCTCAACTGAGTGTACTTTATGAGCATGCTCTTGAGTATACTCCAAGCATACTCAATGTCGCGCGACAATTTTTTCTTCATGTTCTCAACTGAGTATACTTAATGAGCATGCTCTTGAGTATACTCCAAGCATACTCAATGTCGCGCGACAATTTTTCTTTATGTTCTCAACTGAGTATAATTTATGAGCATGCTCTTAAATATATTCCAAGCATACTCAATGTCGCGTGACAATTTTTTCTTCATGTTCTCAACTGAGTGTACTTTATGAGCATGCTCTTGAGTATACTCCAAGCATACTCAATGTCGTGTGACAAAATTTTTGGTCATGTTCTCAACTGAGTGTACTTTATGAGCATGCTCTTGAGTATACTCCAAGCATACTCAATGTCGCGTGACAAAATTTTTGGTGATGTTCTCAACTGAGTATAATTTATGAGCATGCTCTTGAGTATACTCCAAGCATACTCAATGTCACGTGATAAATTTTCCTTTATGTTCTCAATTGAGTGTACTTTATGAGCACGCTCTTGAGTATACTCCAAGCATACTCAATGTCGTGTGACAAAATTTTTGGTCATGTTCTCAACTGAGTGTACTTTATGAGCATGCTCTTGAGTATACTCCAAGCATACTCAAACGCTCTGCCTGCCCGAGTTCAAATCTCGCTGTTGGCAAAATTATTTTTTAAGTCGTTTTTTGTAAGAAGTAAAAATTGAAACTTTACATATTTAAAAAACTTTAAAAGCAGTAGTTGTCAATGAAAATTTACCTAACTCTTTTTAAAAATTATTATTTTCAAAAAATTTTATATAGAAAATTAGAAAGTATGCCATAAGTCATAGCTAACCATTTCTATAGTCTGGCTTGTTACAACTGTCCGAAGTCAAAAATTTTTCATTTTAAATTTTCTCACGTATTGGCAGTTTTTCTAATTTTTCATACAAAATTTTTTGGATCCTATTGAATTTTCATCGAAGCTGGCCATTTTATAATGATGCAACCCACTTGGATAAATCTAACTTTTCCTAACTTTTTCAATGAAAGTATTTTTCAAGATTTGAACTTGTATCTCTATAAATATCAGAGTGAATCTATTGTTTTACAAATTGTTATATAATTTACAAAGATGTCTGAACTAAGATTTTGAGGGGAAAATAATGCAATTCTAAGTTAACCGACGTTTTTAAAAAATGTCGGCTTCCTTAAAAATGTGTTTTAAATGCAATTCTAAGTTAGCCGACGTTTTTAAAAAATGTCGGCTTCCTTAAAAATGTGTTTTAAATGCAATTCTAAGTTAGCCAACGTTTTTAAAAAATGTCGGCTTCCTTAAAAATGTGTTTTAAATGCAATTCTAAGTTAGCCGACGTTTTTAAAAAATGTCGGCTTCCTTAAAAATGCGTTTTAAATGAAATTCTAAGTTAGCCGACGTAATTAAAAAATGTCGGCTTCCTTAAAAATGTGTTTTAATTGCAATTCTAAGTTAGCCGACGTTTTTAAAAAATGTCGGCTTCCTTAAAAATGTGTTTTAAATGCAATTCTAAGTTAGCCGACGTTTTTAAAAAATGTCGGCTTCCTTAAAAATGTGTTTTAAATGCAATTCTAAGTTAGCCAACGTTTTTAAAAAATGTCGGCTTCCTTAAAAATGTGTTTTAAATGCAATTCTAAGTTAGCCGACGTTTTTAAAAAATGTCGGCTTCCTTAAAAATGCGTTTTAAATGAAATTCTAAGTTAGCCGACGTAATTAAAAAATGTCGGCTTCCTTAAAAATGTGTTTTAATTGCAATTCTAAGTTAGCCGACGTTTTTAAAAAATGTCGGCTTCCTTAAAAATGTGTTTTAAATGCAATTCTAAGTTAGCCGACGTTTTTGAAAAATGTCGGCTTCCTTAAAAATGTGTTTTAAATGCAATTCTAAGTTAGCCGACGTTTTTAAAAAATGTCGGCTTCCTTAAAATTGTGTTTTAAATGCATTTCTAAGTTAGCAGACGTTTTTGAAAAATGTCGGCTTCCTTAAAAATGTGTTTTAAATGCAATTCTAAGTTAGTCGACATTTTTAAAAAATGTTGGCTTAATAAAAAACTTGTAAAAAACGTTTTTTAAGTGCAATTTTAAAGAAAACTATTTTTTTTTTAAAAAAAAAACGTCATCTTATTCAAAATTGCATTTTTTATAAAACCAAGGAAGTTTGATTTATCCTTTGATATTTTTTTGAATTTTTTATCTAAAAATTTTGTTTACGAATAAACAAAAGTAAATTGCAGTAAAACTAAAAATTGGCTTATATTAGCGCTACCGCGGATATGAAAGAAGGTAAAACAAAGCTAAATATTTTGATTTATGTGAGTTTTAGAGATAGAAAGATCCGGAAACAACAGTTAAACCGCTTAAAGTATTTTGACCAAATTTTTAAAGATGCTGACATTTTTTAAAAATGTCGTCTAGCTTAAAGTTGCATTTATAACACATTTTTAAGGAAGCCGACATTTTTTAAAAACGTCGGCTAACTTAGAATTGCATTTAAAACACATTTTTAAGGAAGCCGACATTTTTCAAAAACGTCGGCTAACTTAGAATTGCATTTAAAACACATTTTTAAGGAAGCCGACATTTTTCAAAAACGTCGGCTAACTTAGAATTGCATTTAAAACACATTTTTAAGGAAGCCGACATTTTTTCAAAAACGTCGGCTAGCTTAAAATTACATTTAAAATACATTTTTAAGGAAGCCGACATTTTTAAAAACGTCGGCTAACTTAGAATTGCATTTAAAACACATTTTTAAGGAAGCCGACATTTTTAAAAACGTCGGCTAACTTAGAATTGCATTTAAAACACATTTTTAAGGAAGCCGACATTTTTAAAAACGTCGGCTAACTTAGCCTGACTAATTGCATTTACGTTTTTGTTTAAAAATGCTAATTTTCATTAAGAAATTTTTAAAGTTTGGCTTTAAAAGAATAGCCGACATTTTCAAATGTTCTAGTAGTGAAAAAATATTAAACGTTCAGGAACTTTTATCATTGTTAAACATATAATAATTTAAGTATGTCTTTTGTCATACTGAAATTATTATATATTTACAGATAATAGCTCCGAGGAAAAGTCTAGGGTGACAAAAGTTAAGCAACGCTAAGATAGATTTCAACAAAGATGGGTGACCGAATTTACCAGCTTCCTTCTAAGTATAAAACAAATTTCATAACTAACTTTCTAATCAGAAATTTCTTAACTATTCACAGAGAATACAGCTGATCACTTTATAACTTACAAAATAATATGTAATTCAATTATAATACAATAATTAATCAATATCTTAACTTTAAAAAATATTTTTTTTTAAATCCTTTTTTAAGTATACTACTTGAGTATGCTCATTTTATATTCTCATGAGCATACTCAAGCAGTATGCTCGTGAGCATATTCTCAATGAATATGCTCATTTTATATTCTCATGAGCATACTCAAGTAGTATGCTTATAAGCATATTCATTGAGAATATGCTCTCGAGCATACTGCCTGAGTATGCTCATTTTATATTCTCATGAGTATGCTTATTAAATATACTTATGAGTGTACTCAAGTAGCATGCTCGAGAGCATATTCTCAATGAATATGCTTATTAGTATGCTCACGAGTATGCTCATTAAAAAAATGTCACACGCGACAAAAAAGTGTTGCGTGACATGTAGTGTTCTCATGAGAGTATGCTCATGAGTATGCTCATGTGAGCATGCTCATTGAGCGTGCTTAAAAAGGTACCGTGGCGATATGTTTTTTTTGTATGGAAATGAGCATATAACACTAGCTCAAAAAAATATATACTCAGAGCATACTCTTTGTTTGTTAGGGTAACATCCCAAGGAAGTGGTCAGCATAACCATCTTTTCTGACTCTTTACAAAAAAAAAAGAAACAAAACGGATGTCACATTTTAAAGTTCACCAGCTTTAACATTAATATAGGTCAGCAAAAAAGTGTACACATTCGAATGAAATGTGTGGCTGCTGCTGCTGTTTGCTTGCTTGTGTTGCTCTCTAACAGAAAAAAAGGAGCAAAAACCCTGTTGGCTTTCTAATTTAATTTATGTTCATTGTATGAAATTACATGCTTTATGTGTTTAGAACTAAAAACATAGACACAAATAAAGAGAAGATGAGAAAAATGAAAAAAAAAAAAAGTTGGGGGATATTTTAAGGGCGGATATATGCATGTTTGGATGTTTTTATGTACGACATATAGTATGAATAAGAGGAAAATGTTTAGTTTAACATAATGGTGAATGTTATTCATTCTAATTCAATGTTTGGTTGGATGTAAGGGTGGTGTAAGTATTATTTTTAGTGCTCATACATGAAAATGTTAACCGTACTATGATATCATTGTGCTTAATCTGTCAGAGGTCAGATATTGAGTGACATAAACGGAAAAGTGCATATCATCAAGACAATTTTATTCAATTAAAATGGATGTTCTTGACATTGATCGCTGCAGGCCTTATCTGGACTATTTCTCGCACTTTTTGAAGATGAAAGTGTCTGACAATTTAGCAGGTTTCTGGTTTGAGATTTCAGCATACCCAGCGACGAACGTTAAAAATGATGATCCAGAAAATAAGTCAATTCAGCAAATTATCAAAATCAGGACTCGAAGAATCAAGCATTGATTTCATTCTGGATGAAGACATCCCACAAAACCTGGCTAAATCCCAACAAAACTCATAAATTTCTTCAAAACATCATCAAAATCCACAAACAACATAATCAGATCTCCCATTATCACATATGTCGTTACAGAGGAAAAAAATATGAAGAAATTGTAATAACAAAAAATGGAAAAAAAACATGTCAGAACATTTATGAGGATGAATGGAAGATATGATTATGATGAGATTAAAGTTTATGTTCCACTTTTATTTCCTTCTGGATGTTATGAAAAAAATATTTTATTTCACAAAACGAAAATATTCTCTCTTTTTTGTGCTTATTCGTCCATTTTATGCAGCGAAGTTTCATTATGAATCCATTTATTATGATTTTATTTTTTCGAGGCCCTGTGAGGATTATTTTTGGATTTATTTCGTGAATGCTAATAATAAGTCATTAGACTTGAATAAAGTATTAGACTAGGAACTAGGCTTAATATTTTAAAGGTAGATGGGATGGTTTTATCATACTGTACTATCTATTTCCTTTAATTTCATCATTTCCAATTTTTTGACAAAATATGATAAGCTGCATCTTAAAGATTAACTCCCAATATCGACTTAATTCTCAAATGCAATTCAAAAACTCTTTTCACTTTAGTTTAAGAAAAAAATCTAATATTGTGATTTCAAAGGCTTCCTGTTTCAAAAGAATATTTGCACCAAATCCGCTTAGCATCTACAAAAATTTCTTAAGATATCCAGAAACGAACTAAGATCCAATTCACTCAAATAAATTGAATTCCGTAGCTCAAAAATGTATTTCTGCATGCAATATGTAAAACATTCATTTTTTCTGAAAATTCCACGTACATAACAGCTCAGAATGTTCAATTTCACTACAACATATATTGAGTCCTAGTACAAAATTCTTCTGCATAAATATCTTGTAAATATCTGCATTTGTATCACCATAGTTCCTTCTTTATCATATCGAAAAACCAGAATGATTCCCAATGGATATTACATTTTTCATCACATTTCCCCTTCATCTGCCCACTGGGAATGCATTCCATTTTCCATCATCTAACTAGTACATATTGACCCACTTCAAGCATTTACACACACAAAAAAGGGGAGCATCTTTTCAATTTAGTAGATGCAAACAGAATAATGCTGCCATCATTGCTGCCAACCATCATTAGTAGCGTCTTTTTATGCATCAGATGAGAATGAAAATATATTTATTTAATAGCACAGTCCAAAAAAATCTCTTCCACATTTTTTATGTTTCCCTATTGTTGTGTACTGTTGTTGTCGCTGTTTAAAATTAAATGCGAATTTTGTGCTCCTTTAGTAATAAATGGAAGATGACAAAGGAAAGGAAGATGAATGGATAGTTGGAATGGATTGACGTAAAGTTTTAATTTGGAATATTCGGAAAGAAATAAATGGTGAATTAAAAATAGAAAATTTGTCAAGCACTTCCTTTAATTAATCAAAAGATCAAATCATACCTAATTTATCCCAGAATCTCAAAAAAAAACCTGTCCAATCCATCAACCTCAATCATTCATATCATCTCCAAAGTACCACTTCTCGATAACTACATCATCAACTTAAACCACAAAAGTCCATTCCATCCAGACGTACTTCATTAGAAAAAGAAGCAATGCAAAAAAGAGAAAATAATCATTACAACGGACGACAGAATAAGAAGAGGAGGAGCTGTTTTGCGATGGCAATTTTTCCCGACCGTTTCGCAGTCGTTGTCGCCTCAAGCTATATAAACAATATAGCTAGTATATATATCCAGCTAGTATAAAGAGACGAGAATGAGAAGAAAAGTAAAGAAAGGAAAAAAATTGCACAAAATACAGGAAATGAATGTAATTAAGAGAAAAGGAAGAATTATGTGCTGATGATGTTGGAAATAGAAGAAAAGAGCAGCAGTGAGTAAAAGAAGATGAAAAGATGAGACTAGTGTCATTAATAAAAGACGAGAGCGTATTTTTCTTTAACACACGACTTTGTTGCTAAATAGTTCTCGTGAGTTGTTAGTGTCATTTTGCTCTTGAGTGGGTCTGAACATTCTGAACATTGAATATACTATGAATATGGTGGGATGTTGTTTAAACGGAAGGTCTTCAATGAACGTGGGTTAAAAATTTGCTTAGATTTTGCAGAATACTTTAAGGTCATTCAGTTTTCAAGTCAAGTAGAGGCTTAATTGCCAGAGAAAATAATAAAGTATTTAGGGTTGGGTAGGGTCTAATCTCAAATTCATTAAAAATTTTATATAAACTCCAAAATCCATTCCTACCTATTCTACATTTCGAACATACCCCAAATAATCGATCGCTTCAAAACACAATTCAACTTGTTCATCAACATTCGAGTATCTCTGAGCTCATCATTCTAGAATCTAGACAAACACCCACACACTAGACTTAAAAGAATTTGATAGAAGACACACGAAAGAATGGAAGAACAAAAATAAGAAACATAATCTGGTGTTTATAATGTGTTGATGTTGAAACATTACACAATGCACAAGTATGAGCTTAAGTGGATAGAAATGAGAATGAAAAGAGAATGAAATGTTGTGTTATTTGAAAGAAAGAAAAAAATGTTCATTTGATATACTTTTTAGCGCGATTTCTCAGTGGATGGGATGTATGTGGTGTTTTATGCGATTTGTCTTTGTTCTTTTAAGTTTTTCTTGTCTATTCATCCTAATGTTTTGATATCATGCGTTACACTTAAGTGATGAACTTGTGGGATTTATGGGATGTAATCTATTAAATTAATGAGAATTGTGTACCTAGTAGAATATCTTTTTTAGGGAAAGTAATTCTTCAGAATGTCCAGTGTATGTAATAAAGATTATTTCACAGAGAAAACCTCTTGTGATTAACTAAAAACGATGTCTATGACAACCATCTCTAATTTCAATAAAACTCTTCCAATCGATCATAACAATGAACATTTCATACTTACTAGCTTCTTTTATCCGTCTCCACATTCATCTAAGTATTCACATTTGTGCAATCGTCTCCATCAGAGGAATCAATAGGAAAAAAGAAATACATTGTAAGCAGCAAAAGACTTTGATTTCAATGCAACAACATACTTCATCTGCTTCTTTTCTTTCCTTTTCTTTTTTTTTTTGCTTGATACAATATTTATATCATGATCAATGAACTGTGTAAGAGTAATCGATTTGATGCATGGATGGACACATACAAAATTTCATTTTCATTTACTCATTTATAGAGAAAAGACATGTATACAGCATTTAACGTTAGTATCTTCCTTCCTTAGTGATAATATGTTAGGATACTATGTTGATGTCTTTTGAGAGTTTTCATTAAAATGAGCTTTTTAAGTTCTGAGGATTAAATCGTAAAATCAAAATATTTGTTTGCATTTATTATTTTTTGTGTACAATACTAAGTGAACGGTTTTAAAACTCTTAAGTTAAATCCATTGAATTACTGATTCAGAAGATGACCATTTAAATTTAAACTAACAGTAAATTGCAATATATATTAAATTGTATTTTTTTTTTCAAAAGAAAATTTAAATCTTTTTAAAATGAAACTTTTCAAAACCTGAAACATTCATCTTCTAAAATGAAAATGAAAGAAACTTCAAAATAACTTTTCCAATTGAAAAGAAACAACTGTAAGTCTTTACTGTATCAATTCACAGAAACGATTCCTTTATTCAAAATTAAAATAAAAAACTCTCACGAAGCTTTAAATTTTCATCTTCTATTCAACTCAATAACACCTACATTTTTTATGAACAATTGCATTGTAGGAAATAAATTGGAAGAAGAAATTCTTCAAACTTCCTTACAATAAGCTTATGTGTAGATGATATACAATGTAAGATTGTAAGATGTAAAAATGCGCATTATTAGAGTTAAAAAACCCGCAAAAATCATATTTCATAAAGATTACGAGGTTATATCTTCTAAGAAGCTTGCAACAAAGAATGGCATCAGCAAAAGTTTGTCTGTGCTCTTATTTTCTTGCTCTTTCCTTTTTCTAACAATAAAAGCCAACGAAGAATAGCAGAATATAGTAAGAGATGTGCACAAGTGTATGTGTGCATTTGCCCTCATGACTTTATGAAATTTTAATGTGAATTGTATAACATTCCGTATCCAGCACTCGCTTTCTTACTTCATATTCTTTATTCTTGACTTAAGATCCAGTATTTAATTTTTTATATGCTTTTGTTTACTTCGTGTTTTTTTTTTCACTATGAATCTATGTCTTTTATGCTCTACGATGCACATTTTGTGGAAAAATTGCTGTTTTCTCTTGCTGACACTGTTTGTTTAAGTTTGGATTATAATATCTAAGTTTGTGTCTCTTTTAATGAAATAGCTTAGGTAGCTTGCATTATTGATCTTAATGTTGATGAATTGCTTTTAAGGCTTTCTTTGTGAAATATTCTGGAATGCCTTGTGAACAATATTTAAAGCTATTTTTAAAGAAATTGTGTTGAATAAAATATAAAAGGTGACCATTGCTGTTCAGGATGGCTTCATGTTTACTTTCCCAAGACATATTCTTGGAATAAAAAATCCCAGCTTTATATCTGGCTTTATCCTTCTTTCTTTTCAACTATTTCTCTTCTTTTTATAAACTATAATCCCATATTTTTTCCATCTCACACAATCTTCTTATGCTTTCTCCTTATTCTAATAATGTTCATATTTTAACAGCGTACATTGTGTAGTAAGGAATGGAAAGAGATCCATATTTCATTACCATTTTTCGGAAATGCGATGAAATTTTCATCTGCTGGTTGCCATTTTTTCCATTCCATTTTTCTTTATTCTTCATGCTCCTTTGCTTTATTTCCATATCTGATAAGAAAAAAGTTCACATATATTCTCTTCTTTCTATTGTTATTACTAGTTTTTATGTTATCCTACATTTTTTTTCTTTTTGCTGTATTATTTCATTCTTCAACACTTGCTGCATTGTTGAAATTGTTTAGTTTTGATTTTTGTGAGATTGGGTTTGGAGATGGATGCACTTTGGGGGATTTTGTGTATATTGCTTGTTTGGCAAGGAATTGAACTTAGACATTTCATAAATCCAAAAGAAAGAGTTCGATTCCTACAATCTTTCGTATATTTTCAATAATCATCACATGTTTTACCTAATCCAGATTCCAAAAATGCGCTTAGATCATCTCAAATCTCAAAAAATTCATTCTTCTGTTACAATCATATCTTCCCAATGCAGTGAATTCTACTTGCAACTTTTTTGTTCCTTCCCAACAAAGTATCTATTTTTTTCTACCAGTGGAGTGATTCAAAAGGAAACATTTGCATGAAGATATATATTCAACAGCTTGAAGAGATGAAGTATATTCAATGAATTTTGACGAGATACAATCAATGTAAATGAGGGTTGAGTATCTTAGCTAAATATGTATAATTTATATCAATATTTCCCAAACACTTTTTTTCATGAGTTAACAAGACAGTGCGTTGTTGAATATCATGCATAATTTTCATATTCACACCGTTTCACGGCGTGAATATATTGCTTTTACTACACTCTCAAAAACCGTTTTTTGCGTTTTTCTCTTAAATTAAGCATTTTTACGCTTTATACCCTAATTACATAAAAGTTAGGCCTTGGAATTCTCTACAAAATGCCGCAAACCCCGTGAAAATTGGTTGCATTGTTTTCGAGAAAATCGCGAAAAACTGTTGATGTTAGCACTGCTTGGACTATAGTCGGCCAAATTCCGGGAAAACGGAAGCGAGTTAGGACTTCAAATATGGACCAAAATGTGTGTATTGGGCTCCGATGGTGCCACGAAACTTTTGGTAATGATTCATGCAGCGGTTCCGGAGAAATCAACGAAAAACTGAAAAATTATAGCCGATTATTGCATAACACTTTTCCGAAAAAACGTAGAATTTTACGTTACGTAAATTTTTCTTTACGTATACGTATTTTTTTACGTAAAGACATTTTTGTATGAAAATTTCAAGAAAATTTATTAATGATTGATTAAATGGCTACAAATAGTTACTGAATCTCTTTTTATGGCCATAAATAGTTACTGGATCTCACTTTATGCTTACTGGAACTGACTTTATGGCCATGAATGCTTACTGGATCTCACTTTATGGCCATAAATGCTTACTGGATCTCATTTTATGGCCATGAATGCTTACTGGATCTCACTTTATGGCCATGAATGTTTACTGGATCTCACTTTATGGCCATGAATCATTACTGGATCTCATTTTATGGCCATGAATCTTTACTGGATCTCACTTTATGGCCATAAATGCTTACTGGATCTCATTTAATGGCCATGAATGCTTACTGGATCTCATTTTATGGCCATGAATCATCACTGGATCTCACTTTATGGCCATAAATGCTTCCTGGATCTCACTTTATGGCCATGAAAGCTTACTGGATCTCATTTTATGGCCATGAATGCTTACTGGATCTCACTTTATGGCCATGAATGCTTACTGGATCTCATTTTATGGTCATGAATGCTTCCTGGATCTCACTTTATGGCCATGAATGCTTACTGGACCTCATTTAGTGGCCATAAATGCTTACTGGATCTCACTTTATGGCCATGAATGATTACTGGATCTCACTTTATGGCCATGAATGCTTACTGGATCTTACTTTATGGCCATGAATGCTTACTATATCTTACTTTATGGCCATGAATGCTTACTGGATCTCATTTTATGGCCATTAATCATTACTGGATCTCATTTTATGGCCATGAATGCTTCCTGGATCTCACTTTATGGCCATGAATCATTACTGGATCTTACTTTAAGGCCATGAATGCTTACTGGATCTCACTTTATGGCCATGAATCATTACTGGATCTCATTTTATGGCCATGAATGCTTACTGAATCTCATTTTATGGCCATGAATGCTTACTGGATCTCACTTTATGGTCATGAATGCTTACTGGATCTCATTTTATGGCCATGAATCATTACTGGATCTCACTTTATGGCCATGAATGTTTACTGGATCTCATTTTAAGGCCATAAATGCTTACTGGATCTCATTTTATGGCCATGAATGCTTACTGGATCTCACTTTATGGCCATGAATGTTTACTGGATCTCACTTTATGGCCATGAATCATTACTGGATCTCATTTTATGGCCATGAATCTTTACTGGATCTCACTTTATGGCCATAAATGCTTACTGGATCTCATTTAATGGCCATGAATGCTTACTGGATCTCATTTTATGGCCATGAATCATCACTGGATCTCACTTTATGGCCATAAATGCTTCCTGGATCTCACTTTATGGCCATGAAAGCTTACTGGATCTCATTTTATGGCCATGAATGCTTACTGGATCTCACTTTATGGCCATGAATGCTTACTGGATCTCATTTTATGGTCATGAATGCTTCCTGGATCTCACTTTATGGCCATGAATGCTTACTGGACCTCATTTAGTGGCCATAAATGCTTACTGGATCTCACTTTATGGCCATGAATCTTTACTGGATCTCACTTTATGGCCATGAATGCTTACTGGATCTTACTTTATGGCCATGAATGCTTACTGGATCTTACTTTATGGCCATGAATGCTTACTGGATCTCATTTTATGGCCATTAATCATTACTGGATCTCATTTTATGGCCATGAATGCTTCCTGGATCTCACTTTATGGCCATGAATCATTACTGGATCTTACTTTAAGGCCATGAATGCTTACTGGATCTCACTTTATGGCCATGAATCATTACTGGATCTCATTTTATGGCCATGAATGCTTACTGAATCTCATTTTATGGCCATGAATGCTTACTGGATCTCACTTTATGGTCATGAATGCTTACTGGATCTCATTTTATGGCCATGAATCATTACTGGATCTCACTTTATGGCCATGAATGTTTACTGGATCTCATTTTAAGGCCATAAATGCTTGCTGAATAAGACGATTTACTAATTTAGGATTTTAAGGAGGATTTTAAAGGTTTTAAGCATTGATATTATATTTTCGATGCTTTAACATGAGAAATATGTGGAATTCAAGGGTTCTAAGAATCGAACGAAACGAAGAGAAGCGAAGTGGAGTTTGACACTCCTGTAATCTATAAAAGTCGAACGGAACGAAGCGAAGCGAAGTGGAGATCGACACCCCTGTAATCTATAATAGTCGAACGGAACGAAGCGAAGCGAAGTGGAGATCGACACTCCTGTAATCTATAATAGTCGAACGGAACGAAGCGAAGCGAAGTGGAGTTCGACACTCCTGTAATCTATAAAAGTCGAACGGAACGAAGCGAAGCGAAGTGGAGTTCGACACTCCTGTAATCTATAATAGTCGAACGGAACGAAGCGAAGCGAAGTGGAGTTCGACACTCCTGTGATCTATAAAATTTGAACATAGTTCAAACTAGGTTGAGCGAAGCTCACAAATTTTTACATCCTGAACGAAGCGAAGCGAGTGAAGGTGTGAAAATTTTCCCAATACGTAATCAGACTTTGGATTCATAAGGTAAAATGTAAAAGTGTTCGAGCGAAGCTCGAACACATGAAGTTTGAACGTAGTTCAAACTAGGTTGAGCGAAGCTCACAAATTTTTACTTCCTGAACGAAGCGAAGCGAGTGAAGGTGTGAAAATTTTCAAAATACGTCCTCAGACTTTGGAATTATAAAGTGAAATGTAAAAATGTTCGAGCGAAGCTCGAACACATAAAGTTTGAACGTAGTTCAAACTGGGTTGAGCGAAGCTCACAAATTTTTACATCCTGAACGAAGCAAAGCAAGTGAAGGTGTGAAAATTTTCAAAATACGTCCTCAGACTTTGGAATTATAAAGTGAAATGTAAAAGTGTTCGAGCAAAGCTCGAACACATAAAGTTTGAACGTAGTTCAAACTAGGTTGAGTGAAGCTCACAAATTTTTACATCCTGAACGAAGCGAAGCGAGTGAAGTTGTGAAAATTTTCCCAATTCGTTTCTAGACTTTGGATTTATGAGGTAAAATGTATAAATGCAAAGTTCGAAAAGACTAAAAAAAGGTTTAAACTTGATTGAGACTAAAAAGTAGTACCTTAATAAAAAAAATATAAAAAAAACTTTTTAAAAAACACGCTTTTTTAAAAGACTAAAAAAACTTTGTAAGAAAATTGCTCTCAAAAGTAGTAAATAAAATAATATCACGCTTTTAAAATAAAATATAACTAAAATAAAATTTCATTCACTAACTAAAATGTGTCTAAAATATTTTTCTAAAAAATTTTATGTAGTACAAGAACACAATGACTGTAAAAGCGTGGGGCGTTCAAAAGAGGTCATCAAAATCAAAGGGTCACCAAGACAATTACGCCCCACGCTTTTACAGTCATTGTGTTCTTGTACTACATTTTGTGTAGACACTTTTTAGTTAGTCAATGAAATTTTATTTTAGTTATATTTTATTTTAAAAGCGTGATATCATTTTATTTACTACTTTTTAGAACAATTTTAACAAAGTTTTTTGGTCATTTTCAAAAAGCGTGTTTTTTAAAAAGTTTTTTTTATACATTTTTTATCTATCAAAGATAATCATACATGAAAGTCTAATCTACAGAATAGACTGACCGCGGAGCAGCAACTGGAGCGAAGCGGAAGTTGCAAAACTATCGAGACTGTAAGCTATGGTAAAGTCTTATCTAACAAAGATAATCATACATGAAAAGATCTGATCTACAGAATAGACTGACCGCGGAGCAGCAACTGGAGCGAAGCGGAAGTTGCAAAACTATCGAGACTGTAAGCTATGGTAAAGTCTTATCCCAGGTATGGCGAACGGTTCTTATTTTTTGTGTTCAGAAGCAAAAAGGTACCTTATTTTATCGTTAAAGTACAAAATTTAAATTTCTGAACACACTCAACAAAAATTTAATTTTAGAAAAATTTTCATTTTGCAACAAATTTATTCACTGGATCTTAATTAAGACCGTAAGTCATGATGATTTAAGAATAATTAAACATTTAATCATACTCTTGACAAAGAAATTGATCAAATTATGTTGATATTTAACATTGTTTATTTTAAAAAATTGTTTGATAGTGTTAGTAAACTCAAAATTTTTTTTAAATTTTTCAAAATTTAACGGACAGAGAGTTGTTCGCCAAACCTGGGTCTTATCTAACAAAGATAATCATACGTGAAAAGATCTGATCTACAGAATAGACTGACCGTGGAGCAGTAACTGGAGCGAAGCGGAAGTTGCAAAACTATCGAGACTGTAATCTATGATAAAGTCTGATCTAACAAAGATAATCATACATAAAAGTCTGATCTATAGAATAGACTGACCGCGGAGCAGCAACTAGAGCGAAGCGGAAGTTGCAAAACTATCGAAGCTGTAATCTTATGATAAAGTCTGATCTAACAAAGATAATCATACATGAAAGTCTGATCTATTGAATAGACTGACCGCGGAGCAGCAACTGGAGCGAAGCGAAAGTTGCAAAACTATCGAGACTGTAATCTATGATAAAGTCTGATCTAACAAAGATAATCATACATAAAAGTCTGATCTACAGAATAGACTGGCCGCGGAGCAGCAACTGGAGCGAAGCGGAAGTTGCAAAACTATCGAAGCTGTAATCTTATGATAAAGTCTGATCTAACAAAGATAATCATACATGAAAGTCTGATCTATTGAATAGACTGACCGCGGAGCAGCAACTGGAGCGAAGCGAAAGTTGCAAAACTATCGAGACTGTAATCTATGGTAAAGTCTAATCTAACAAAGATAATCATGCATAAAAGTCTGATCTACAGAATAGACTGACCGCGGAGCAGCAACTAGAGCGAAGCGGAAGTAAAAAATAGCAGATATTATTTTATCTCAAGTGTTAATCTGTACTCTGCATTCTGAAATTTTTGCTCTAATCTTCTGTTTTTATCAGTTTTATAACACAGAAAAGATGTTTTCAAATTAATCAGTGTCATTTGGAAACGGTGTGAATATCTCCATGAAGCGTGATCCGCTTCATAACTAGTTTTATGATGGTTTGAGTGATGGGGGATTTAAGGTTATGTATCTTGAGTTATTTTTAGAAAACTTGCAGAACAAAAACTAATTTCAGGTGCAAATATGTGTCAAAATTAGGTAAACATTTGAAGAAATGGGACAAAAAAGTTTTTGTCCTTAAATTTGTCATCTCCATTCAAAAAAATTTTTTTCGCAACTTTTTCATCTAAAAATATCCAAACTGAAAAGAAAAAATAAGAAAACTGACAACTAATGAACACAAACTATGTTGAATTATTTCCTTGACAACCACTGGATAAACACAACTTCTATCCCAATTTTTTTTAGCTTCTTTGCTCTCTTCCCACAAACATATCTACAACAAGAGAGAAAAAATAAGCTAGAAAAGTTTCATTCTATAATTTATTTCCTCTTATCTGACTTTCAACGAAAAAAAGAAGCTTTCATAAAAAAATTATTATTTCTTTTTATTCTCACGAGCAGTATAAATGGGTTGGTTTGAATGTTATGTAACTGAAATTTCTGTATAAATGAAGATTTGCTGACAACATTATTAATAACTATTAAGCACAGGTTTGATCCAAAAAAAACTATTTTAAGAGTCAAAAATTTTAATATCAATAACGGAAACTAACTCAGAAAATGTCAAACAGTACAAAACATCCAAACAAACCCCCCAAACAAAAATAATAAAATTTTCTATTAGGACAGGAGAAAAAACATTTTCTTTACAATTTCTGTATACTTTTCGGATTGGATACATTTTTCTGATTTATGGGAATGTGTGCAATGTTTCACAATCTAAATAATGATAGCAATATTAATAATCCAATATATTATACAGTTTGTGTACACTACATTCAACAAGGTGATGCCGACTGACTCTTAGACCATACGTTTCATTATGTAACATAGACGTTTGGTATATTTATGGGTGGAATATTTTATCGATGTTTGTGGATAGAGCGCAATTTTTTGGGGTTTATATGGTATGTTAAGGAATTTTTGTGTCTTGGGCTGGATTGTATCGATTTTCCTGAATTATTTAAGGAATGAACTCAATATGAACCGTCTATAAATAAAATGCATCTAGTCATAATGCACATAAATGTTTTTACCGACTAGACATTCTAAAATTATCCAAACTGACCATAATCTTCATCATGCCAACAAAAACGAAAAGAATCTACAAAATTTCAAATGTAATGACGCAATAGGACGACAATAATGATCAATTCACAATAATGATGTTATTGCTGTTGTTATTGTTGGAAATTATAGTCGAACATCCAACATTAGTGTAGATGAGACATGTTTGTGTATATTTCTATCATGTACATTTATATATTGAATTTCATAAGAATAATAAAAAAATATCTGAAGCATTTGCCATATTACATATTGATAATGATGACGAATGGAGTGGGAATGGGTTAGAATGTAAAAGAAAGTTGGGGCCAGACGGAAAGGAAATGGATGTATGAATTGGTAATAAATCACATTGTAATATCTGGCACTATTGTAAAGACCCTGAATGGCTGGAGGGAGTCTTGTATCGTCTTCTGAATGTGGCAACCAGCATGTTAAGCTATTTATGTAATACACAGAGCAGCAATAGAAATAACAGCCACATTGTTATAGCTTTCTTGTTGCTAAAACCATATTTATACGATGTTATAGAAGAGATTAATGGAATATGCTGTAAATTACACACATGCGAATTTATTTAAATTTACGCATTTCTTGCTAGTGCGGAGGTGGTGGTTGAATTTTTTTCTTCGTGAATTTAGAAATGTCTTGAGGTGTAGAATGTCTCGAATTAATGAAATTTTCTCACACAAATTCTACATTTCATTCTTATTGCTTCATAAATTTCAAGACGTAATAAATTTATGCCTAGACCTGCAAATCGAATTAAATCACATGAATCCACATAAATATTATTCATAACTCCCTTACATTCGTACGAATGAACATTAAAATCGTCAAATCCAATCGGATAAAAAATTTTAAAAGCTTTTTATAATCTTTTTTTGTGTCGACATTTCTGTTCTTTTTGTCCTTAAAAGGATGAAAAATTTGCAGCTGAATGATTTTTTTCCATCAGTTTTCTTTCTGTTTTACACAATTTGCATGCTCACAGATTTTTTTTTCTACGCATAGCAAAAAGCTCTCCTTTTTACTATTCATTTGATTCTATTTGAGGATTAATTCATTGAGCCTTTATATGTTTGATGAAGCAGATTGTCGTATTCATATGAATTGGAAATTTACTGTTCATTTGAGTTGTGTCAATGTACTTTTGAGAGATGTGAATGAATTATTTGAGAATGAAGGATTGAAGATTTTATACTCAAGCTAAATATCACACGAATTTGAATTAATTGACGCAAAATTACTTGAAATTGTGAATAATTAGTGTTTTAGCATTTACGGGCTTAAATCATTGTCAATTCAAAATTCAATAAATTACAAATTCTTCAGTAAAAATTCTAAAAATCCCTCACAAAAAAACTTTCCTTTTCATCATCTAAAAATAAATAAGAAAATCGATAACCTTGAATTCTCGTTCCTGATACAAAATTTATGACAAGATAAAGTGTGTACTTAAGGTCATCAAGTCGAACAACAACAATATTGTATTGTTATTGGCATTATTATTTTGTCAGAGAAAAATTTGAAGCGACCTTTTTGGATATGAATTCAATTTGTACCTTTTTAGATGAAACATGAAGAAGCATTGAGTTAAAGATATTGAAAACATAAAAATGTAAGTTGTGGAAATAAATCAGATGTTGTTGTTATTTCACATTTTTTATTTTGGAAAGCTAGAAGGAATTATTGATGGAATCAATGAATGGTGCACGTTTTTGATGCAATAAATAAATTGAATTTAAAATTATCTTCAATTTCTATATTTTTTGCTAATTTACCTAAAAAATAAACTTAAAAGCTGAATTTTCACTTCCTTCAAAATTTATCTACCCAACTTTACTTTTTATATGCTCGTGTTCTCAATCAAGTCACATTCTTTTATCAGAAGAAGACGATAGCAATATGCTTTCAAGTCTTATACACATGTACCAACACCCGCACGATCTTCATATCTCACACGGCAGTCACTTTATTTACGTTCTTTTCTTTTACCTCAATTCACATCCCGCCACACAGCCCACATAATTTAAAAGCACCATAAAGAAGAAGAATTTTGCAAACTCGGGGACTTTTTACACAAACTTTTTTCTCCTGCCTTTCATTTCCTTCCTTCACGCTCGTATTTTTCATTCTGAATGAAATGGAACAAAAAATATAATATTTTGTGCAGTAAGCACTTTCATCATTAAATTTATTAAAACGATTTGCTCACACATACTAAATAAATATTGTGAAATTTCTTTATTATGAATCTAAATGCACATAAAATGTATGAAATATTTATAAACTATAATTTCTGATGAATTTATCAACTTCAAATTTTTTTTCTTAAATTCAATTTTTTTTTATTTGTAACTTTCACATTATTAAAAGCATGAAAATGATAAAAAATGATATTTTGATGAGTTTTTTATCCCAACCAAGAAAATCGAGGCGAAAAATCGCTTTTCCGAGGGGGTTTTCACCCCAACTAAGAAAATCGACGCGAAAAATCGCTTTTCCGAGGGTTTTTTCATCCCAACTAAGGAAATTGACTCGAAAAATGGCTTTTTCGAGGGGTTTTTCATCCCAACTAAGAAAATCAACGTGAAAAATCGCTTTTCCGAGGGGTTTTTCATCCCAACTAAGGAAATCAACGTGAAAAAGGCTTTTCCGAGGGGTTTTTCATCCCAACTAAGGAAATCGAAGCGAAAAATGGCTTTTTCGAGGGGTTTTTCATCCCAAATAAGGAAATCAACGTGAAAAATGGTTTTTTCGACGGGGTTTTCATCTCATCTAAGAAAATCAACGTGAAAAATGGTTTTTCCGAGGGGTTTTTCATCCCAACTAAGGAAATCGACGCGAAAAACGACTTTTCTGAGGAGTTTTTCACCCCAACTAAGAAAATCAACGTGAAAAATGGCTTTTCCGAGGGGTTTTTCATCCCAACTAAGGAAATCGACGCGAAAAATGACTTTTTCGAGGGGTTTTTCATCCTAACTAAGGAAATCAACGTGAAAAAAGGCTTTTCCGAGGGATTTTTCATCCCAACTAAGGAAATCAACGTGAAAAAAGGCTTTTCGGAGGGGTTTTTCATCCCAACTAAGGAAATCGACGCGAAAAATGGCTTTTCCGAGGGATTTTTATTCTCAACTAAGAAAACCGAGGCTAAAATGGCTTTTCTAAGATATTTTTCAACCCAAATACAAAAAAATTATGAGAAAAGTCACTTTTCCAAGTAATATTTTCCATAAAATATATCTTTGTAAATTTGCTGTATTTCCGGAAATTTCCGGAAATTTCCTGCATTTCCGGAAATTTCCTGCATTTCCTGAAATTTCCTGCATTTCCGGAAATTTCCTGTATTTCCTGTGTTTTCCGGGAAATTTCCCGAGTGTGTACGCCTTGACTTCAACACTTCCTCATTTTAAAAAATATTCAAAAATTCTAACAAAATTCACACATGACATCATTTTCTATTCTATGTGATTCACTTATGAATATCACGCACCTGCTTCAAGAAAAATTAGAATGTGAAGGAAGGAGAATTATGTCGATGGAAATTCTTTGCCATTTTTTGTACTTTTGGCATAAATCTAATGTTAATGATCATTTCTTCTCTTTCTCTTTCTACACCAAGTCGATGTAAAATGAAACATATTCGTGAGAATTATTGATTATATGTATCATTATATTTAAACATTAGGCGAGAGAATTATGGGTTAATAAAATGAGTTGAGAAAAAAAAATTCACGTGTGATGCTTGAGATTAAAATTGAGGTGGAAGGTGACATTGAATGTGTACGATGAACTTCGAGGATATGCGTGGGAAAGAATGTTTTTAAAATGAGAAGTCTTTTTAATCTCGAAAATGTATGCAAAATTGTTTAAGTTTCATGTTACAAAACCGCGTAAATAACATTTTTTAAATTCTTATACTTTCAGCTTGATTGTGAGGATTTGCATAGCTTGAAGAAAAACATGGCATATTAGGCATAAAGAAATAGGAATATTTTATGCAATTTTAACCTTTTTTAATAATCTGAGCGAATAAATTCAGTCCGGAATTTTGTGGACCTTAAAAATTCATCACAATAACATAAAAAAAATATAATTTTATCTCAATTTAAAATCTTTGAAACTTTAATTCCTTAAAATCCCCAAAATACTCAAAAATATATTTTTGTAAACAAAATTCAGTTTTTAAAATTTTGACACCAGAAAAATATTTAAATTTAAATCCGTCAAGAGAAAAACAACGTTGATAACAATCCCAACTTTCTTTATGACAAGCAAGCATGAAGAAAATCTTTTTGGATAAAGAATTTTAACATTCATGCATATGATAATCCTGCAGTTAAAGTAAACCTAATTACCACATGATCTACATAAAATTTTTGGTTAAGTTGAATTTTTCTTGAGAGAAGGAAGAAAGAATTATTCTTCAGTCTAGGAGTCGTTCGCAGTATGACTATAGCACACAAATCATACAACCTCCATATAGTCACAAATTCCTTCATCATCCTTAATTCATTTAAATTCACTTTGAAGTTTGTTTTTTACTCATAAGAGTGTTATTTTTTCTCCATGACTGCTTCTTCAAGATTTAAGTAAAAACTTTTTCCTTAAAATTTTTCTTCCCTTAAAGAAAAGCAGAAGAAAAAGAAAAACAAAGAAAAATTTTGTGGGAATAAAGAAAAGCTTTTTCATGGTTTTTGGTGTATTTTTTGAGTATGATTTGAAAGGTTCCGCAGAGATTTTTTAGATAAATGTGTGGGAAATGTGAGCAGGAATGTGGAAAAGTGAATTGAGGTTGTTGAGGAAGTTGAAAAGTAACTGGGGTTATAATTAAGGCATCTTTAATTGCAGCAATGAATTTTTTGGTGTTTTAAAAGTTTAAATCGCAATTCAATAATTTTAAAATTGATCTTAATTTCCCAGTAACCTATAATCCTAATATTTTATTTCCAACGAATGACACAATCCTCTCTTTAACCCACTTTAAACTTTCATTTTATTCATGAAAAATTGTGCAAGAAATGTTCCACAGGAAAGCTTTTTTAATAGCTTTTTCTTGTCAACAGACTCTTTTTGTATGAGTTTCTCTCTACCATGTCTTAAAAAAGGATCAAACAATAGCTTGATGTTTAACTCTTTATTCGTACCTAAAGATGCTTACCTATTACATATTCTTCTGTATATGTTCATGAAAATTACATGCATGAGAAAATACGAATAATGTAAGGTGAAAATATAATGGCAAAAATGAGCTTCACTTGGTGCTTTTTTGTTGTTGTGGAATTGCCAGGGTTGGTGGTTGGTTGGATTTCACTTTCATTATGATTTTGATTACGTTTTGTTGAATAGAAACTTGTAGAATTTTGTATAGGAGTGGGCCTATAGTTAAGATATTAATAATGCTCCTCAAAAGTCAAAAGTTCGAATCTCAGTTAATTTTGACCTAAAATTAAAGTTTTTACCTTGCATTATTTTGATTATTATTACTATGGGAACTGAACTCATTTAACTCTAAAGCCAAACAAATATTATGAAGACACCAACAAAAATTGGTGTTAAAATCATGCCATTAAATAAAAACTTCCATAAACCACGAAGTTGTGCCTTTAAATCATCCCACAATCCCCATCCCTGAAACTTCATTATCTTCAAATATTTCCCTACTTCCGACTTTTCTCACATTTTGTGTTTGTGCTTTTAATTGTCTTTACATCCTCTCATTTCATCCCAGAATGAATGTTAATGACGTAAGTTGCTTTATAAGAAGAATATTGGTGCTATATAATGATTACCTTCATCATCATCATTATCATCAAAAAATTGTCGCTTCTATTGTTTTATTTTCTATTCTATTGTTCTTGAAGTACGTAAGTAAAGTAAGGTAAATTAAGTGAATAAAAGTCTTCCATATTTTTGTTTCGTGATGTTGTCATTAATGGAAAAAATTGAGGTGAAAAGACAGGAAGAAAATGTCATTTGACATTTAACATTTTTATTCATAAATTGCCATTAAATTCAATTGTCCTTTACATTATTTGGGACTGTTCACTTATGATGTCGAATTTTTAGGGAGGAAGTGGAAAGGGGGAGGGTCTGAGGCTGTGTGACAGTTTTAGACAAAAGAATTTTTTGCTTAGAAATTTTGTGACAGAGAGGGGAGGGGAGTCTTAAAATCCATGTTTTTGATGGACGTCATAAGTGAACGGCCCTTTAGTCCATAATTCTAAAATTTTCAATTCCACAGTCGAAAATTCTAATTAAAAGCATTCCAATTTAATAATTTAACGTAAAACTCATTCCGTCTCTTAATGCCTTTACCTTCAGTTAGAAAGCAATCTCCATTATTTAGTACGAATATATGTACAACATTAAAAGATAATAACAATAAACACATGCATACAGCGAGTGAAACATAGACGGAAGGAAACAAAAAGAGGCTTAACGTTTATCAAGATTCAATATCAATATCATTTTCAGTGTTATTATGTATAATGTTATGTTGTTGTTGACACAAAATAACACTGGGATTAATTACATTAAAAATTCAAATTCACTTTACAGTAATGTTTTCTTATGCTTGTGATATAGAATAGAGTAATATGTGTATGAGTCGAAGGTTATTGAGAAGGAGGAGAAAGTAAAAGTTTTTCAATTTCGAGATAGAATTTTTTTTTTCTTCTCGTTCTCATCAACACATCATGTCATATGGAATTTACATGAGTAAGTTTACATATGAATTGAAAAATACTACAAAAAATATAGTTTATGAGCTAGGCGCAGTTGGATTTAAAAAATCTTAACCTCAAAAATTTTCTGACTAAGATTGGTTAAATTTTCAAATTTTCAATTGATTTTTTTTTTAAAATAAAAATTTCTTATTCCCCAAAAAATTCCAAAAGGACGAAATGACACAACTTCAACCTCAATTGTACTCATACTCTCAAAAATTCAAGCTAAAAAAGTTAAATAACAATTTTTTGTCCTCTTTTTATTCATTTTAATGTTATTAGATTTTTTTATCCTTCTTTTTTTTGTGTTGATATATATTCCATCTCTTTTACTGTCTCCTTCTTATTTTCCCTACATTACATTTTACTTTAAAGTATAATCCTCCTCTAACATGAAATGACTTTGCTAAATAGAAATTTAATTATGCTAAAGCCATTGTACAAAGAATATGTGACACATAAAATGTTATGTGAATTTTTTTTTCTTCTTTCAGGCTTGGAGTTGATGGTGTGTAATAGCTGAGGCTGTGAATGTGATGCTCTTTAGTTGCTTTTTAAATTTTCAATGAATATTTTTCATTTTGGACGTTAAGAAAATTCTAAGTTGCATCAACCAAAACTATAAAAAATTTGCATGTTAAATTATGGAACTTATTATAAACTTTTTTTAAAAAATTACGAAAAAAAATTAAAAAGCGCTTTAAACTTTCAAAAACTCCAAAATGTCTGAAAATTTCATTTTTCAACTCCATTTTCATCTTTCTGTCCTTTCTGATTTAATCAACCTAAAACTGCAGCAAAAGAAGCAAAAAAAGGAAGTGAAAAACTTTTTCGAAGACGGCGTTAATGTCATAAAAAATTTCATTATTCCGCAATCTTTTCCCTCCTTTTTTTAATGCTGCCAAGAAAAAAAGTTACACGAAAAGCTGTTAACGAAAATTGCCAAAGGATTAACAAACCAAAAGAAAAATAAAACTTCAAATTTAATATTATTCAACAAATTTTACTTTCTCCAACTGTGAATGAATTTTTATAGACACATGTATACATGTAGAAAGTATGGCGATATCATCAGCAACAAATCTACTTGAGAACGGAAATCTTTATGGAGTCAAATAAAATGCAAATGGCTACAAAGTTAGTTTTTATTTCTCCTTCCTTCTTTTTTTGCTGTGTATGTTGTATTGAAATGAGGTGGATTCATTGTGGGAATTTTGTAAGAAATTATTTGGAGCTACTACTGACTTAAATTATTTAAATATATGGAACAATTTTGTTTAATATTTTTCGGGAATCGATTGCTTGACATTTTTTTCCTTTTTAAGGATTTGAACCACCTACTATGTATATTTTGGAATCATACAACCACTAAAATCAGAATCAATTCAGGATGAAAATCAGCACAAAAAATTACTCCAAAATCCTACAACTCAACCCATCTGATTTTACAAGGATCTGGCAAAAGCCAGTTACCTACTTCCATCTGTTTTACATACAGTTGCACACTATATAGATGAAAAGATAAGAATGTAGAAAAAAACGGGTATAAACATTCCAATTTTCAGCTTAAAGCTGAATATGTAAAAAAAAAATTCTCAATTGTTTCACATTCGCTTCTGCTGTTTCTGCTTTTAACAACATTCATTTCTTCCCTTACACGATATGGAAATGAGTTTTTCTCTGAGGAAAAATTTAATTTCAATGAATTTTTTATGTCTATCGAAGGTTCTGAATGAAATTAAAGTGAAAATGGAAATTGGGTTTGGAGGGGAGGATGTGATGAAGTTTTTGAGGTGACTTTAGTTGGAATTTATGTTAAGGATGAAAATGAAATTTGATAAGCTTGTTGAAATATTCAAAATAATTTAAATTAACTGCATGTCCTGAAAAAAAAATTTGCAAATTTAATGCACGTAAAAAATTAAAGAGTTTTACCTAGTTTTGCCAATAACTACTTCAGCAACTACCCCCAAGAATTTTTAATTCCTTTACAACATTTCACAACAAGTAATTAAGTGCGACGTGCAATTTTTTTCATTCAATGCCTTTCAACCTGCATAAATAAAAATGTAAGCTATTGTTTTCCTACATTTAACTTGAAAGCCCTTATTATTCCATTTCCTTTTGACTTCAACAGTCTTAGAGTTTATAATACAAGAATGTACATGATAATCTCTGTAGCTAAACTGTAACTCCCTTTGTTTTATCAGAGTTTAACATGCAAATGAGGTATTCAAAGAGAAGGATAAGATCAGAGAAAAAAAGTGGGTAAGATGGGGATAATGGATAAGTTTAGTAAGTTATTGCTGTATGTGAAGCATTTTGGCGCATTTTTGAATGAATTTTTTAGATTTATTAATATTTTCTTGTATCTTGGATGGATGCAAATGGTTTTTGATTAAGATGAGGTCAAAAGTATTATTTTTTTGGTAAACATCAGTTGAAGGAGATTGGTTGTTTGTAAGTATTAATTAAAGATAGGGTCAACACCAAATTTTTGGAGTTAAGATTTTTTATAAATAAGCTTAATCCTCCCCCTTTGCTCGAGAATGACTTAATTCTTAACATGTATATGAATAAACCAAATTGTTCTAAAGAAAAAAGTCTTTTTAAGTCTAATAAAAAAGACTTCAGATACATTGGTACCAGTGCTCCAAAATTTTATATAACCTAATATCAGACAGGAGCGTAGCCAAAGAGGGTCCAAGAAGGTCCGGACCCCCCTATGAGAAAAAATTCTTCATTTTGCTACGATTTTTTTTAGGAAAAAAACCATTTGGACCTCCCCTAAAATTATTTCTTTCATACAAAAATACAAAAAAAAAAAAAAAAAATCAGACTCTCCCTTAAAACAATTTTTGAACAGGGGCATTATCAGATCAGAGCTTTTTCAAGCTCAAAACCAGCAGACAAAACTCACTAAACAATATCCCTCATTCACCTTCATCAAGCTACACTATTACTTAAACAATAGTTGAATAATAAGAAGTCTGATAAGATGATGAGGCATAAACCTACAATTTAAAGAAAAATAAAACTTCCACATTTGCATTTGCATGATAATAAATTGTATAAAAAATAGTAAAAAACCTGAAACAGATGTTAAATTGTAATGATGTTGTTTAACTATGATGAGAAAAAGGAGTAAAAGTAAAGAATTGCATGTACACCAACGTTTTATGGCAGTCTTTCATTTACACACATGTATTTGAAATGTTTTTCTTCCACCGTCATTGTCATCGTCGTCGTCGTCGTCTTAATACTTTTACCCCAAGATTAAGAATAAAAATAAATAAAACTTTTACTTTATACTTCTTAATTTTCACTGCTATTTTCTCGCTCTATTCATTCTTGATTGTTTATTCTTTGTTATGTATATTTTGTTGCTGCAACTTTTACATGGTATTTGAGGTAAGCAATATCGTGACATTATGTTTTGAATGAGCACGAAAATGTAAAAAAAAAAAAACTTTAAGATTGTATAAAATTAAGACTGTTTGTTTGCTTGAATGTTTGTTGGTAAAAATTTTCTCGGATAAATCTTACAAAACTGCTCAAAAACACAACGAAAAACTTTATACACTACTACGATGACGACGACTTTGATAACGATAACTGAAGGTAGTAAGAAAATTTTTACACATGCAAAAAGCAAAATGTTTGCCAAAGATTATTAGCGCAACTTTTTAGTTGGAAGAAATTCATTGAAATTTGATTTTTGCTTGCGATTGGATTTTTTTTTCATTGAATTAGATTTCGTCTGTGAATGTTGAAAAGTTAGAAAGTTGAATGACTTAGGAAATTTGTTGGGTGAAATTAGATTTCTAACAGACAGTGTGAATGTTATTGCTGGTAGAAATTTTTCTGCTAAAGTTAAGCGAGATTTTTTTTTTGCTGAATTCATTTAATGAATTTGAATGCAAAAAATTTAATTTGATGTAAATTTTTGAAAAATTTAGTTTGAAATTCAATTTGTTTTAGAGTTTTGCAAGAAAATTGATTCTTTTACTAAATGCTACTAAATGAAATTGTTTGTTTTTTGATCCGCAAAAGTAACTTTAAGCTTCAAAATGATTATTTTTAGTACCCAACAATAAACTTTAAATTATAATATTTTTTTCAGCTTGTCCACAAAGTGAATCACTTAAATCTATTGCGGATTAAAAAATTTTTCTTCCATTTTACCGTCAAGATTCAATAAAATTTTCATGATCATTTTTTACAAGAAAAAAATTCTAATTGAAAAAAGAAAGTTGAAGTAAATGAAATGAGAAAAGTTCACTTCGTGGGCAATCTTTTTCATCTTTAAAAATACAAAGAAGTGGAGGGTTCGGAAGGACAAGGGATTTACAAGAGATTATTTTACAATGTGGGTGGTCGAAAGGATGCAGGGAAGATGTAGAGACTGTCATTAAAGTTTGATTATAATGTTAATAATGGAGCTAATTCTTTTAGGAATCTTAGTTGATGTTAAAAGTATATAAGTTGTAAGGGGCCATTCACTTATGATGTCCATCAAAAACTTGAATTTTTAGACCCCACCTCTGCCACAAAATTTTCAAAAAAAAAATTCTATTGTTAAAAACTGTCACACAGCCTCAGACCCCCTTCCCTCCTAAAAATTGGACGTAATAAATGAACGACCCCTAAGAAAAAGGTTACTGTCAAGGACTTTAACTTTTAAAAGTCAATAAACTGATCAGAAAAAATAATTTACAATTGAAGCTGTACAATTTTCCCTTTAAATTTATGCCAAGCTTATAACTAGTATTTTCCAATACAGAAAGCTCCTGACTCGATTTGAAATAAATTTTAAACTCTCAAGAATTAATTCATGCTTATTCAAGCAAATCCTTCCATCCCTCGACTTTTAATCATTTATTTCCTCATCGTACTTTCTTATCTAAGCGACAAATCTCGAATTTTGCGGTTGTAAAAAATTGCGTTTTTTAAACCGTAAAGACTTACGTCCCTCATTTTACAGCCAAACAGAAGTTAAAAATATTCAATTCGAATGTTAAAAGTAGGAATTTTTTGATCCGATAACCTTTTCTCCCTCCCATTGCTATCTTAATGATCATCCCCTAAAAATTCCTGCTACTCATTTAATCGATTTATCTTTTCAAGAAAAAGGACAGAGGAGTTCTCCAAAATTTTACATCTAATTGCATGCAATAAAAATTCAATTATTAGCTTTTGACTTTTGAAAAAATTTACCATTTCAATTATCTATCAGATCATCAGAGTGTCCCTTTTTCCGCTCATCTAGCTTTTGTCCTTTTTAGACATCTTTAACAAAAGAATAACAAATAAGTTGGGAGAAGAATGAATTTTTTTTTTCAATTACTTTAGTTACATTCAGAATGTTCTGTACACATTCCTTTTCAATTATGAATTTAAATCGTTAAATTGTGAGAATTTTGATAAAAAATTACAAAAGTCCTCGTTTATATCGAGGGACTTCAGCGCATTTTTGACGCAGCGATTAGCAATTGATTAAATAGAAAAGAATGTCGAGTTTTAAAACTCTATTGCTGTTTCTTTAATCATAATGCATTTCAATAATAAGTTTAAAACTAAAGATCAAAATTCCTTTAAAATTGATTTTTATAATGTTCAGTGCAAATAATAGCTTTACGATTTACCGGTTTTTTGAAATTCAAAATTTTCCATTAGCGAAAAATTTAAATTTCTGAACACATCCATTATTTTTCAAATTTCTAAACGCACTTATTTGTATGAAAAAATTAAATGTTAATTAATTAAGGTGTATAAAAGAAAAAATTTAATCCGAAATAACGGTCAAAAAATTTCAAATTTTTTAACGTTTATAAAAAATTAAAACTTATTATCAGCATAGCTTTGCCCTGCATTGTTTACATATTTTTTTTGAAATATAAAATCGATGAATTAAGCTATTTAATGAGTGTTTTTTGACTTTTCAATAAAAACGGCGGGAATAAAAACATTCAATGAAGCTATTAAAACAATTCCGAGCTTGCTACGAAGTCTAGATCAAGAGATAATTGGGACCCGAACGACCGAACGACCGAACGACCGAACGACCGAACGACCGAACGACCGAACGACCGAACGACCGAACGACCGAACGACCGAACGACCGAACGACCGAACGACCGAACGACCGAACGACCGAACGACCGAACGACCGAACGACCGAACGACCGAACGACCGAACGACCGAACGACCGAACGACCGAACGACCGAACGACCGAACGACCGAACGACCGAACGACCGAACGACCGAACGACCGAACGACCGAACGACCGAACGACCGAACGACCGAACGACCGAACGACCGAACGACCGAACGACCGAACGACCGAACGACCGAACGACCGAACGACCGAACGACCGATCAAAGTGCATGATTGAGCTTCCTTTTTGAAAACAAGTTTTCAAAAATGCGCTAAAAATTGACAATTTTCAATGGAATTTAACATTAAAGAAATTTGTTGAAAAAATCCAAAAATCAGACCTCAAATCAAATTTTTCAGTTTAAATCTGACGAAATTCTACACAAGAGCTTCCCAAAAAAAAATCCACGAACATGCCAACAAAATGACGACAATGACGAGGTTGAAGCAAAATGAAAAAAAAAAAAATTCAACGCTCGAATAAGTTTTAATGAGACCTTTAGTCTCTTCTTATTTTTTCATCTCTTCATCTTTTCATTCTACTCATGGTGCTGATGTTGTGAGTTTTCTCAAAAGATTTAATAACAGAGATTTTTTTGCCTTTACTTCCACTGCTGTTGCCTTCAAAGATTTAAGATAAAGCATGACATGTTTTAGTTGGTTTAAATTAGACAATGTCGGTTTCATTATTTTTGGTGTGGAGGATGTTTTTTGTGGTTAGTTGTAGAGTCAATTTTAGGGAGTTGAATGGAAGGAAGTGGGTTAGTTAAAGTTTTAAAGGAGGTTGAAGATTTTTTGATTTTGAGGATTGATAGAAAATTTTGGTAAATCTGGAAATGGAACGACTAATTTTTTAGACTAGCTTAGTATGTAAAATGCAATCATGGGATAGTAGTGGGATAGTTCCTACCTGATAGGATCAAAATATTGATAGAACAAGCTTTAATTATTCACACAGCATCAGCTGGTGTTTCAATGTGAAAAAAATCCAAATGAGTGCAAAAATAAATAAAGAATTAAAACTTTAACTTTTGCCTCTAAAGTCTACATGTTTTTTTTACTGTTGCTTCTTTCAACGCCTTTTTCCCATGAGATAGCACTGAAAAAGTTTTTACAAAATATGAAAAGCTCAAAAAAAAAAATTCTCACTTCATTGTAATGAAACTGTAATTTTACTCCATTTTTAGCGCATTTTTGAAAACTTGTTTTCAAAAAGGAAGCTCAATCATGCACTTTGATCGGTCGTTCGGTCGTTCGGTCGTTCGGTCGTTCGGTCGTTCGGGTCCCAATTATCTCTTGATCTAGACTTCGTAGCAAGCTCGGAATTGTTTTAATAGCTTCATTGAATGTTTTTATTCCCGCCGTTTATATTGAAAAGTCAAAAAACACTCATTAAATAGCTTAATTCATCGATTTTTTATTTCAAAAAAATATGTAAACAATGCAGGGCAAAGCTATGCTGATGATAAGTTTGAATTTTTTCTAACCGTTAAAAAATTTGAAATTTTTTTGACCGTTATTTCGGATTAAATTTTTTTCTTTTGTACACCTTAATTAATTAACATTTAATTTTTCTTACAAAACAAATATAAGTGCGTTTAGAAATTTGAAAAATAATGAATGTATTCAGAAATTTAAATTTTTCGCTAATGGAAAATTTTGAATTTCAAAAAACCGGTAAATCGTAAAGCTATTATTTGCACTGAACATTATAAAAATCAATTTTAAAGGAATTTTGATCTTTAGTTTTAAACTTATTATTGAAATGAACTATGACTAAAGAAATAGCAATAAAGTTTTAAAACTCGACATTCTTTTCTATTTAATCAATTGCTAATCGCTGCGTCAAAAATGCGCTGAAGTCCCTCGATATAAACGAGGACTTTTGTAATTTTTTTTTATGATATTCACACGAAGATTTTCACATTTCGAGGAAGTACGATGGGAAAAGGAAAGGAGATTAATGAAGGATTTTTATCTTGTGTATTTTAAGCTTTTGTTTTCTGACTTTATAATGTGATGGTTTCTTCTTTTGTGCTTTCTATGGGGGTTTAAAAATTTTTGTAGGACATTAGAGCTGCATTAAACTAGGTTGAATATAAAAATCATGTTTTCATCCCCTTACCCCAGCTTTGTTGCTCTTTACCAATAAACAAGTTAAAAACTTTCAATCTTAATTCTTTTTGTCAATTTTTCAATTACATGTAGAACTCCTCAGCCCTGCACTTGCAATTAAAATTAATTGACAACTTCTGTTTTGTGCTACAGAACTACTCGCTTTACTTCCTCATATTTTCCTCTCTCTCTTTTATGTCATTAATATCAGTGAAGTATATGCAGGAGTAAAGCTCATTATAATGCAGATTTTGACCTTGCGAACATATTTTTGTGAACATTTTCCGTATAAAATTTATTGTAAATTGCATGTCATATCGATGATAAGCAGTTTTTTAATTAACTCTTATGTATACCATCATGAATATACCATGAGTATGTGTGCATACACAAACTGTATAAATATTTGAAAATTTATTGATTTTATGTTATTAACATATTTTAAAAATATTTTTTTTTTGCATTGAAAAAATATGTTCTGGTGATTAATTAGCATTTTTGATAATGAGGGTTCTGAAGCTGTTCACTTGAATTTATTAAATTTAAGTAGGTAAAAATAATAAATTTACAGGGATTTCAAATTAAATTTGAATAATTTTGGATGAGGAAATTTCCGAGAATTTCTAAAATATCAAAAACTCAATTAAATGTCTAAAATTTTGATGATTATAAGCCAGCTCAATTGTTTGTAAAATTCTGTGTGCATAGCATCCACTCATAAAATTCTAAGTATTTGTAATGAGCTTAAAAGCAATTAATTTTGCGAGCACATTCTATTTTTACATTTATCTAGTTTTAGATGGAGTAAATATGGTGATAAAATTTTCAGACAATAATAAAATTATAATAATAATCTATGCTCAAAAATTGCCTTTATTTCATACAGATGATAATTTTTGGAGATAAAATATTTTCTCGTATGCGGGTACATTATCTATTTGTTCAGTTTTGCGGTATGTAGATGTTCAGGATATGCAAAAATGGTAGTCATAATATTGATTTTAAGCTCTTTATAGATTTTAAAAAGGATTAAAAATTTTGTTTAAAAATTTCTAAATTTGAGATTTTTAGTGGTTCAAATCATCCTGTTGACACAGCATAAGTATCCACATAACAATATCGATGCTAATATATTATATTGAGAATTATCATTAAGGGAATTATCAGCATACATCTATCTTTTATTCATCTTATTCACTCACTTACTGCCTTAATGTCAATTCATAACACACAAAAAATGTATAAAATTTTATGTTAGGAAGTGAAATTCTTGAAAATGCTTTTCGACATCAATGTTTCATCTTTTATTCTTCCTTCCCGTATTTTTTTGTTAGAATTTAATTTTTGCATGAGTTGGTGTTGTTGTCTTTTCAACTTGATGTCAAGCTGTCTGTTTGGAATTTTGAAAAATCTTGTTGATTTTTGTAAAATCATTAAAAAATTTTTAAAATTTTGATTTTTCAGAATCTCGAATTAAAGCAATTCAATCACAAATTTTAGTTGAAAATTCTTGCAAAAAATGCGCCATAAAACACATATTCATTAGATTTCATGCCATCATTCTGATAAGTAATATCTCATCAATCAAAATAAAGAGGAGCATACACAATCGTACAGAAATGAAAATCTTGCCTTCTTTTTATTACCTCATATGCTTATTTTCCTAGACATTTCCATCCGATGATTTATGATGCGAAAATTTTTTCTCCCTTCTTAAAAATGTGCACAGAAGAATCGATGCGACATGAATGTCTACATGAGTATTTCAAAGAAAATTTACTTGATTTTCTAAGAATGAAAGAATTTTTAATGCTAAGAAATGAATTGACGTCATCTTCGAATTAGTTTAATGTCATATGAATGAAGATATGTGGAAATTTGAAATTTAACTTATGGGTGTGAATTGAAATGAGTTTTTTATGCTAAGGAAAATGCTGATTTTTAAGGCATGAATTTTAGATGTTGGATGTGACATTAGATTCTTTTTTTGATACATGGAAGAGTTAAAATCTAAAAATAAATTTAATCTAATTCACGTATCACCAACTAGGTCATCAATTTTCAACAAATTTCTATAAAATCCTCAACGATCGAAGTTCACATTCATCTCCAACATCGCAAAACATTTCCAAGAATATTCTGATCCCTTCATGTTTATGATACAGCAAAAAAAAAGAATATGCTCGTAGACATTATTATACTTCATGCTTATTTCATTTATCCATTCCTTAATATTCTTTTGATTTGATTGATACATTGTGCTTGTGCCAAATTGAGCAATAAATCGATCAGACTAAATTATTTCCTCATCTCATCAAAAATTCAACTTAATTTTGCTTTCCAGCTTTCTTCACTCATATTTTTATTCCAAGCTGCCATACATTGAACATGGATCCTTAGTCAATTAGAAACACAAATCTTGTTTACTTATCGAAAGCTGTTATATCATCATCAATATTTTTACTCTGACTCTTTTTCATTGGCTTCTCGCCTCGTTACGATTGAGAAATAAATTTTCACTTGAAAAAGCTTCGGTACTTCTACTTGTCATTACACTCAAGAAAAAAAAGTAAAAACATTTTGTAGATTTGTATGAAAAAATCTAAAAACAATTTTTGAATTTTAATCTTAATAATTTTTTTTAGATTACTAAAAATTGTTTTTAGATTTGATTTGAATTTTAAAAAACCGTTAAAAACTTAAAATATTTTTTTTAGATTTTAAAAATTTTTTTTTTTAGTTTTTCGAAAAAATATTTTTTGGACAAAAAATAAATTTTTAATAAATTTGAAGCTTATGTGTGATCATTTGATTTGCTATAAGGAAAATATACACACGTTCAGAACTTAGAAAAATTTTGGCACTTAATTGTGCCTTATAAAATATTAAATATTTTATATGAATATATATGAGAGATAAAACTGATACTTATATCAGTAATTTCTGCGAATTTTTGTTTTCAAAAAAGTAAGATAAAAAAGAGTCTAAAAAATTGTTTTTAAAATTAAAAAAATTATTTTTTAGATGATAAAATTTAAAAACTTTTTATTTAGATTCTAAAAAAAGTTTTTAGAATCGTCGATAAAAACAATCTAAAAAGATGTTTTTAGTTTTTTTTCTTTGAGTGTACGTAATGAGATTTTACGAGAAAATTCAGTACAGAAGGAGGAAGCAAGGCTGCTTAGATGGAAATTAATTTTTTATAGGAAAAAAATAGAATTACATAAAGTTAAAAAATTTAAGGAATTTAAAACAATTAAATATTCACTCGCTACATGACGACGACCAAACAATACAAAACCTTTCATTTAATTTTCATACCAAAATGTCAAATATATTCGTTAATCCAAGCATCCTAGCAACGAGCTAAAAAAAGGGACTAATATATAAATTTTAATTCCGCGGCATAATAATTACGTAATTACTGTACGAAACTTCAGCAAAATTACATTCATAATGAATGAGCAGCATTATTAGATTGCTACAAGTACATAGCAAGACAACCAGCTTAGGCATTAAATAGTGATGTGATACTTATGGGAGAAAGAATATCATGGACGTAGAGATAAGGGGAGAAGAAGCTATCCAAATTATCGTAGATTGTAGAATGAATGGAAGTGGAAGAAGCACAGAGAAAATTAGATTGGTAAATTTGTGATCAGAGGTGAGGTTTTATGGCACAGACAGTGTGTTTTTGGGGAAATGTGTTGACTGAACAGGATTCTTTGAAGTTCTCATATTTACATGTAATTGGGTTAAATTAAGAACCAGCATATTATGTAACATGAAGTACCACAAACCACAGAAATCTGATGGTAAATGACCTAATAATCTAGAATTATGAGGAAAATACAAACCATTGTGGTATTGGCTTTCGTGTGTTAAGTTTGATGGAATTTTGAAATTTCTGTCCATCATATCAGTACGCCTTAGGTTATGGCATTGTCATTCAGTAAATTACAAAATTCAAATCTTATTCAGGAAATTGTTACATCTCGTCATTTCAATAAAGAGAAGCACATCAAAAATTTCACAGAAAAATTTTCTGTGATCAGGAATGTGTGAATAATGAAGTAAATACAATTTTCCTCGTAGCTCTTTTTTTCTCACGCTCCTTCTCCATCTCGCCGTCATAAAAATGCTGAAATTTTATGCCGCTTCACGTCAAAAAAATATCTTTTTCTTCTTCTTACTTATTGCCATTTCAACTTTATTCAATTTTGTGGTTCGTATTATACGATAAAATGTTTACACAACGAATGAAAATGGAAGATGTACAAAAAGTAAAGTATGAAATGTAATAGAATACCAGGTGAATGTTGAGTGGTGAGAGAACAAATTGTTGATGATGTTTTCGTAGAATTTGTACCGGAAAAGGAAATTAAATATGATATTGTGTATGGTAGACAAGGTGGGTCGATTTCTAAGAAAATTTTGATGAGGTTTTGAATTTTAAATAAGAGCAGTCAAGAGCCAACTTATTTTAAAAGATATTTAATACATTAATTTTTAAGTTTTTGGTACGAAACTTATTTTTTTACTAATTTTCCATAAAATTTTTATTGGTAATTTAAATTTTGACCGTATTAGACTAAATCACAATGGTGCAACCCCTTCATTTTTGACTAGTCAAAACAACTCATTTTTTTTTCTTTTAAAATCCTTATAATTCATCTCAGAAAATCCTCATAAAATCAAGGCGTGGAAACTATGCAAATATCCCAATTATCCCAAAAATATGCAAAAAAATCCTCGAGTCTGAACGCATTAAAACTGAGATATCCCAATATATCCTTACTATACTGGACATATACACTAGGGATATGTTGGGATATTTCAGTTATCATGCGTCCAGACTCAGGGATTTTTTTGCATATTTTTGGGATAATTGGGGTATTTGCATAGTTTCCACACCTTGCATAAAATCCAACTTAAAATTAACTATCCAAAACTTTCACTAAAACTTTATCTCTTACACTCAAATTGCATCAGCATCTCACACATTTATTTTTAAAACCTTCATATGTAATCATTAAAACTGCAAAATAAACTTTTCATAAGCCAGACACTCATTTATTTCCACAAATACACACAGAGATTGCAAAAGCTTTTTTTTCCCATTTTCATTTTCTGTAAATTAATTTGTTGCTTCCTTTTAAAACTTCCAACTTTCATTCCTTCTTCCTTTCGAACTTGTATATGATATGAAATGATATGAGCTGAATGAAAGAATGTGAGTGTTTATCTTTGCACGATAAAACTTTTTTTCTTCTTCATCTCCTTCCTCCATTCTCACTCGTAATGATGTGTACATACTTTTTATGCCCCTCCAGCACTAACATGCATATGTCGTAAATAACGAGTATGGAATGTGGGGTAGGCACTTGCTCATATTGTGTAATAAACATATATCTTCTGTCATGATGAGAAGAAAGAAGGAGAAGAAATACTATTTTTAACGGGAAAAAGCATAAAAGATTGTGTGAAGGAATGAGAAAGTTATGGCATATTTCAATTTCCATAATGTTTGAAGGGAAGAATGGGATGTAGAGATGTGAAAATAAATTGAATATAAAGTTATATATGAATTGTCACTTAAAGGATTTATTGCATTATGTTATGGGAATGTGGGTCAGATTCAGTCTAATGTTTCTTGTGCGAGATTTGAATTTGAGTTGAAATGAGTATTAAGAAGAGGCTTGTTTTGGTGGTTCCAAAAATTTGGAGCAAGAAAATTTACCCTCCCCCTTTTCCTTAATAAATTTTTGCACTTCTGATTTTTATCACTTAGTAAATTTAAGACAGTTGTTGGCGTCAACACCCCTGAAGCTTTCTACAAACTTTAATTCTTTTTAAACAGCTAGAATATTCAAATATCTAAGACATAATCCTCAATATTCAACAACCATCCACATCCAATTACAAATCTATAAATAAAACATCAATTGGACATAAATTCATTTCCTTAAGAATCGAATCCAATCTGACCAGAAATTCTTCCCAATATCCATTGATAATTTGATTATATTCCTTCTTCTAACAAAATTACAGCCATAAATTTCTCCATCCTTAACCAAAATACAACAACAACAATAACAAGAAAGAGAGGGAAAATAAGAAAGGAAACATTCACAAATCTAATGGCCTTTATTAAATGTGATTACTATTCAGAACAGTTTTGTGTCATTCATATTCATTTGAGCGCTTGTTATTTTCTACATTTTTGGTATTTTGTGAAGCTTTAATGTTGTCTGTGTTAATGGATAAATGGATTGGATTGAGCTGTAGATTTTATAACGAAAATTTTAGATTTAAAATAAGCAATGTTAGAACTTGCTTCAAAATTGTAAAAATTATTTATCTTTAAAATAAAAGCCACAACAACGAAAAAAATTTTCCCTACCCTCCATGCTAGCTGGACTCACTTTCATCCCCATAATATTATATATGAATAACATTCTGACAAATCTGATATTTTCTCTATTATATTAATGGATGAATATTCTGAAAAGAGATGTAATTAATGAATATGATTTGTGGACATTCTTATTGCTTATGCTGTATTGCTGAATATTAATTTCAATGAAAACCTCTCACATATACATATTTAATAATTAATATTTGCTTCAGTGGTCTTTATGAAATTCTGATCTATTTTATGAGTTGTATTTATTGGTATATTATTGAGGTTTCATATTTTTCGTGATTTAATAATGTCATGCGATGTTGATAGAGTTATTTGCTGTGTGTTTAAATGAGAAGAACTGTATATACGTTTTGAGCTGAAAAGTTTTATTTTTGAAATAATATAAAATTTCACTGCATCAACTCGAGTTCACAAAAACTGACTAGCCAGAAACCTAGCCAAACTCTACTCAAATATTTCACGTAAATGTCACAAACAGCAAACAGCAAGCGAAACACTTTACAAAGCATTTTTTTAGCTTTTTGAATCCATTCGCTGTTGGCCATTGACAAACTTTTTTACAAACAAGCTTTTTCAATATTGACAAACTAAAAAGTACAGAACTTCTTTTTATTGAATTACGTTCTGAAATGTGTCAATATTTTTTTTTGACATTGAATAAACTTTTCAGCTGTACACAAAAAAGAAAGAGTGCACTTTTCCATAATGGATAGTTGTGAAAATGAAGCAGCAGTGCCATGGGAAATCAATTAATGGAGATTTTATTTTTCATGGATAGTTTCTGATTCCTTCAAATGTACAGATTGACTTTTAAATGGAGTATAGAAGTGGAAAGTTCGATGAAAAAAATCTGAGCGACTCGATGAAATAAAAAATGTCAATTTTTTGTGTATGTTGATTTAGTGGAGTCATGCGCGAATTATTTGACATGTGACTGAAATTTATTTTTGCATCTACATTTCAGCATCATACTGACAGGTTTTAAGAATTTTTATGTCACTTTCGTAGCTGTTGTCAGTACTTAGTATAGAATAAATTTATCTCCCATGTTACAATGAGTTGTGTGTATAGAAATGCATGTATTAAATAATTTATAGTACAACAGAGATAAAATTGGAGTAGTAATCGAGCCAAAAGCAGACAGTTGGACGAGGGCAATAAGAGGACAGAGAACGAAAGATATTGCTACAATTTGCCAATAATTTCGACTTCCAAACATAAATTTATTTGTGTTTATGTACATTTTTTATATGCATTATATTTCTGGATGTTGTGCTGCTGTTGCAATTTCGACTGAATGGCAATCATGTTTTAATTTTAGATACTAAATTTTGACACAATTATCTCCATTAATTCTCATAAAACCAGTTCATTTAAACCATAATAATTACTATTAATGACATTCCTAATCTCCATAATCTAAATCATCGCATGCGTTAAAGCATTGTAATTAAAATAATTTAAATTACTTGTCTGTCTCGTTCCATTTCAGTTTATATATGTCTGTACACATCCACAATTTAAATATTTACCGCATTGACCTCACAATAACAGAAACGTAAACAATGAATTAGTCTCACTCCCAAATTTTTCGTATTTTGCATTATAGTTGACAATATATTTTTTATTATATTTTGCTGTTCTAGGAATTTTTATTTTGGCAAGTGCTGCATGAATGCACTGTTTGTTTATGAATGTCGACAGTGTTAAACCACTGCATCGTAGGTCACATAGTTTTACAAATAAATTTGAATTCGAGTTGAATTGTATTAATTTTCTGTGAATGGTTTTTAAGCTTTTGACGGTGGTGGAAGTTTCTGTCGTGAAATTGGTGGATGTGTAAGGATGGATTTTTGTTGAATTATTTTATTTTAGATTAATTGATTTAGAGGCGTTCACTTAGTACGTTACCCAAAAAATCGACTTTTCAGACCCACTGCCCCCCTCCTTGTTGCGTTTTTTGTATGAATTTTTTTTTATATTGTTTGTCCTGTTGCAAAATCTTAAACCTTCCTACTCCCCCTTAAAATATGATAAGCAGTTGAAGAATTTTTTTAAAGGATTCGAACTTCTAAAAAAATGGATTTTTATATCTACAAAATATTTCATTTATAGATTAATTTTTTCCATGATCATAAAATGACTTTATAATATGTATCTCACATCACATGCTACTACATACATTTATCCAAACATTTGTTGTCACAAAATGACATAAATTAATATTTTTTGAATGTTTAATTCCAACATTTTAACAAACATGTCTATCAGTATTAATTACATATAATAATATATTGTTTTATTATGTCTGTTCCCATGAAAAAGCTAACCCACAAAAATACAAACAAGAACTTATGTGATCATATCTGCGAGGTAAAAAAGAATTGATGTTAAATGAAAATAATAATAAATTGCAGATAATTTAATAATTTATGAGTTCACATTTTCAATAATTATTAATTTGATACATGCAAATTATCAGCTGATAGATACTCATTAATTTTTGAGCATTTTTGAATTATTAATAGCAAACATAAAATGAACAATATATTATTTTCTCATTATTAATTTTTTTGGTTATTTTGCTGCGCGTTTATTTGTTTGATTATTTGCGATGAGGTGAAAAAAGGCTTCAACAGAGCTAATGCTAAATTGAAAAATTATTGATAAATTTTAAAGTGAGATCGGATGTGTTTAACATATGCTAGAAAATCTTTTAAATTTATTTAAATTCTGTTTGCAGATATTTTATTGAAATATTCTTATCTCACGGATTATCCGAGTTAAATGCGATAAATTCAATTTATATAACATTTTATGCTGATCCAAGAAAAAATAAAAATCTGCAACATTCACACTTGAATTATTACGTCTGAATTGCTCCAAAAATAAATCTCAGATATTGAATTTTTCTCATCGACTGCGAAAAATAAAGAAAAAAAATTAATAGAAAGCAAATAAATCAATTGGAAAGATAAGGAGTCAGGATTATTGAAAAACTTTGAATGTATTTTTCCTGAACGATTTTGTGCTTATCGCAAAACTATTAAATTTTAAATAATGGTGATTATGTTTATGAAAAAATATACATTAAATTTTATAAATAGAAAAAGTAATGGCTTTTTGATGCTGTTTACATATTTGGATAGGCTGAGAATGTTGAACTGGCGATTGGTTGTGTTAAAAGTTCATGGTTTTTGGACAGTAAGAAGCAACTCATAAAAATATTCTGCTTTATTTAAAAAATGTTCTGAATTTGCTTTTAAAAATTCAAGATGCTTATGAAAATAAATTAAAATTGATTTTTTTGCATAATTTTTGAATGAACCCAAATAAAAACTATATAAAACTTTTTCATGAAATTAAATTATTTTAATCAAAAAAAATCTTGATTTTTTTGTTCATTTTCATCAAAAGCTCACTCAACTTAATACAATTTCCTTTTCCTTAAAAAAAAAATGCCCCTCCCAAAAAAAAGTTTAAAACTAACTCGTGAAAAAGTTAACAACAAAAAAAAAGTTCTCACAGATTTTTATCTAAATTTCCTTTAGTATCTCATTCTGTATTTATTTAATTGAAGTTTTTTTATTCCATTTAAAAATAACATAGTCGTCTGATGATAGCTACTAGTTGGACTGTAAAGTAATTAGCAGTAAAACTCAAACAGAAAACTTTTTTTTTCTCAACATTTGATAATCCTTTTTTTGTGTTTAACTGTAACTGACTCATGCAAAACTTTTAACATTTACGGAGTGGATATTTTACGCGACAAAAAAAAAAAAGAAAGAGAGAAAATAAAATAAAGTTTCTACTGTGAGGTTGGAAATGGCAGATTTTAGTTGAGATTGTAGAGCTTGATTTGGAAATTTGAAATTTTGCACCTAATTAAATTAGATGATTAATGGAACCAAAAATGTGAGTGTGGAATTTTGAGTGAATTTGTTGGAAAATTTAAGTTTTAATTTTTTTCCTTTTTTTCAAGGCTTCTTCTTCTTCAACTTCGGATTTTCGGGATTAATCCTCAAAAATCCCAGAAATTCCCGAATTTCCTACAAAAATCCCGAAAATCCCCACGGGATTAAAAAGAGTGTTAATGCCTTTAATTTTTTGATTTTGTTTGAATTTAATTTTACAATTATTTTTTTTTTGCAAAAAATCATTTTTAAGTGCAATAAAAAGCCAACAAATTTTATTTAAAGGAACAAAAATGAAACATTTTTAAAAAGTTAAATTTATTTTTGCTTTATTCAAAGTTTTCATCACAGCTCCCCGCAAAAATTATTTAATAATAAAAAATCACAACCAATTGCTCTTCCTCAACCACTGATTTAAATTTGCTTTTATTAATAAAAGCAGAGCATTTTATTATTTTTTTTTTTTTATTAAAATGCTTTTTGTTTCTGAAAAAATATTTATTTTTTTATCTATTTTTAAAACAGCATGCATATTCATGAGCAATGTTTCTCCAACTGAAAAAAATGTACATAAAAAAAAAGCCAAAGTTCAATGTGAAATTTAATTTTTATGATGATAATAAAATACACTTTAATTCATCTCTCACAGGAGAAATGGCGTTTAACCGAAACATAATTTATTTGTATGTATCATATAAAACTATATAATTGAGTCAATGTGGATTTTTGAGTGATGCAGAGGATATGAGCGCTTTTGTGAATGAGAATAGATAAAAATTTTGAATTCTTCTTTTTTTGATTCCTTATTTGCTAGTACATTTATAATTCAATAGCAAAAGTCAATGATTTTAGGCATTAAACCAGCTTGAATCATCAAATAAAAAACTTCACCTTTAATAGCCATCCAAACCATCAACAATACTCAACATTTTATCCAACATCCCACCACAAAAAACCTGCACTTAAAAGCAAGAGAATTTCATTTGTGTTCACATTCATGTGTGTGGTTTATCATGTTAAGTGCTCTGATAGCTGAGAATAAAAAAAACAAGGATCAGGGGTAAATAATAAAAAATGTGCAATATTTTTAATTTATTTCATTTCTGTAATTTACAATGAGCAATAAATTCTGTAAACTTGTCTTACATATGTATTTTATGGCTGAATGCTTGTCTGTGTTGTGGAAAAATTTTGTTACTTAAAAAATCATTATGTGTACAAAAAAATTATTTTGGGTTATTTTGTAGCTTTTGTTTTGAAAATTTTAATATTAATTAGAATTTAAGTCTCAATTCATCCAATTTTCAATTTAATTCAAAAACCCAGCCAAAATCAAGCATGAAAAATAATAAGAGATAATTAAAAACTAGCAAGTAACAAGCACAAATATTCATAATAAATAAGTAACAAAGGACGTCAAATAGTTGAAGTTGCAACAGCAACAAAAAAAAGTTTGATTAATTAAATTCAACTTTTGCGTTGTCAGTTGTGGAAAAAAAAAACTTTTATCCTCTCACACAAACTTTTTCATGTTGTTCCTCATCTCCCGCACTTGAAACGCACACAGACATACTCTCTTGTGCATGAAAAGTTAGTTGAATTTCCATTGCATATTTTCTGTCACTCATCAACTCACTTTATTGCTAAATAATGTAGTTGAATGTTCTACAGCTGAAATGACTAGATGCCCGTGTTCTTGTGTAGAATTTTTGTCTGAATTATTCGTTCGAGTTAAGATATTAAATAAGTTACATTTGTTAAAAGACGTAATTTATGAAGAGCCCCTAACAGAATTTTTTCAGTCCTTTCAAAAAAATTTTCATTCAAAAATTATAAAATTGCTGAAAAGATGAATTTCAAAATATTTCAAAAACTCCCACAAGGGCATCCAAAAATGTCATTATACAGGCACGGCATGATAGTTCATGATGTTGATGTATGTTACGCAAAATGAATGATATGCGGCTGTCGCACATGTACATATGAAGTTGAAATATTTATGTACTTTTAGATTCATCGCTTATTTAATTAGTACTTTTTGAAATTCTACATATACATTTTCATGTCCCAAGTCTCTTCTTATATGTTCATTTAATGTGTTCTGTCTGTGTGCATATGCATATGAGAGGCTTTAAGTGAGTGAAATATTTTTTTAATAGAATTTCTATCACAGAATATATAAAAGCAGCAGAATAAGTTGAAGTTTGAAATAATATTGTGAATAGCTTAAAATAAATTCAATTAAAAAATGGAAATTCATATGAGACTAGGAATGAGTATTTTTGGGATTTTGTTTTGTGGAAATTTGAAGAAATTTGAGGAATAAAATGAGTATGTAGAACCTAAATTGAGACATAATTTTAAGTTACATACCCCTAAAAGAATAAAATGAGTTTGTAGAACCTAAATTGAGACATAATTTTAAGTTACATACCCCTAAAAGAATCCAACCCTTTAAAAATCCAAAACTCCTCGATGATGAGCTATTGCCATTGGGAAAAAGGAATCGAAATTGAAGAGCATCAAAATTCTTTCAACCGAAAAATTTCAGCACTCAATAAAAATAAGCTTTAGGGAATAGAAATAACAAAAAAAAAAAAGATATTTTCATTGTCACATTTTTTTATTCCCAGCAATTTCTAGTTTATACTACCAATTGCTATTCTCACATCATCGATAAAGATTAAATATTGAAGTGACAGTAACAACAGAGAGGAAAAAAACTTTTAAACAAGAGCTTTTTTTCCATTCTGTTAAAATAGAAACAAACAAATGTGAATGGCACACACAAAAAAAAAAAAATAGAGCAACAAAAATAAATTCACACAATAAAAATGAATGGAATAAGATACACAAAAAAAAGTTTTAAAGCTAAAATGAACATCGTGAGAATCTCCTCTTTATAGTCCACTTAATATTCACAGCGCATTTGATGGTCACAATTGGATGCTTCATTCATGACAGCTGGACATCTAGTAATGAACTTTGGGATAGATACAAAAATGGTTGGAGTTGAGATCATTAGTCGGAAAGGTTGTTTTGGTGCTGAATTGGAAGGGAATCTTTAATAAGTCTCATTTTTTGAAATTCATTATTTTTTACTACAAAATATTATATTTTTTCTAAAATTTTTTCCCTTGATTCAATTGTTTTGAGCAACGAATTCCATCAATAGCCGAATTCCATCAATAGCTTATGACTTTTAATAGCATAACACATTATTCCCTTTAACAGGACTCTCAAAAATCCTTAAATCAAAAGCCATTTCAATGGTCATCACCATCATCATCATATCACTTATGTTCCCCTAAAAGAATCAAAACATTTTCATTCACTAGACAAACCAAAAGAATGTGTAGCACAATATTCAATATAAAAACAGATCTGCATGTGTATGCTTTAAAGCATTTGGAGATAGAATAAAAAATTGTAGCAGAGCATTTTTAAGCTATAACGACATTGAATGGTTAAAAAATTGTTTTATTAATACAGCTGTAGAGCTATAAAGCAGCTTCTGTATGCATAACAAATGCCATATGAATATACCCGAATAGACAAAGAGTACGCTCAGAGTACGCTCAACTTTTGGCTGAGTATACTCACTTGAGCATGCTCATTCATACAAAATTTGATCGCACTACTTTACACATTTGAGCACGTTATTTGAGCATACTCTGAGCATACTCATTGAGTGTACTCAGAGCATACTAATTGCATAAAATTGAGCATGCTCATAAGTATACTCATGAGTGTACTCATTAAGCATGCTCATAAGTACACTCTGAGTATACTCAAATAATCGTTCAAAATTTTAAAAAATAAATATTTTTTTATACTTTTTCACATTTTTGGAATATTTTTTATTAATCTGTAGCATTTGTACTGTTTTAGGATAAATTTTATTTATTAGTAAATCTGAAATGAAACTTAGAAAATTTTTGATTTTACCTGGATTCGAACCCATGACCGCTCTGTTGCTGTTGAGACCTTCACCTTAACCGTTGCGCCGCTGCTACTTTTTTCCTATATAATAATTTTTGGCAGAAGGCACATATAAATTATTATATATGTAGAATATTCTAAAACAGGTCTCATTATGTCTTATAAGACTTTTAACATGTTTAAAAGTCATAATTCCCAAAAAAATATTTATATTAATTGAATCTTTCACTTGTGAAGTATATAAAAATATCACAAAATTTTTGAGCATACTCATGAGCATACTCAAAAACTTAGAGAAAATTTTAAAAATCAAAGATTTTTTAAGGATTTTAGTGAGCATGCTCAGAGTATACTCAAGAGTATACTCAAGATGAGCACGTAATAGTCTAGTGAGAAAATTTTTTTTTGAGTGTACTCAGCACGTACTCAAGAGTATACTCAAAATGAGCATACTCGATTTTCTAAAATTTAGCATGCTCATGAGCATACTCAAAAACTTAGAGAAAATTTTAAAAATCAAAGATTTTTTAAGGATTTTAGTGAGCATGCTCAGAGTATACTCAAGAGTATACTCAAGATGAGCACGTAATAGTCTAGTGAGAGAATTTTTTTTTGAGTGTACTCAGCACGTACTCAAGAGTATACTCAAGATGAGCATACTCGATTTTCTAAAATTTAGCATGCTCATGAGCATACTCAAAAACTTAGAGAAAATTTTAAAAATCAAAGATTTTTTAAGGATTTTAGTGAGCATGCTCAGAGTATACTCAAGAGTATACTCAAAATGAGCACGTAATAGTCTAATGAGAGAATTTTTTTGAGTGTACTCAGCACGTACTCAAGAGTATACTCAAGATGAGCATACTCGATTTTCTACAATTAAGCATGCTCATGAGCATACTCAAAAACTTAGAGAAAATTTTAAAAATCAAAGAATTTTTAAGAATTCTAGTGAGCATGCTCAGAGTATACTCAAGAGTATACTCAAAATGAGCACGTAATAGTCTAATGAGAGAATTTTTTTGAGTGTACTCAGCACGTACTCAAGAGTATACTCAAGATGAGCATACTCAATTTTCTAAAATTTAGCATGCTCATGAGTATACTCAATCGAACGTGCTCATTTAATTTTTGAAACAATTTATTGAGCACATTCAGAGTATACTCATGAGCATGCTCAAGTGAGTGTACTCAGCTGAGTACGTGGAGCAATATTTTGAGTATGCTCATAAGTATACTCAGTTGAACATGCTCATCAATATATTTTTATTTTTTTATGAGTATATTCAGAGTATACTTATGAGTATGCTCAAGTGAGTGTACTCAGCTGAGCACGTAAAACAGTGTTTTTGAGCATACTCAGTAGCGTGCTCAAAAAACTGAGCATGCTCAATGTTTATTCGGGATATATAAAGATCAATAGATGAAATGCAGTAAGCCTTTATTCCAATGGATAGGAAAGAGAATCCAACACACACACACACACATTTTAGTCGCTAGCATGAATGGATAGCACAAAAATAGTGAAGTCTATGGCTGATAATTTCAGCATATGGTAAAATCATCAAAAAATCCAATCACGTTTTCTGCCTCGACGATTTTTCGCGCAGTTTATGTGATACGATAATGACTATAGCATAATGTGCATTGAACAGCAACAACGTTATGTTTTAGGACATAATATGAGCATAGTTGTGCATAGAATACAGAGAGATCGTTGTATGGTGAAGAAAGGCAATGAAGATATCTGTGTCATTGATGATAATTATGATGAAAGTTCTGCAATGCATTTTTAAATGATTTTTGGAAGTGGAATTTTTTGTGTTTAACTGGTTTGGCTGTTCTTTTCAGTTTGAGATGTAAAAATATTTTAAGGAAGAAAATCTTGACTTATGCATGTCATTGACGTTGCTGTTTGTGATTTTAGTCTTTTCAATTAATTTTAAAATCTCAAAACAGCGCTGTATTCCTAAAAACCTTCAAACTTTCTCTTCTAGCAGCGTAAAAATTGCCATTATTAAAATTTCGTCAAAGTCCTTCCTTCATCGAGTGAGGTATTTTTGAAAATAACACAAATGACTTTTTTCCTCATCTATAATCGATTTTACTGTTTGTACATTGTATGTATCTCACTCCCTTGTGTTTATAGCGATGTCTGCATAAATGCATGCAATTTATTTGACGATGAAAACATTAAAGAACGTGTCGCATGACGATGGCGATGATTGGAATGCAAAATATTTTTCCCCTTCATGCTCCTTTCTCTACTTTTTTTCCTGCCTTGTCTAACAACACAGACGATAACAAATTGCCGCTTTTTAAGAGGTCGCTAGGGTTATAAAGTATTTTTCACGGAAAGTGGTGAATAGCAATTTTCAGTTTTGCTTTGAGGCTAAAATGCTTATTTTGCCAGTTTCTATCATAACATTCTGCTTTTTATGTCTTTAAACAAATGAGACTCAGTGAGCATACAAAGGCACGAAGGACATTCCAACAAATAATGCAAAAACGTGCAGATTAAAGTTAATAAAAATGACAAGCACATGAAATCAGTCGGAGGATGCTACCGTTATTAGAATGAAGGGGCTAAGTAGGAGGAATGGGATGAAAAATGCAAGGGAGACACAAAATACGAGCTGAGGATGAATTTCCAAAAAAGCTATTCAACTTCGATTTTTAGATTAAAAATTGAAAAAACCAACAACCTTAAAAAAAATTCTAAATCCATTCAAAAACATCACAAGTTTAGCCCCAACTTAATTAAAAACCCAATAATTCATTCAATTCCACCAGAAACCTCAATAGCACCACAAATAAATTCCAAGACGTGCGAATGATAAACTACAAATGAAATGAAATAACTCAGCTGCCATAATTCACATGATTTTCATTCGTACGACAGTAAAAAAAGTTCTCATACCCATACACATGCAGATGTATAAGCTCATAATGTACATGAGAAGTCAGGAAAATAAAATTTACGCACAAATTGCAATAAAGCAATGAGAATGAACTGGGATTTTTATTGCCGAGTTGGATATTAAGAGCCATCACTTTATTACAACTTTTTTTTTTTCTTTACATTCGATTGAGTCACGCAAAAATGCCATTTTTAGACATTTCACATTGCCTGACTTCTTTTGTTTCGGAGTAAATTCACATTGAGATACATTGACTTTAGCTGAGAGTGAGTAAATATTGTAGGAAAGCAGCTGTGGGAAGAAGACTACGTCGAAGGTAAATAATTCAAAAAGTTTATGACAATTTTTGGTTTCATATCCTTTGATTCTTAGGCTTCTTTTATTCACGGTGGTGCCTTTTTATAGCCGTTAATCATGAAATGATGACCTTTGTGTTGCATGGTTACTGGAACATTGCCCTTTTTTCTATCGCAAAATGGTTCTTATTACGATAAAGATGATATTTTCTTTTAGTAACGCTTCAAAAAATAGAAGATAAAAGGTGCGAAATGTTTATTGGAAATAGAACAAGGAACTACAAAATTTTTTAAAAGTTTGAGATGCTGGCAAAACTAATTTTAAGGTTAAAATTTACAGAAATTTCAAAAATTTCAATTGCGTTTCCAATTTTCAAAATCAAATACCAAAGTGATAAAGTCTCAACATAACCTCAAAAAATCCTGCTAAAAAATAAAAACACACTAAAAGGCAGCAATAATATAGTCAAACATAAAAAGTCACCCATCACGACGTTAATGATGTGTAAATTTCGCAATTAATTACTAAAATTCGTGTTACTTCTTTTCCTTTTGTCTACCTTGCTTCCTTTCCCGTCTTTTGTTTGACCTTTTCATTACTCGTGCGTACAACCTATCGTACTTTACTCATAAATCCCAAAAATGACAACAATGAAAATGCGATAGAGTCAACTGTTGTACTTAAAATATATGAGCAATAAAATATTTCCGTCATACATTCATTTCATACACATTGACGTGGTCGACCTATCACGCTAAATTTGCCATCGTGTTAATGTTTTATCATATGACAGGTGTGGAAAGAATGAAGTGATTGTATTGTTGCGGTTGTTGAAAATTTATTGTGTGAATAGAAACACATTAAAGTTTTAGAACTGAAAATGATGGCTATTCAGGCTGTTGTTAAGAGAACTTAATAGGGTGTCAATTTTAAAAATTTGAATTTTTATAAAAAAATTTTAAATTTCGAAGAGAATTTAAAGGATCATTGAGATAAAGCTCATAGAACAATAGATAGGAAATTTGCCTCACTTGATGTGGTTTCTGTTGAAGACACTAATCATAGACAGGATAAAGGTTGTTTTGTTCTTGATGCTTCTATCATGAAATAAGCAAGTCATGCAAATATGATCCTTTGTGAGAAAATTTAACTTCTGTTCTGTTCATCAATTTTGTTGTGAAATAAAGTGTTTTGGTAAGGGTCTTTAGAATCATGAAAAATATTCCATATATAATCAAAAGAGGGGGTGGGGGTCTCGAAGTTTTGTTATGGTCAATTGTCTCACACGTGATTCTTTTGTTAAAAACGTTACGGATTGGGGGAGGGGGTCATAAAAACCTTATTTTAAGTGTTAAGTGTTACGTAGTGAACGGTCCCAAACTTTATATAGGACTAGGAACATACTTAAGTAATAAAAGAGACAGACTCAAAAATATTTTATTTCCCAGATCACATAAAACAATCTGACAGAATTCCCACCAGAGATATGGCAATGTCATGTCATGAGAAAAAGATGATGATGAATGAAGTTTAAATAAAATTATTCAATACAAATTTTTTACTCATCTTTTCTTTTTCTTTTTTTTCATCCTCAAACATTTCCAATTTTCTACCTTTTCTATGTTACGAGTGAAAATTGAAGTAGATGAATTTGAATTTTTTTGAACATCCTTCATGTTCGAGACAAGGATAATATTATGTTGCTGCTCATGTCTTCTAATCATAATATTATTGAACGAAACATCTATCAAAGTGAAATTTTTTTGAATTTCTGTTGAAAAATTAAAGCTTTTCTCTGAAGTAATCAAATGTTTGTGATGTGTATGATGAGAACTTAGAGAAATATTGAATATTTTATGATGCGGAATTCTGTTCTTTTTCCGAGTTTTTCATTTATTTTGTTTAAGAAAGGCTTAATTTTATTTACTTAGTTTTTATTAGTTCTAATCCTTTTTTAGGAAAAAGTTTATTTTATTCCTATTATAAAACTTAAATGATATTTAAACAAAAAACATTTATGAATGGAATAAATTTATGATATATTTAATTAAGAGAATCAAAAACATCATCTTATATGCATTTATGTAAAGTGCAAACATTGTAAAGCATCAAATTAATCTGTAAGAAAAATGGAACATTTTCTTCTACATTTTCTTTTTGTTTAAGTTGTTGTTAAAAATTGAATCATTTGGAATCCTTCGAAAAATATTGAACAATTTTTATTAAAATTTCAAAACACAAGTTTTGATTATATAATTACTTATTATGATATATATGCCATCGAAATTCTTCAAAAAATTTAATTTAAATCTACTTGTGAATAACCTGCAATTTTTTAATAAAAATCTTTCAAGATCAACAGAGATCGAATGACGTTATCAGGGGCATTGCCAGGAATTTTGAGGGGGAAGGGGGAATTTTTTGTACGGGAAAATAGGGGGGGGTGATTTTTCGTTTTTTTACGAAAAACCCTAGCAAATTAAAGAAACTTGCAAGTGAGGCGCCCCTGGCTACTGCACTGGACGTTAAATTTCCATGAAAAGTTCATTTAAGGGAGTTTCATAAGAAGAAGAATTTGTTGATGTAAGAAATGGAAGAACATCACTCAAATAAAGTGAATATATTTTTTCTTTTATATTCTTCTTTATGCAGACGTCAAGATGAAAAAAAAAATGAAAATTATTGCAAAAATTTCCAATAAAAGTGCAGGAGTTGAATGCTATTTAATGACTCGATATTTATGTTTTGTAGAAATCTAATTAAAGCTGTTTTTTTTTTTGAAAAAAAAAAACAATTTTTATCAGTTTTCTATTAAATAAGATTATTGACATAAAAATTTATATTAAAGCGTTAAGAATATGTCATCATTAAATTAAAGGGAAATTTTTTAAAATTTAAAGATCATTAAAAGTTTAAAATGTGATTCAAATACCGTCAATTAAATTTTTTTCATGAATAAAAAAAGTTTTATTGTCAAAATGCTTTTCATCCTCAACTCATACATCACTTTGAAACTCATTCATTCCATCCTACACATCCAACATGTACATTCATTCATGCAATAGTGCACATATAGTAGAGACTCTTATGCACACAAAGAAATTTCTATGGTACTATGTTAAGAAGCAGTGCACATATTTACTTTCTATTTTTCACTCCACTTCCATTTCCATCTTCACAAAACACAGAAAAAAAAGAATTGAAAGGAGTGAAGAAAAAAATGTTGAGAGACGAAAAAAAAAATTATGCATTTAATTTTCACTTTTACGTGATTCACTTACATAGAGCTTTTCTATATGCTCCACAATTTTTTCTTGCATCGAATGTGAATATTTCATCGCCATTTACAACAGCTATCTGCATAGATATCTGTCTACATAATATCGTCACCGATGCTGTTTTTAATGAATAGAAAGAAAGTATGAATGAAAATTCGTGACGTAATTTTGAGTCTCTTTCGGTTTTTTAAAGGGAAAATTGAATTACAGAAAATTCTATTAACACCTGAATTTAACTAAAGTTTTTCATGCTGCTTCCTCGTCTTTATGCCTTGCATCTATCATCATTCATCAGAATATTGAAGTGCATGTATGTATGCAGGGAATTCACTGCATGTATGAAGACATTCTTCAATAGCTTCAATTTGAATGAGAAGCTTTTCAACATCTTCCTGCTCGTGAAAATTAAATTAAATTTTTCCTCTCATTTTTTTTTTAAAAAAATGCTATACAAATGACACATGAGTGAATTTTCGAGTATACAATGCAATGTATCTTAATTGAGTTACAAAAAAATTCACAATTAACTGAAAATTTTTATTTGCTGTGAACAAAAAGCTCTTTTTTTGGAGGACGTATATGACCTGTAAATGCAATTTTCATAGCTGTACAAACATTTTCACTCATTGCTGCACTCTTTTTTCATCACAATTGCAAGTGAATTGCTTTAGTTTATGTTTATGTTGCGAGGTTAAATATTGTGTTGAAGGGTGTGTGGATGGATGTTAATATAAGTTTCATTTTAAATTTGAATTTATTAATGTTGGTTGGTTAATATTGTTGAATACTCTGAAGGGTGTTGGGAAATTTTTAGGAAGAGTCAATAACAAATTTCTATCTTAGCATTTTCAGAATCATCAAACCTCCATCCACTCAACCTGTCCATCAGACTCTTTTTCCATCATATTCATTTAAACTTTGCGTATTATTTGCACTCACTCATGTGATTGTTCTCAAAATTGCTGTTATTTTCATAACAAAAAATGCTTTTTTTATGTTTCAGTCGTCAAGCTTTTCGTCATTTCGATAAATTGTTATTCATATTGGGGTCGTTCACTTATTACGTAACGCTCTGAGGTGGGAGGGGTGGGAGGGGTGGGGTCCGAAGGTTTGTTACGGTCTATTGTTCTCGCACGTGATTCTTTTTTTAAAAAAGGTTACAGAGGGGGGAGGGGTTGGTAAAAACCCTAATTTTAGCGTTACGTAATAAGTGAACGGCTCCTTGGGGATTTAAGCAACAACAAGAAGTAGCTATGACACAGGTGCTAATAGTGGTTTCAAGCAGGTTGAAAAAACTTGTTTTATTTGCAATGTCAACAATAATGGAATATAAAGCTGCTTTTATGTTTTATTTTCCTGCACAGATTTGCAACATAAAAAAATAAAAAAAAAAAAAATTGTGTGCAGCAGAAAAAAAGTTTTTGTTTTTTGAATATTTGTGTAGTGGATGAAAAAGTTAATGGCTTTATACTTTAACTCTGTTAATGCACTTGAGTATTTTTTTGGACGATATTTTCAGTGAATGCTTTTTTGATCTGTGTTCATTAAATTCTCTGGTGAGCGAATTTTTATTGCTTTTTGTTTGTGATTATATTGAAATTGTTTTCATCAATCTTCTATGAAATTTGACTTAAATGAGTTTTAAAAAAGTTTACAAATTGAATTGAATGCCGAAAATAACTTTTGACATTTCATATTCAAAAATATTTTTCTGTAAAAATCCACCCATTGCCACCTACTTAATGTCATTAAATCAACAACATATTGTGAGTTGTATAAATATAATTTACTTTACATAATCCATAATAAATTACATTAATTAGCACATATAAGGCTCTTGAAATCTCTTGAATAATTACCATGGAAAGATGAGGAGCTTTTGGATTAATTTATTACAAAATTGTGTGAATTTATGTAACGAAGTAGAATGAAAATTTTACAGTCTGGTTGATTGTTTTATAAATAATTTAAATTGTTTCTCTTACGTTTTAATTTCATCGTTTTGACAAGATTTGTTTTGAAGAAAATAATTTTATTGTTGTTTTGTTTGTGCTGAATTAAGAAATTCCAATGAATTTCAGGGGAGTTAGAAATTAAATTGAAAAATTTTGTTACTGAGCAAATTAATTTATTAAAAATTTAATAATTTTTTTCAATGCTTCCACAGATTATAATCTTTAAAAATCAAATATTATAATCTTTGTATGAAAGATGAAAAAAAATTTGCGAAATTTTTTAATTTCGCGATTTTTTTAAAATTCAGTTTTTTTTTTATTAAATTTATTAAATTTTGAATGAAAATTTTTACTTACACTTTAGTTTTTTCAATGAATTTTATATTTTTTAACTTAAAAATTTGATTAGATTTGATTTAATTTTTTTTATTAAAATTAGATTAAAAAATTCAAGGCTTCCGCATATTATAATCTTTAAAAATCTTTCATACAAAGACTATAATCTTTGATCTTTCATACAAAGATTATAATCTTTGATTTTTAAAGATTATAATATGCGGAAGCCTTGAATTTTTTAATCTAATTTTAATAAAAATTTTTAAATCAAATCTAATCAAATTTTTAAGTTAAAAAATATAAAATTCATTGAAAAAGCTAAAGTGTAAGTAAAAATTTTCATTCAAAATTTAATAAATTTAATAAAAAAAAATCTGAATTTTTAAAATATCGCGAAATTAAAAAATTTCAGAAGCAAAAAACAAAATCAAAACAAATTCATATTAAAACTCACAACATACCTCCCCCTACAAAAACGTACTTTCGTATTTTGTTGTTTGCATCAATTTGCATTTATTTTTCTCCTTCCGTTTATTGTTGAAATTTTTCCAACAAGGATTTTATTTTCACATCCAATTAGCATATTCATATAAAATTTACTTTCTGTTTTTCTCATCAACAACAAAGTTGTTTTTATTATTTTCTGCTTTTTCCTTGCAATTTTTTGACAGCTCATGATAAACTTTTAATTAAGAATTTCAAAATGAAGAACAATGGCATTAAAAAAATGCTTTTTTCATGTCTCACATGAGAATTTCATTTAAAAACTTTTTTTTTGTATTTTTTTATTAAAAAAATTTTATTTTGTGGTAAATTTTAGAATCTCATTAAATTGTACAGCATTATGTTGTGGTTGTTAAACATACATACATTTTTTTCTCATATGTATAGACATGAGAATGAAATAATTATTTTTAAATTTTATGCTGAATTATCTTGTGATCTGGGGTATAAAAATTAAAATCAATTTTGATGAACCGCAACAGTTTTATGGAATAGGATGTATATAGAAATTTCGTGAGAGAAGTTTTTAAAAATTTCTTCAAAACTTCCAAAACTTAGATTATACTAAATAAAGAAAAATAAATAAGGAGGCAGTGGCGTAGGTAGGGGGGACGAATGGGTGAATTTTCACCTCTCTCCCCTCACGGGTAAATTTCTTTAATTTTCTAGGATTTTTCGTGAAAAAAACGAAAAGTCACCCCACTCCCAATTTTTCATACAAAAAAAAATTTCAACACCCCCCCCCTCAAAATTCCTGGCTACGCCACTGTAAGGAGCCGTCGTTCAGTTATGATGTTCGACTTTTAAAAGAACGGAGTCTGAAGCTGTGACAATTTTAAACAGTGAATTTTTTTGTTTGTTTGAAGATTTTGTGACAGAGGGGGGAGTAGGCTTTCTCGCTATCGGGATTGGGATTTCGAGAAAGCCTAAGGGGGAGGAAGTCTACAAATCCATGTTTTTGATGGACGTCATAAGTGAACAGTCCCTAGTCACAATTCAAGGACTTTATGACCGAACAATTGAGTAAAATATTGTTAAAATATCATTATAATTCTCATCAGCAATGAAGTCGATTTGATTCCTTAAATCATTTACAAAATTATTGCTTTCAGCTTTATCAATCAATATTTACAACAATTGATTAATTGAACACTTTTACCATTTGTAGCAAAACTTATGCTTCATTCATTTTCGCTGTTAATCCATATTCGATTTTACAATAAAATTCCAGGTATACAAAAATATTATAAATCAGCTTTTGTTCTTTCATCAATACCATCAGTTTAATAATATTATTTCTGAAAATATGTGAATTCCAATGACTTATTCAGAACAATAAATGCAAACAGAAATTGTCAATTAATTCCAGCTGGTTTTATCACACATCAAAAATTCCATTCACTTCATTGATGAATGAAAATAAATCAAATAAAATTTAAAATATTTTTTGGGCAAGATGATGTGAAAAAGCTTTGAAGTTTTGGGAACAATAAATTAATTTTCATACCAAAATATTTTTTTTATAAAGCTTTAAAATGTTGACGTACGATTCAATGAATTAACATAGAAATATGTAGAGGAAAAATTCACTAAATCATTTTCAGTCCAATAATTCAATAAAAGAAATTTCAATTTTTATTTCAATTTGTATGAATGAAAATATTTTAAGAAATTTATTTAATGCTGATGAAATTAAGCGCATCAGATTGAGAATATTTTCATAATGTTCAATCTAAATTGCATAAAGCTTAATATTTTAAAAGATTCTTAAAGAATTAGGCAAAGTGCATAATATTCACTTATTCCCTCATCCTGTCAGACAAATTCAAACCTCCAGCACTTTAATGAAAATTCCCTACAAATATGTATGCACACAATTGTTCCAGTCTACAAACAAAAAATTCTCCATTCTCCTTTTATTTTATTTATTTATCCACTCGCTTCCCTCACATCACATCACATCCATTATGTAATGCGATTTTCCGCTAAATAAATACAAATTGTTGAAAATTACAAGTAAAATCATTTTCATTGTCGTCACATTTGTCACTGTAACTCGCATTCTCTCTTTCTCGCGCTTCTCTGTTATGCTTTTTTTTAAGTCGCTCCACTTCCATATGTCATTTTGTAAAATAAAGTAAATAGACATTGTATGCGAGAATGAAAATTGCTGCCAATGTACTTACATAACGTATTTGCTTACTTTAATTTGAAATTTGATGAAATAATGGATTGTCATAAATAAAGGAATGAAAATTGAGTTGAGGAAGAAGACGACAGAAAAATTTCGATTGTGTTATCAGCACAATGAAAAAAGTTGTAGAGTAAAATCAGAAATGATCATGAATGTAATAAAACACACCTTTTTTGTTTCAATTTTATTATGTACACATGATGGGATTATCAGAGTGAATGAGTTAATAATGTGTAATTTTGTGAAAGAAACTGTCCTTTTTGTGTTTTTTTCTGACTGATAGATTTTTTTTTGGACTTTAATTTTAGATTTGGTTAAATTTTTAGATTGAAATTTTTTTTACCAACATCTTCTTAAAAATCATGTAGACGCATGTCATAGTATCTCAATAATGAAAAAAAAAAAGAAAATTAATTTTTATTTTTGTGCCTTTTTGTCACAAAACAAATGTGAAACAATTAAAAAAACTTTTCATTTCACGTCAACTCGTGCTCTAACACTTACAAGCTAGTTGAATGAATCAGAGATCGAAGCCGACTTTTTCGGCTTATCTTATTTTCGCTTCTATTGAAGAAATTAAGCCATTTATAAAGCATTTTAGATATTTAAACTGTTCTTTATAACATTAGCTAGCATAATGTATAATATTTTCTTAATTTTTATGCGTAATGAGCTCACAATTTCACTTTTGCCGATTTTAAGCCAAACGGCTTATTTCTCGGCTTAAATAATTTAAAGCTTAAATTTTGAGCTTAATACAATTCTAATTTTAACAAATATGATTTAGAATCATAGAAAATGACCCAAAGAATAGTTAGAATATCTAAAATAATTTGTGAATAGCTTAATTTTATTATTAAAAAATGCAAAAATCGAGATAAGCCGAAAATGTTGGCTTCGATCTCTGGAATGAATCGCTCTAAAGCAGTGATGGCCAACCGGTGTGCCGCGGCACACTAGTGTGCCGAATTTTTTTTTTTCGAAACCGTGTTTTGCGTGCGGTTTAGGTCATGACTTACTCACAAGATGTGCTGCGGCACAAAAAAGGTTGGCCACCACTGCTCTAAAGCATGAAAAGAAACTTTCCTTCATTTTCATTCATGATGTTGCACAAAAAAAAAAAAAAAATAAGTATAGTGAGAATACATAGGTAATTTTATAAGAAAATATGATGAGATGAAGTTGTATGCAGATAAATCCGAGAAGTGTATGTAAAGTGGATGCAAACAAATGAATGTTGATTAGCTTGTCTTAATTATTTTTAATACAGAAAAAAATATTAAAATTTAGTCGTCTTTGAAATTAATTTGAGCATTTCAAATTATTCCGTCAACAGCTTGGTCTCAATCTACATGAAAGCCAGCTTCATTTTATCAACGGGAGAAAAGCTATTTTGTACCCCATTCCGCCATTATTATGAAGTTGTTGAAACGAGAAAATCTGGATGCGAAAGCAAAGTTTTCATAACAAAATTATGACACTTTAAGACTCATAAAATAGCACTAATCTGGATGATAATAAAGACGATGATGCAACTGTAAGTAATTTGCAGGAAGAACTAAAACTCTTGTCTGTCATGTTAATTGAAAGTTATGATTTGCCTGCAATAAAAATTGAAATTAATTTTAATTAGTAATTTTCATTTTCCTGAAAAATGTTAATAAACTCTTGTTTTTTTAGGTCTACAGCAGATAGAATGAAGTGGTAATTTGAAAATAATAATGAGTTATCCAATAAAATATAATTGCGTAAAAATCCAATTTTCAAACATACATGATTGTCAAATTATCGAAACCATTCAATCATAAATTTCTAAATTGCCAATCAACATGCCATTCGTTTGAGGTTTTTCCGGTTTTATACATTTTGTGTCAAAAAAAGTGTAAAATTGGATTTAATAAATTTTAAATTGCTGTTTGTGTAAATTATTGGCTGGAAAATTGCGGTGAAACTATTTTTAATGCTCTAGAAAAATTCAATATCAATTAATTTACTAATTATGATGCTATTTAATAGTTTTAAGAATGTTTATAATCAACTGCAAATTCAACTTCAAAAAATTCATCATAATTCAAAACTTTTTAATTAAAAATTAATCGAAAGAAGCACTTCTTCATTTTATGATTCAAAACTTATAATTGATTTAATTATTCATGATGAAAACTTTTCTAGCACAACTTAAATATGATTGCCATAGTCACCATTAAAGCTCTACGGAACATTTAGCGAAATAGAATTTCATGATTGTTAAAAAGCGTTTAAAAATAATCAAAATTTAATTATAATTTTTGCAGCATGAATTTTCTAAGGTTAAATTATAAAAAATTGTTCAAAAGATTGATTGAGATATCAATTTTAAGAAAATATGTCAAAATTAAATATTGTAAAGAGGTCATTCGTAAAATCTTTAACGCTTAAGGAGGCCATTTTAGGTATTATGAATTTTACGAACGACCCCATTGTCTTTGATGGTATCAAAAAAATCAAAAGAAATTATTGACAAAAGTCCTCCTTTTACTCTGAAAATTCCAAGAAAATTCCTAAGGGGCCGTTCACTTATTACGTAACGCTCTGAGGGTGGGGGGGGTCGAGAGTTTGTTACGGTCTATTGTTCTCGCACCTGATTCTTTTGTTAAAAACGTTACGGAGGGGGGGGGGGGTAAAAAACCCGAATTTTTGCGTTACGTAATAAGTGAACGGCCCCTAATCAAATTTAAACAAATATCAACAACAGAAATAGCATTTCATCAAGATCCTACAAATCCTCCATACATCAAACATTCATTTTAATCTAAAACAATACCACCTCTAAAGCTTTCCCAAATACATGCATGATATACTCCGTTTGCCTCTAGCTAAGCTTGTCATACAGTCTTTACTTTGTTTGACTTCTCTTTTGTCAAGCATCGCATTAATTAGTACTTTATTCTGTTCATAGCTCAGGTAACGATGATAGAAGCTTTTATATGAATATTTTAGATTCCACATAAGACTATCAAATGCACAACAATGTTGTAGTTATTTTAATTCGAAGAAGACAGTAAATTGAGAATATGAAAAAGTTTTAGGTATCTTGTAATTGTGGTGTAACTTCAAATTTCCAGGAATGTGAGATGCTTTTTGCATTTCAACTTTTGTCGCATGCAGGAAATTTTTGGGTATTTCAGACAAATTGAAATGAATTTTGAAAAGAACTTCACGAATTTTTGGTTAAAAAAATGTATTTTTTTTTTAAATAGTTGGAATTGATTATTTTATGTGCATAAAACTTTTACTGAATGCCATCAAAAATATTGTTTAATATGCAATAAAATTCAAGTTTATCAAAAACCCAATCCCTGAAGATACAAAATTCCATCAACATTGTATAGATCGGATTGCCTTTTCAATTATATCCACAAAGTAGAAATAAAGCATGAAAAATCCTTTTAATGGTAATAACAACGACAATGTCTGATATTCTGAGTAAATAAATAACAATGACTTTCATTCGACAGCAATGACTAGAGACAAAAGACATAAAACGAAGAAACTTTTAATTACATCTTCAGTTCACAAATGAAAAAGTTTTTTTTTGCCTTCCTTTGTTTCACTTCCTCGCCGTCGTCACAAACATGATAGAAAAATTCTTTTGCTTCCATTTCTGTCGATTTCGATCGACCTTTATTCACCGAAACAATTTCAAATTCAATAAATTTCAAATCAAAACCTGAATTGAGTAAATGAAATTTTCCTTTTCATCGTCATTATTGTCTTTTGTTTTTCTTCATTTCCGTTTGTCATCGCTCCATCCATTTTCTCCTTTTGTGTGCTTTTCAATTGAATTTTTGAAGAATTTTTCCTTTTCCTTGCAAAAGAAATAAAAGTTTCTTTCTAAATGGGGCAAAATGGATAAAATTAAAAAAGTAAATAAATAAATAAAAAAATTATTTTTGTAAGATGCGTTTGTAAAGTCGGTCACTTATAATGCCAGCTTTGTTCATAAAATAAAATCTAGTTAAAAAAATCAGAATTTTACGTATGTTAAAAATTTTATGTTTTTTAAATAAGGTATTAATTTATTTTAAATTCAAATTTTTTTAAATTTTTAAAATTTAATATACCTACATCATTATTAAATGGATCTTATTGAGTGAAATATTTTTTGCTGACTTTTCCATTTCCTCAAAAACAAATTCTAAAGCAGAAAAATTGGATTTTATTTATTTTCAATCTTTAAGACGGAAATGAATAAATTAAATTTCATTTGCCTGATTGTTTGATTGAATAGCATGAAAATCTTGATTAAATTTCGACTACAGCGCTTTAAGCGCTTAATGAAAATAAAACTTGTTGATTTCAAAACTCCTAAATTTTTTTTTTATGTTCTTAGTTATTAAAGTTATTCACATCAAAAACTCCCAAAATAATTCCCAAAAGTCAAATTGTCTCAAAAAATTCCATTTCCCTCAAAAACAAACTCAAGAAAAAGTCAAACAAACGAACAAATTTACTTTGGAATTAATTATGCAAGAAAAGAATGAAAAAGAAAAATTTTCAATGTCAAGTCTGGGTAGAGAAGGGAAGGAAAAAATTAAATCGAAAAAGATTTCAAATCCACAACAACTTAATGAAGGAATGAACAATGTGGTTTAATTATATTTCTTTTCATTGTGGCCCTTTTTCGTGATTTATTCAATTGTTCCACTTTTCTCGTATTGATGACGTCAATTTACAAGCAAATAAATTCGATGGAACTGAAAATTTTGTGGACTCATAGAAATATTCATGAAGGATATTGGATGCTTTATTGAATGTTGGTTCATTGAGTATGCAATAAAGGAAATGAATAAATTATTGGATTTGCTTGATTAGTTATATTGAGGAATAAATTGTGCTGAAAATTAAGGCGAAGGATGCATTTAACTATCATGGGCACTTAAAAATGAAAATCAGTGGTTTAGCCAGAGGGGATGATTGGGTGATTTTTCACCCACCTTACTTACAAATTTCTTTAATTTGCTAGGGTTTTTCGTGAAAAAACGAAAAATCACCCCCCACCCAAATTTTTAAACAAAAAATTGATTTTTCACTCTGTCTTAAAATTCCTGGCATCAGTGGCGTAGATGTAAATTATTAAATTTGTGCCAATTTTGACTTGAAAGTTAATTAAAATAAAACAAAATTGCTCATTTCTGTTGCCAAAAACTTTTACATTATTTATGAATACACCCATCAAAATTTCCATGTCCAACAAAAGTTAATGCATCTTTTATAGATCACAAGAAGGAAATAGAAGTCAAAAATTTTCCATTTCATCCACCCAGTGGCGTAGCCAGGAATTTTTTTGAGGAGGGGGGGGGGGGTTCGCTACGTTTCGACGTTTTTTTTTTTTTTTGGTTCGGATCTAAAAAGTTCAAAAATATCTACGCCCCTACATCCACCCATAGAAGTTATATGTGAAAATTATTCCACATGACTAAATCCCATTTATGCTAAATATATCTAGCTCCTCATAAATACCAGCAATAATCCTCATTCTGCTCTAAACCATAACTCTTCATTTTAAAAAACTAATTTCGTTGAATTGTACATTAGCATAAGCTACATCCCTTCCAACATTCCACTTCCTTCATTTCACATTTTCGCACATGCTACTGAATTAAACCTTGAATAATGCATGAATACCGTCACTACATTATTACATTAAAAACTGCTTATTTCATAAAAAAATAATTTTTTTCCTACCGTTGCACAATTACCAGCAGTATCAAGTAACACAATATTGACAACCACTTCGAATGGATTTTATAATAACATGATGTGAGACAAATGTTTACACATTCACAGCTCACTGAAAAATTTCAATGTTGATATAATTTCATCACATCTAAGAGAAATGAGAAAAAAAAGAATTTGTGACAGATGTGATGAGACTTCAACTATCGTGATGCTTTAAATTAGCATAAAGAGTTGAATATGTGTGAATTTTTCAAGTTGGAATGGGGAATGGAGGGAGGAGGATAGTATTAATTAAATGATGTGTTTGCAGATATGATGCTTTAGGAAGTGTCATTTTACTTATTAAATTATTTAAATTATTAAATTATTTAAATATTTTTTGAAAATCAAGTATTTAATGCTTTTACTTCCACCAAATGTTCAGCATATCAACCTAATATATAAAGCAGCCAGAGCACAGTCATGTTTCTAAATGGTTGAACTTTTTCGTCGAATTATTCGAATTTCATCAACCTAATCTACAAATTCTCTTGAATTGTTTTACGCTAGAATTCAATCTATTTTAATAACGCTAATCAATTTTACTTCCAGCAAAACATTCAGTTTTATTTCCTGGAATATTTTGAAATTTTTTACCCAAACACAATATTTGATGAACTAATTGCTTTTTATTTTGAGTTAGATTGATTTTCATTTTCCAGAAATTATCGGTCGTATTTCGTAGGTTTTTGTAACGGAATTCAAATAACATGTACGTGAATTTAGGACAATAGAGGTTTTGTATCAAAATTGAAACATTTTCTACATCAACGTTCGTTATTAAAATTCCAAGAATAAATTTTAATTTACAGTCTACGAACATCATCATACGAACTGAATGATCATGATTTTAAAAATGTATTGTATCTGACTACAAGCACGTCAATCACAGAAAACTCCAAATTCCCAGTATTTTTTCTATGAAAATCTAGAGACGAGCTTTCTCAAAAAGGATGCAGAAGATGTCTAGAAAAGTTGACGGAGAGGAAATAAAATTTTCTCATTTTCATTCATTCATGTCACGTGCACGACTGAGATGAGAAATTTTTCAAAACAATCATTAAGTTAATGACGATGACTGTAGACCAAGTAGATCAAAATGATTTTCGAAATTGCAACTGCGCAGGACGACTTCCAATGAACTTCCAATACTCTCTCAAATGCTCACCGAAATGTGAAGAAATTTGACAAAATAAAGCAAAAAATCAAAGAATCTTGTCAGTTGAAAAAAATCTATCAAAGCTGTGGGGTGTTTTTAATGCCTTCGAGCTGTGCGTTTGATGTGGAAAAAATAAATTTGATTCTGAATGTGAAGTAGGAAAAAAAAAGTTTTAAAATAATTTCGTTTATTGAACTAACAAAAGTGATAAAAGATGATGGAATTAAGTGTTAAATGTGATTAAAATGTGACTAAATAGAGACATTTTGGATTATGCAACGAATCACAGATGGAATTTCTTTGATTTTAAAGTGAACAAGGTTTTTATGACAAAATTTTTTTGTGCTTCTTCTTTTTTTCTTCTCTCTCATCTGAAATGTTTGTGTGGAGACACAGCTGTCGCGCATAATTTTTTACTTGGATAATTTTCTTTTGCTGTATGCTGTGATGTCTGCTGGATGCCTGGCGGGCGTCACATTGTGCTTTTAAAAGCCGGCAAATGATGATTTATGTCTTATTTTCTTCGTACTTTTACTTAAGAAGTTTAAATATTTGCAATTTGTCTGTCTTGACGAGCTACTCTTTCTAGTATTCTCAAATGAAAAACCATAAAATGTCAAAAATATTTCAATAAATCCCATATTAAAACCCCAAAAAAGTCATAAAAAATCAAGCAAGTTCAATAACCGAAGAATGTAATCTGACAGTCAGTTTGTCATCTACCCACACCTACAGAAACAAATTCTCCTTCTTGCATACACAAGCAACATCCATGGATCCATTCTAATTTCAAATAAATTGTAAACATAAATCAGTCATGATTGACTTCAAAATGACACGGGAAAAAAATTGTTTCTCTTGTGCATGGAGGAAAAAAATTGCTACTGTCGTAAATTTTAACCTTCATGTCACCCGGCCCATATCCATGAATATTAGAATGATTTTTTTTTGTTGCTACTTTTGTGTTGCTTATGTTCATGGACCCGGCTATCAAATTTTTTTTTGCTCCCTCTGTTGCCTGCCTTTGGATACACACGAAATGTAAAACGAAAGAAAAAGCGTAAATAATCTTGTATGTGACACATATAAATTTTTTGTTCTGTGAGAACTAACTCAATCGTTAGGATGGCTGTGCTGAGGGAAACTGAAGGTGGTATGGATTGGTGTAAATTTTAGAATTTTTGGAATTTTACTTTTTTGAGAGCTGTTAAGAGATTAATGACATTTTTTTAGATTTTTTAATCAGATGAGCTAGATGCGTACCGAATTTCCCTCTTACCCACCCAACCCTCATCAACTCCCAAATCTGCTCTTGCGAAAAATCCAAAATCCTAAAGCAATAATGTACACGTTTCAAATTATTCAGAAATGATTCTTTTTACAACTCAACTGATGTGAACATGCGGATCAGAGTAGTAAATGGACGAGCGAATGAAAGGATAAATGGATTGCTGTACGAGAGTTGCAAAAAAAAGAAATTTTTGTCACCATTTATGATGTGACATTGTGAAACATTTTTTTTGTGTCGCTTTTAACCCCTTCTACCTTTTGCAAAGTTGTAGCTAAACATTTCGTTCCGAGCTCTAAGAATGTTATAAATGTATGTATGCTACACGTAAACAGAAAATAGAATTAGTTTGGATCGTGCGTCCTTCAATGTTTTTTAGATATGGTCTTTTCGTGCTTTTTTGGGGAATTTTATGATGTTTCTGGGACGCTTGTGTATCCTTAAAATGGAGTTTTTGATGTTAGAACATTTGTATGTAATATTCCAACAACTCTGAAGGCGTAACGGTTTTCCTTACTTTAGTACAAAATTTGAAATAAGGAATTTTTAGTATTCCTTATTTTAGTACATCTTGTCCGTTAAATTTTTAATAAAGAAATCTACGAATATCACACTTAATTAAGCATTTGCTAATGTGCAAAGTTAATTAATGTATAGAAGAACTATGTATTGAGAAAATAAGCTATTTCCAGCAGTTAAATATAGGAAAAGAAACGTTTAAATTCATCAAAATGAAATTAAATTTATTGCGAATGTATTAGTCTATGGTTGTATTAGTAATTTTCTTAGAATTTGGCATTAAACTTTTAGTTGAATTTCATGCTTTTAATGATTAAAAATGAAAGAATGCTTAAAGGTAAAGCATAATAATTATTATTTTCATAAGATAACTCCTTAAAATCAATATAATTTTGTGTTTTAATTAAAAATATTTGCTTTAGTGAGTAAATTTTTCGTACAAAGAAGCAATTTAAATTCAAAATTTTGATCTAAATAACGGAAGAATTTGCTCTTCAGAGTTGTTGGGTAATATTAATAGATGTACTGCCTAACGACCAAAAAGTCGAGTGGGAGACAAAGTACTACACAAAAACTCTATTTTAAGATGGAATTTAAGCATCGTTGTCTTTAGTGAAATAGATTGAATAAAGTATTTACCAAGGCATCTAAAATGATTTGGCAGAAAATTTAATAAATATTTCTAAAATAATAATAATGAGAAAATCATTGTTGTCGGTCTTCATGCTTTATAGATATTTTTTTTTTCATCCACTAGAAATTCCTTTCAAGTGAGCAACAAAAGAGAAAATTTATCTTCCTTTATTTTATCATAAAAGAGGAAAATGTGTTAATTAATATGCTGATTTTATTAAGAAGAACCCTCAAAAATTTAATATTATATTAATTATTTGAAAAATTTTAGGCATCTTTTACTTTTATGGTTTTGATAGCGGGAGGAAGTTAGGAATTTAAATATGAAAATGGGGATGTTCTTCCAGGATGTGACGTTCTCAAGTATATAATTAAAAACACGAATTGAATCAATTGACATAATTTTAGCAAATAATATATCTTCAGTTCAATGGTTGGAGCATTTTAAAAAATTTTGACATCAATTGCAAACAACCCCCAAAATTTTCTCTAAAATTATTTATTTTTATCTTCCATCTCCTTCTTCCGGTCACTAAAAAACTCTCTTCATTCATGAACAGCTACAACAACAAAATAAGAACTTCATAATAGAATAATCAGAGCAAATAACTTCCGTTTTTCTGTGTTGGCTTCGTCATTGGTGGCAAGAAAAAAATCACATCAATAAAATTTATTTGAAATTTTGTGGTCATTTGTGCTTTAAAAATAAAAAAGTGAGTTTAAAAGGTGCATTTAATATTGGTTGACACAAATTGAATGAAGATCAGGCAAAAATATCAGTGATTGTGTATTAAATTTGAAAAATAAGTGAAAATATTTTTTTTTTGCGATATTACTAACACAAATGAAAATTTGAATTCGCTCTGTCTCTGATTAGGAAACTTGAATTTTAAAAAGCAGTTGAAGAATGTAAACAAAATTTTTGAGTGCTAATTATATATTCTTAATTATTTGAGGATTGTATGACAAATAGGACATAAATAAATCATATAAGTGAGTACAGTTAAGTGAGTACAATACACACACAGGCGCTGTGAGAAGCAAAATTAAATAATAATTAAGTATTTGAAAAAATTATTTTTAAAATTTCAATTTGGCATATAAGTTTATCAATAAAATTCACTTCATTTAGTAATATTCCAGCATTTAACATATCTTTTTTTCATTCCTTTGTCATTTATTGTTATCCTCTTTAGTCCAGTGGTCCTGGGTTGTATTTTGGTTGTTTGTGCATTTCATGAACATTGAAATTTCAATTGGCAGACCAATGCCTGAATCGGATGATAAAATGGCAAGGAAAAGCTTATTTGCAAGAAGTAGACAAAATCTTAAATTACAATCTTCTACTTTAGAACAAAAAATGAATGATTTTGATATTAAAATGCCTATCGAACGTCCAGTTATATCAAGTAATTTTGGTGATAGTTTGATGAGCAATCTGAATATGATTCGTGAAATGATTGATAAAAAAAGTGATCCATATGCTATTTTCGAAAAAATTGTGAATGAACTATCTGATAATTACATCAAATGTTGTGAAATTATTAAAAAATATGATGATAGTAATATTACTCGGTGTAGTAATTTAAATGATCAACTTGTGTCTTTAGAAAATAATATGTTTAGAAAGTTTGAATGTGTCCAGAAGGAATCTGATGAGAAAAGTGATGGAATCGAATTGAAAATGAAATGTAAGGAGGAAGTAAATTTTCTTTGGATTTCTTTTACAGATCCTGCTGAGATTAATAATTTGAGGATGAAAAATAAATCAGATTTATTATGTGAGGCAAAGAAAATCTTCTACAGAATGAATATCAAGTTGGACAAACCACACAAAACAATTTTGGACGTGCTAATACAAAAAGTGTCTGTAAAAACAAAAAACAGTTATGAAGACGAACTGATATTGGGAATTAAATTCTCAAATTCATCAATTGTTAATCATATGAAACATCGGATCACTGAATACGGTAAAAATGAGTTTATTAATCAAAATTATGATTCAATTCGTTACAGTGTGAGAAATTATTGGAGTCGAAAAATTTGGAAATTATTGAGAGTCTGCTATGATTTGAAGAATTTTAAATTAATTGAAAAGGCAAATGTGACTGGAAAAGGAATAGAAGTGACATACAGCAAATCCACTAGTCAATTGAATGATCATTGTGAACGAGTACACAAGAAGTTAATCATAAATGAAAATGGTTTAAATGCACTCAGGTGTGAAGTTAACGATGTATGTAAGGAGATGTCAACTTTTCAATTTTACGATGCAAATTATCTCAAATTAGATCTTGATGAACGAAAAGATTTCAAACGTAAAATTCTTGAATCAAATCGTGATATGAAATCAATTTTGTCACCTGCTTCTACAGGAATATGTTTAAATTTAATTGGTCGTATGGCTTCATCTAGTAAAAAAATTTAATTTTGTTTTTTTTTTCACGCGATTTAATTGATAAAAAATGAAATTCGATATCAAGAATAACAGTTTTATTGCATGATACATTTTCTAGCATACTATTTCATGAGCAATCACTGAAATTTGTAACATTAAGTTATCATTCTTTTCTTTTTAATATTAACATTATTATTGTTATTTTTTTGCAATTAATATGCAATAGAACTTGAAATATTGCTATTCCTTATCTTGTTTTATATTAAATTTGAATATTATATTTCTCTTTTTTCGTAATTGAAGTAATTCCTTTTTTTAAGTAATATTAAGAAATTATGAAATGTATAAATTTATCAAATGTATTCTCAATCTATTTTTACACAAAGCAACCGTAATGGTTCATTAATAAATAATAATAATAATAATAATAATAATAATATGGTTTTGATAGCGGGAGGAAGTTAGGAATTTAAATATGAAAATGGGGATGTTCTTCCAGGATGTGATGCTCTCAAGATTATAATTACAAGCACGAATTGAATCAATTGACATAATTTTAGTAAATAATATAACGTCAGTTCAATGGTTGGACCATTTTTAAAAATTTTGACATCATTTACAAACAACCCCCAAAATTTTTCTCTAAAATTATTTATTTTTATCTTCCATCTCCTTCTTCCGGTCACTAAAAAACTCTCTTCATTCATGAACAGCTACAACAACAAAATAAGAACTTCATAATAGAATAATCAGAGCAAATAACTTCCCATTCATCCCCTGAAATTGATTTATGTATCGTTACACTCGACAGCATTTTTTTCATTCTTTTCTGCCTCTTTTGTATATTTCAATTCCAACTTTTCTTGTTTTTCCAACTTTCTTAATGAACCCAAAGGAGGAAATTTTATGGATCTTTATCAAGTCTCTATCATGTACAGATGATATTGATATCATATCTTTGAGTATGTGTATGAGATGATGTGTATGTTGTACTTGTCTAAATGAAAACATCCTCCTTCGTCATGCTTGACGTAATAGGAAATTCTTTGTTATGGAAAATCGATGATATGAACTATATTGTGAATTGTTATTTTTGCATAAGACACTCTTTTTGAAGTTTCTTGTGAGATGGTTCAATGACAGGCAGAATAAACATGATTCAATTTACATCCTAACTACCAACTTCCTTTCCTTCGAAAAAATAATCAATATTTAAATAATCAACCATAAAATTCAAATCAGTCAAAATTGTAAAGATTCATGGCCATGTAATTAACATTAACAAATTTCAATAATGTGGTTGACCAAAACTACTTACTCATTTCCATTTCTAAGCAACAGAATTAAAATTAATTTGCGTTTGCAATGCTGAATTATTCATCACGGATTTCCTCAACATCAATTAATTAAAATTCATTGTCGACCAAACAGTTTAGGAGCTTACTGTATATTTGCAAGAGTAATGAAATGAGTATGAAATGCTTAATCTTGGAAGTGTTGAATTAAGCATTTATGGAAGAAGATTTTGGGACACGGATGGTTTATGGCAAAGTTCATGTCCTGTTGAGATTCCAACTCGTGAAATTTGATATCTAAATTTTTATTAATTGCTCATTATTTTCACACAAATTTGAGACATTAATCATTAATTAATCAGAAGTAAAATAACCTTTTCGAAAGAGATTAATTTCAGATTTTGATAATAATAAACAGATTGTCAAGGATAGAATTATTGAAACAAAAGTCTGAAAATGGATAAAAATCAATAAGGTATTATATTGTCTAGACTCTCAAAAATGATGTCTTATTTTAAGTGGTCCGGACTATTTGCAAAGAAAGAGTGATTACCGTACTAATAATTATAAAATAAACAATGAGGGATCAATTTAATCAGTTCAACACCCTGTATTCCATCCCCTTAAAAAGACGAAAATTTGAATTTGTTGGAACATTTTGAAAAATAGAACATAATAACTTTCACCAATAAAACGTGATAAAAATTAGATCCAATTAATTTTGGATGAAATTCTCCTATCTATATCGTCAAAAATTTAAATTTACAATCATCAATCCAAATAACACAAAATCAAATGACTTGCAATTACAAAACAATGCTCAACATCATGTTAATTTCTAATACCATAAAGATTAAAATTGATTTAAATATGAATGGTTTTTCGATGCTTAGCGAGTCACTCATCTCTAATTGAGATAATAAATGTTCATTTGCGATTCTTCGACAATTAATCTTTCATTATAATCCTCGCCTCTTTTGTTCCGAAAAAGCTCCATGTCTCTCATGCCCTTCCCCCCTCATAATAGAGATAAATGGGTATTATAAATTAATTCAATATTGAATAGAGATGAGAAAGTGTTCTTAAGAGTAATTAATGCTAGTCAGTCACATGGAAAGTTTAAACTGCTTAAGAGTGAGAGGAGCTTTTCGAAAGGATTTGAGTCTGTTTATGTGACGAGGTTTATTCACTTCTCTGGGGTGGGATTAAAAAAGGTCAACTTAATCAAGACATTATAGAGGAATGAGATTTATGTGCTAAAATATTCAATTGACATGCTCTTTATTACGATAATAATGCTGAATTATTGCCAGCATAAAACAATAGTGAGCTTAGACACGAAAGTCGTTGACTGTTTTGCAGACGACTATTTAGAAACAGAAAAAAACTTCTACAGACATGAAATTTCACTTACCGTCAAGTCATTTCTTACACAACATCATTACATTCAACCCTCATTTCTACTGCCAGTTTTTTTCATGCTCAATGTCTCTTTTGTGTGTTTTTCTACTACTTAGCTTCTTGTAGTCTGCTTGTGATGGTTCATGTTAAAAGTTGTGTTTTTTCTTGCGTTTATCTTCGACTGACATTATTTTTTCTTACATTAACTTCTTTGTGATTTGGTAAGAAGGAGATCTTTTGAAGATGCTTTTTGTTGAATCTAAGTATTAAATTGCAAGTCTGAAATTTCATACAAATTTTTAACAAATATTCAAGTTTCTTGATTGGAAGCAAAACTCAGACACTCAAAGGAGTCGTTCGAAAAATTCGTAACGCCAAAAATAGCCATTTTTTACCCCCCTGGTCGTAACAAATTGTATATGGAGTTTTAAAAATTTTTATATGAATCGTAATAAAATCTTGGACCTCTCCCCCCGTCCCTAAGCGTTACGAATTTTACGAACGACCCCAAACTAGAAATTATATTTTTTTTTAATTTGAATTTAAAAATTGTATAAAAAATTGGAATCAAATTGAATTTTTTTTAGTGTCTAAGCCTTGATTGGAAATTTGAAATCCTTAAAAACAATAATCAAAATTATATTCAAAACTATTATGACATAAAACTCTTTCCAGACCTGATTGCATTTTATAAATGAACTAAAGTCTCCCTCAAGTCGTGGGATTGAAGCTAACTTTATACTATTTTAAGAGTTCATCTTTTTCACAGAAAACTTTTTCCTTCCACCATCAGCAATTTAATTTAATTTAATTTAATTAAAATAAACTAAGATTGCAAGGGTAAAATTGAAATAGCAGTTGTCGTAGTTACAACTTCATTAATTAGTATCATTTGCTCATTATTTGAACTCTTAGTGATTCCATTGAATTTTTTAATGCCAAAAAGGATGGCAATTTTAAATTTGTTTCTATTTGATTGTCGTATTTAAATTGTTAACTTTCAATTTCAGATGCAATTAATGAGTTTAAAATAAATTTGAATTTTCGATAATTGAAAATTATTGTTTCAATCTATCAAAAAAATTACATTAAAATTTTTTAACAGCATGCAATTGATGAATTATGTTTCTCATTATTTTTTTCTAAGAAAAACTCATCAAACTGATTGATGAATGGTAAATTTAATATTTAAAATGAAATGTGAGATTCAAAAAAAGAAAACTTAATTAACATAATTAAAATTTTGTGTGAGATATGAATAATCCGATGAGATGAGATATAGCACCTGCTTGACATATCATTAATTAGAAACTTTTCAATAATTTTCCTAAAATTTCTTTTGAAATAATCCAAGCTTTTTATTCTCAAATCCCACATAAAGAAAACATATCAACCATATCGATGAAACCCTTTACTTTGTATATTTTGTGAGATATTATGCTTCATGAAGCAAATTTACAAAAAAAAAGTTATATGTGGCTTGTCTTCGTTGTCTTTTCAATAAATCTGGAAAAATAAAGCAAGATGTATATTTTCACAAATATAAAACCCATCCGAAGCCTTAAACTAATAAAATATCTGAGAAAAGCCCCAAAAACAAATCCAATCTCTTTCCATTATGTCCTTCACATCTTTTTTTATATATTTCTCTCTTGGCAACCTCTGTCTAAATTCAAACTCATGATTTAGAAAATTAAATGAGAAAAAAAAGATAATTTAAATAAAAGAAGGAAAAAAAATTTCATTGATTTAATTAAATAATTGGCTGATTTTTTTTATTCCTCAATGCTTTTGAAAGCTGACGTCATGGGGGGATTTATTGTTCAAAATCATACGAAAATTTTACGATATGCTGATTTTGTCCCTTGCCAAAAGCCATTTACCATGATTATATTTCTCTTTTATGTGTGTAAAAGGTCATTCATGTATCATGATCAGAAAAATCTGTTTTCGTGAATTTCAATGACATCCGTATGCTATTGATAGCCACTGAATGGTAAAATGTGGCTTATGTGGGATGTCATTGAGAAATTTTGTAAGTGGTCGGAATACATTTACTTAATTTTTTATATTTTACTTCTTAATTGAATACATCTTAAAGCGATCTTTGACATTCAAAAATAAATTACCTAGTAAAAGGAACAATTACAAAATTTATAAATGTTAACAAAACACTAAAGCACGTGAAAGATATCAAAATTTAGCCAACAGCACAGATCGTGCCTCCACAATCAGATTTCTCAAAAATTACAATTTAATTTCATCCTCCTGACTCATTATTTTGTTCCATTTTTTTATTTCATTTACAGAAAATAAATTAACTAGCAGTAAAATTGAAAGCTACATAATAAGGCAAAAAAAGAATCAATAAGGAACCAAAATCAACAGAAATTGAACAAGACAATTAAGCAACTAATTAATTAATTTAAGGATGATAGACAGTATGAAGCATCTGACAATTGCTATAATATTAACGTTTTTTAAATATGGTGAGTAGTCTTAATTAAGTGATTTTATTTCTGTTCCTTCATCTTCTTTTTTTATTTGTTCATTTTAATTGATTTTATTGACTCAATTATTGACGACTTGATGACTGCTTTTTTGTGGTAATTACTTAGCTATCTGAATAATTGTGTGGGAGTATTCATGACTGAGTTTCAGAGTGGAAAAAAAAGTTTATTGATGACTGAGGATATAAAACCTAAATTAAATGTTATCCTATGTTATCGATTACATCAATTTAATTAAATATTGAAAAATTTTTTAAATTATTTGAATTAAACTGCTTAAATCATTTGAGCAACTAGCACTAAAGTTAAAAGTTTTTGACACTCCGTTCAAAGATTCTTGAAAATTTCCTCTCCATTTACAATTTCATTATTTTTGATTAAAATTGCAATCTTTTTTTTTTCATGAAAAACTTTTTTTAAATAGGGAAAAAGTTTTAATTGTAATTTCGTAGACATGATTGTAAGCCTGCAGACGAGCTGTTTAAATTTTTGAAAACTGTTTTAAAAAGAAGACAATAAAGTTATTGAATTTTTAATAAGCTTTCATGACTGCAGACATTTCGATTAAAATCTTGATCCTTGACTTTTATCGCTTGTTGAAGTAGTTTGCGTTTGGATGAACTTTTTAGAAGGATTAAAATGCTTGAGAGTATGAGATATTATGACTGAATTTGCTTTGGATATTGATTGATTATATCTGAGTAAGCAAATTTCCGCGAAGAAGATAAAAAATATTTTATTAGACCTTGAGATGATTTTTTTATATTCATCATTTTTATTTCCATTTCCACAAATCTCCCGAGATAGGAATTTAGAAAGCTATTCTTGACTTCATTGGTCAGTATTATTGGACCATGAATACAGAAAAAATAAATTCGAACATAATCTTGGCAAGCTTTCAATTATGGATATTTTGGTGACCGACATTTTATTGTTGTACGAATATTTCAGCAATTTGTGTAGCCATGATGTAGATTCATTACGGAATTAGATGCTATTTCATTTGTAATCATATTCATCGTATTGTACTTAAGAATGATTGAAATTTTTTCTCAGAAAATCAAGATGAATGCGGTCTTAATTTTCAATGTCAAAATAAATGACTTAATTTCCATTCCGGAAAATTCCCAAAAGCACTTCATAAAATTCTTAAAAATCCCCTCTTTAAATCGGCATTAAAGCCTCGTCCATCCTCAATAAATAGAGTGAAAAAGATAAATGTATACAAGAAATATGGCATTATTAGCGTCATGTCAAACAACGTAGCGACATTCGACTTTATTACTCGTAAATGACCGTAAAAAAATCTCAACTCAGCTCACATCGCATATTTATTTATTATTCTTATATCCATCATGTCATAAATTTTTTTTGGACCGCTTTTTTGCGTCCCTTTTTTATTTAGATATAGAAACACATTTATTGATGGCGACAAATATCTTTCACATGGAGAATAAGTTTTGTTGTTTTTAGGAAATATTTAAGTCGATGGAATTGTGAAGAAGCGCATTTTGGGTAATCATTTTTGGAGGTTCTTAGGAATCAGTTGCTATGATGGATGAGGTGTAATTAAAAAATTCAAAAATTTTAAGAATAAGGTTGAGGTTGAAGCTTAATCAATTTTTTCATTAGACATTCTAAATACAATAATGAATCAATATCTAGCATCCATGCCTTTCAATTAAAAAAGAATTTCTGGTCATCTTAATTAAAAATAAATCTATCAATCCTCCTTATACCTCCCAATCGTACCAGCTTGGGTACCACCCAGTCAACAAAACTGTCAAGCTAATCACAAAGCCCATTACAAAGCATTAAGTTTCTAAAAAAAGTTTGATGTCGCCTTTGCATTCGAAAGGAAAGGACAAACAAGGATTTGAGAGACAAATTTCTGACCTAAATTTTCATTCAATTTACTTTCCTTTATTCATAAATTTATTCAATCGTTCTATGTCGTGACATTATTTTCAATTTATCTTAAATACCAAATGATTTAAAAAGGAAAATGAGAGCATTTTATAAGATGAAGATGAGGGGGGATGAATTTATCTACATTTAAGGATGAGAAAAAAAAAATTATAAAAGAAAAAGGAGAAAGTTTGAAAATCAATTTTATCAACATAAATCTTTATGGCATTTGCAGCAGTAAATATCGTTTTCATAACCTTTGTATGGAGAAAAAGACTGAAAGATTATTTTTTGCAGTGTAATCAGAACTTTCTTTTTATTTATCTCCACTTCTTGATTCCTCCTTCCTACTCTTTTTCTTGCTTTTCATTTTGTTGTGATTATTTTTCGATTTATTAGAGTGAGCATAATGGAGTGACATGATGATCTGGTATGGTAATTTTTTTAAGGATTGTCTGAACGTTGTTCCGTGTATATTGTTGGATTTTTTTTGTAAGATTATTTTAAAGAAAAGTTGAATTGGGAAGTTTTTGGGGTTTAGATTCACAAATAATATGGTCATATAGTTCTGATGAACTTATTTAGTTATTATCGATTTAGTCATTATCGAGTTCAAAAATAAATTCTTAAAATATGCCATTGATGTATTTTGAACCAAAAAAAACCAGAGTATAGTTTAATCACACCACATTCTCTTAACATGTCTAAACAGTCCTCATAAAGCATCATAATTTTTAATCCCATACATCCAATTATACATTGTCACATCCCAACATCATTCATTAAAATCCTTTCAACAAATAAACACATTTGACTCTTTTGTGCATGTCACAAAAGTAATGTTTATGAAAAGTACAAAGCTAATCGGATTATCAATTACAAAAAGGATGTCATCATACAACAATGTTTCACAGACAATTCATTTCCATTGACACATGCTATTACACAAGAATTGAAATGAAACATGGAAAGAGAAGTAAATTGTTGAAGCTTTCATTTTCTTCTTTCCTTTTCATTCCTGATTATAATCATCATTAAAAATGTTACATTTGAGTGAATTGTGAGTGTAAGTGTAGTGAAATGAGAAGTAGAAGTGAATATCAGCAGTTACAAGTAGTAAATCGATAGAAGTAATAAACCATGGAAAATTGAACTCGATTTTCGACTTCTTCTTGGTGTATTTTTTTGTATGATAATGTCTCTTCTCTTCTCGGCATGCTCTTACAAAAAAATCTTATTTTTTTCTTTTTCTTGTAAATCTTCAAGGATCTCAAATGTATTTTTATACACACATGATAATCAGTCGAATGTGAACGAATAATATGAAGCTGTAACTACAAGAATGGATAATCTTTTAGGAATTTTTTCTGTGGTCTTCTTTAAAGGGTACTGGTGCATTCGACCGACCGGAATTCCGGCCGGAATTTCGGCTGAGTTCGGCCGTAATTCCGGCTCATTCCGGCCGTAATTTCGGCCCATTTCGGCTGAGTCATCCGGAATTTCGGCCGAACTTTACTAAAATTCCGGCCGTAATTTCGGCGGAACTTGCCGTAATTACGGCTCGTTTTTCGGCGAATTTTCCACCGGATTTACGGCCAAGTCAAAAAATATTATCTAGTTGAATATTTTTTCAGAGATTTCTAGATATTTTTCCTTTTACAAAAAATTGAAGAATACTTACAGATTTTGAAAAATATTTAGTATATTTACTGATATTTTCCCTTTTACTAAAAGTTGGAAAAGCAATATCAGTTCAAAAAGATTTTCACATGTTTACTAATATTTTTCTTTTTACAAAAAGTGTGGGAAAACTATTATAAGTCGAAGAAATTAAAAATTGAAAAATTTTCTTATATCGAAATGTTTTCAGAAGAATTTCTGAAGAATTTTTAAAAAAAAAATTTTTAACAGAAAATTCTGCAGAATTCTCAGAAGTCGGTCCTATGCACCACAATCGTAAATGAACTTGGCCGTAAATCCGGTAGAAAATCCTCCGAAAAACGAGCCGTAATTACGGCAAGTTCCGCCGAAATTACGGCCGGAATTTTAGTAAAGTTCGGCCGAAATTCCGGATGACTCAGCCGGAACAGGCCGAAATTACGGCCGGAATGAGCCGGAATTACGGCCGAACTCGGCCGGAATGAGCCGGAATTACGGCCGAACTCAGCCGGAAATTCCGGCCGGAATTCCGGTCGGTCGAATGCACCACAACCCTTTAAAGTACTTGAAAATATTTGAGGTTAGGAATTTTTAGTATATTTAGCTTGGGTCTGCAAATAAGAAATTTTAGTAATTTTTCTGATATAAGTTCAGTTTTAAAGAATCACATCAATCATGCAAACAGATTTAATATTTAGTTTAATCCAAAAAAATTCAGTGCCTTACGACTAAAATCAGACCATCACTCTACATAGTTGACAATACAATCTCAATCCAATATAAATCTACTTCAAAGTAACTATATATCAAGTACTTTTCTCATTCAATACTTGTCACATGACTGAATATCGTATCTAAGGACTCCAACAACGATTTGTCCTATGTGACTCTTGAAGCTCTTTCCACACTGCGGGAGAAAATGAATATTTTTTTTTTGTTGAACAGTTTCTGCTCTTCCGCTTCTAATTTGATTGATGCTTTCATTTTATTTTTCATGACTGTCAACGCTTGAATGAATTTTATTTTACTTCCATTTCTTTATCTACATGATATATGTCTCTATTTATTTCATCTTCATGAAGATCATGAATTCTGCTTTCATGATTTGATGAAATTTATTTAACTTCAAATTTTTAAAGCTGATTTTATTTTGTTCGTTACTTTAAAAAACTTCACAAAAAACAAAACTAGTGATGAAGGATTTGTGGATTTGAATTTCATTTATGGTTATATCATGTACAGGAAACTGGTTCATTTTTGATGATTTAACATTTATGTTTGGAATATTCAACCATAAATCCTGCATATATCCCCAATACATTTTCAGCATATATCCCTGAGGTTTTATGTATTCTTAGATTAAAATGGAAAGAATAGTGAATGCATTATTTATGGTACAGCTAACATGTTGTGAATGTAAGGATGCTCAACGGATTAGTATGCTTAGTTTTTACAATGCTTTTTGATATTAAAAATGGTTTTATGGAAAAAGATGGAATTTGTTTGTTAGGGGTTTGTTAGCAAGTTATGTCAAAAGTAAAGCTAATCTGTTACTAAATTATATAAATTTTCGAATGTTGAAAATCAAAAAAATTGTGATATTATTGTTATTTGACCCTAGGGATTACTGTTGATTTGTACAGAAAAATAAAGATATGCGTAATAAAAAAATCTTATTTAAAGCTATAAATTCTGAAGGGGACAGCATCATTAAGATGTACATTAAAATATTTGATTGTCTAATTCGTTAGTTTTTATTACAAAATCCCATAATTAAATTTTTTGAATGATCAAAAGTTGAACAATTATTACAAAGGTCAAAAGTCTCATAAAATTTACATTAACGACTAGTCTGTCAAAAATTGTGAATATCGAAATTTTAATTTTATCAAAACATCCCAAATTACACAATAAAATATGATAAAAAAAATTTAATCCAAAAATTCCATTACAATAAAATAAAACAATTACAACAGTCCTATCTCGTGCAATAAACTCTCGCAATTCCACTACAAAACAAAAATTCTCGCCCAACAAAACTTTACAATCTCATTTACTATATAATTTAGTCCATACTCCAATTTCCATTCAATTATCGCATGAAAAAAAAATTAATTTTTCATCCATTTTCATCCCATTATCATTTACAGGAATAGTGTCATTATCAGATTTTGATCAGCAACCGCCCGACTCTATTTCAACAATCAACAATAAGCACTATCAATTTCACAATGATTACGATGAAAATTCATTTAACGAGGGCAATGAGAATGCCGATACAATGCAGAGTGCTTTAAATCGTGGACCATATTTTGATATTTCGGCATCGAAAAATGTTACGGCACTTGTTGGCAGTACGGCTTATCTAAATTGTCGTGTTAAGAATTTAGGAAATAAAACGGTTAGTTTTGAAGTTTTTATTTGTTGTGTATTGCTGCATATAGGATTTATCGATTTTGAAATATTTTGGCAACTTTTTCATGTTGACAAAATTTTTATAAAAATCAAAAGGCTTTGATCCTTGGAATATTTAAGATAATATTTTACATTATTGGCTGATCTAGCTTTGATTTATGGCAATTGAAATATTTATTCAATTTCATTGGAGTTGAGTTTCTATGTGAAATTCTAGCCAAATAATTTATTTGCGGCTGTTTTATAAGTCATGTATATTGATGTGAAGTTAGTTAAAGTTTTAAGGTCTTATTCACTAATATTTTAATATAATTTAAATGTTGAACTAAAATTTAAAATTAAATTTAGGAATGAAAAATTCCAAAAAAGTACACCGACCTATCTTGACAGCACTTTCACACCACATATAATAGATTCTGTCAATTCAAAATTGAATCCATTATTATGCAGCATTCCATTTGCATTTTATTATTGCATTTAAATAAATTCTAAAATTTTGTGTGCTTTTATGCAGTTGACATGGATTAGGCATCGAGATCTGCATTTATTAACAATTGGAAAGGAGACATATACACAAGGTAAATTTTTGCTGGTTCTGGATTAAAACTCTTTGAATACTGAATAAATTTGAGGATAAAAAGCATTCTGATGGAAGCAATTCGATGCAATATAGACAGTAATGTTTAATTACAGAAGTATTTACATAATCCTAGCTATAGAAATTACTATGCATTGATAGACCTCGAGAGAAGCAGAAATAATTCTATTCATGTGAAATTTATTGAGTTAATTATTTCTTTGAAGTATTTAGCACTCTATAGTTCATGGTCCATAAGAATTTCCATTGAAAAACTAGAAAAAAAAAGATTTTATAAAATCCTAGCCAACAGATCATTATAAGCTTCTAGAAATTAATTAAAACGCATTTAATGGCTAATGAACATTCATTGCTGCTCATTTAAACTTCTCATTACCTTCATGGTTATTTAGCCTCATAGAAATTTGTTGCCTATAGTAAACCTGTTGATTAAACTCATTACTTTTTACAGATCAGAGATTTCAAAGCGTCCACAATCCTCACACAAATGACTGGTCACTGAAGGTTAGTAAAATCATCAAACAGAGAAACTAGTATCAACGTGGTCACTCGTGACCGACGAAAGCGCATTTTCCCGCGATCAGTAAATAAACAAAGATTTAAAACCCCAAAAGTACAAAGCCAAATATTTAACTATAACCATTCTTTATTTACCGAAAATTTAAAATTGACAGCAAAAAAAACCGATAAAAAACATTATGCAACATAGAATCTAAAAAAAAATAAAAAAAAGCAAAAAAAGAATCGGCTACGGTCTAGGGTCGAACCCATGACCTTCAAAATAGGAGTCGCTCGTTCTAGCACTTAAGCCACTTCTCCAACTTTTTACGCATACAACAAGTGACAATTTAATTATATATATTGATGAATTTTTTTATATAAATGTAAATTTAATATGAAAATCTAGGAAAATGGAAGAAATTTTTTTCCAAGAAATATATGAAAATATTAAGAATTTTTAAAAAAATGCTCGGAAAAATTGGAAAATTCGTGAAAATGAAAAACTATGACATAAATAAATATTAAATGTCATAAGAAATCAAAAAAGTAAAAAAGCGTAAAAAAAAGCAAAAAAATAACTTGCCGGAGGCTAGGATCGAACCTATGACCTTCACGGTAACAATCGTGTGCTCTATCAATTACGCCACTGATGTTCTTTTTTATGAAGTGTTTATGTGACAATTTGATTATTTATATTGATGAGTTTTTTTTAAAAAAAAGTGAATTATTTTTCGAATTTCACAAAATTTTCCAGAAAAACTATGAAAAATCCATGAAAATAGAAAACTTAACAACTAAAATATAAAAAAAAAAATATATATATAAAAAAAGTAATTATCTAGGAAAATTGTATGAAAATATTGAAAATTTTAACAAAAATCGTCGGAAAAACTCGGAAAAATTGTGAAAATGGAAAATTATGACATGATTCAATATCATATGTCATAAGAAATCAAAAAAGTATCAAAAAAAGCAAAAAATAATTTTTGTCATCGGTGGGATTTGAACTGAGGAAGGCTGAGTTTTTGAAAAAGTCAGCATTTTAGTGTATTTTACCACACTAACACATACAAAGAAATGGCATTTTTGGTACTTTTTACGCTGGTTCCAGCAGAGGAAGTGACCATTCGTGCTGATTTTTTCGCCAGCTCTAGCCAGATATACTACACACATTTTAAGCCAAAAACCGCATCAAAAAAGCTTAATCCCTAGGAGGAGATAGCTCCACAGACGGACGGACAGACAGACGGACGGACAAAGTGCGGATAATAGCGTCCTTTTCCCAAGAGAAAAATGCGCTAAAAAACTAAAGAACAAAAGAGTCTGATGATTTATTTGATTAACTTTTAGGTTTTGTATCCACAACAAAAGGATAGTGGTGTAAGTTGGATATGACTTTAGTTTTTGGAATAAAAAATATAATTTTTTTTCTCTTTTTATTTTCATTAAAAACAAAATATGGTTGTTCAGGTTTACGAATGTCAGGTATGTTTGTGAATTTTTATATGAGTTTATAAAAGAATTTTCATGATGATAATTTTATGCTTTGCAGATTGGTTCATCACCACCTGTAGGATATAGCATGGTTCTTTCTGTTGTCGGTGAGTTTTATTAAATTTCTTTACTGTATTGTTCAGTTTGTGGACATAGTTTTCACATTTTTTACATATGACTGCAATTGCAAATGTTACAAAATATTTGTTTCATTTTATCTCAAAGAACCCATAACAACAATTCTCGGTGGACCTGATATGTACATCGATGTTGGTTCAACAATTAATTTGACATGCATTGTAAGTTTAAAAAAAAATTTGATAGCAAATCAAATAAAAATTCATTTGAAAATCTAATTTTGCAGGTAAAGCATTTGCCTGAACCGCCACCAGGAATTTATTGGACACACAATGGAATTGTAAGCTGGAAAAATTTTTATTGTTTTAGGAATTTTATTAAAATATAATTTATATTTTAATTACACAGGAAATCAATTATGATTCGCCTAGAGGTGAGTTGGATATTCACTTTTATTGTAAATTTATTATTTGATAGTTTTGAGTCGAAAATTTCAATATTTTTAAGACAATTTTTACAAAGAATATTCAAATTTTATTAATTTGCAAAATCATTTACATTCAATGTTTCTCGATTAAATCTCTTTAAGTACCACAAAAATAATGCCATTAAATGCCCCCAATCAATATCAAAATAAAGTTTTCTTCTTCATTCCGCAATTTTATTTGTCCTCAAATGGATATTTTGATTATAAATAAAATGCGAGAGAGAGACTCGACAAAAAAATAATAATATTTATTGTAGTCATGAAATTTTTTTTCTATTCTTCTTTATTTTCATCCTCCATGTTCACATATTTCTTTTCACATTGTATGTATTAGGTGGTGTGAGTGTCATAACAGAGAAAGGCGACATAACACAATCCTATTTGCTAATTCAACGAGCTCGACCTTCCGATAGTGGAAAATATATTTGTGTTCCATCAAATGCCAATTCTGAAACTATAAACGTCCACGTCCTAAATGGTAAATATAGATGCATAAATTTTGGATGATTAGATGCGATTTGCTGTGAATAATTAGATGCGCGATGTTGGATATTTGAAATTTGTAATTAATGAGTCATTATAAGTCAATGAGTGTTAATATTTAGAGGCGCTGTTGCCATACTTTGGAGGTGATTCTCTTTTCCTTGGAAACAAATCAAAAGAACCTACAAAAAGTCTTTTGCACCCCAAAAACGATATTATCTATAGAACCACGAATTTTATTGCCATTTTTATGACATTTGTTCCATAAAACGTATGTCGGAAAATAAATTCGTGTAAATTGACACATCTATTAATCATAAGCATCACGTACTTTTCCAACAACTTCTAATTATACGCAAAATTGCAGCTTTCAAAGTTTATAAGTTTCATGACGATAATTTGTGATTAAAAAATTAATGGAAATTTTTTTCTCCCTCGATTCTTTATTTTATTTTTCATCGAACAGGTGAGCATCCAGCAGCAATTCAAGCCGCAAGTCATCTACAAATTAGATCATTTTTACTGATATTAGTATCACTAATTATTGTAATTACAGTTGGTAACAATAGATAACTTTCAATAGCTTCAATATTGTAAATAAAATTGACGATGAAAATAAAATTAATGAAAAATAATTTTTTGGGGGTTTGAAATTTTTTTATTTTGTTGATGGTGTATGTAAAATTATTTACAGAAATTTTTTAGGGGGTATGAGTTTTCAGCAGGAGAATTGTAATTTTTTGCAATTTTCACATTTTTTGGTCTATCTCAAAAAATTATCCCAACCAGAAATTCCATCCTGCCATATAAGTGACAACCAAGTTACAACCCCCAACCATACGAATGTTATTTGCATTTACTCATCAAAACCTCTTATCATCGGTGAAAAGGCATTAAAAAATAAGAAGTGAAAAAATGTTCTTACCTTAATACAGCATTTTTATATCAAAGTTTCTCGAGGTTGATGAACGAAATAAAATGAACAAAATTGTAAAAAGGTGCTGCTCGTCGCGCCATTGATTATGCTTGCTTCCATTCACTCTCATCTCTTTGCTCATTCTTTGTATTATTGGCACAAAAATCGTTGTTCGTGCGACGAACATACTCCTCATCACGCTGCTTTTTTCGTATTAAATTTAATTATATACGTTAAATATTTAACTTGATAGCAAGATATATAAATTTCCTTGATCTAATAAATTTCCTCCTCCTCTCCAAATTCACTTTATCATATTCTTTTGAGCTTGTTTTTGAGGGGATGATGTTGAGTCTGTTTTTTTAGAACGCTTTGTACATTTAACTTGAAAAATAAAATTATTCATTCGAGTGTTGATTTTATGTCTGAAAAATTATTCATATTTGATGAATTCATGACTTTTATAATAAACTTATTCAATTTTCCCCCAAAAATTTCAATAAAAATCCATCCAATTTTTATTTGGGTATCGTCCAAAACTTCAAAAAAAAAAAACTTTTGATTAATTATTGACCAATTTTTGTGAGCTAATTGATTGGAAATTCTCAGAAGATCTTGAAGATCTAAAAATATCACAGCAACCTTCTGGGAAGAACATCCAACACATCAAATACTATACCAGCAAGTTTCCATCAAAATATCAAAAATAAACCCTTCAATGCGCTCTCAACATCATCACGCATGATGAATCTTTCAATATTTTCTATTACAGCTAAGAGCTATGAAACTTTCTATCTTTATGTCTTGCGGGAAATCACCAAAGCACCTGACTCTTTTCTTATGTTTACTTCTTTACTTGTTTTTTCTCATCATTTGTTTTACGAAAGAAGCAGAAATGAAATAATATAAAAAAAAATATGAAAATGTTTGCTCTTTAATAATTTTTTTTTCTTCCATCTCGTTTTGTATTCTTTAAGATATAAAGCATATCGAGATTCAAAAAATGCTCAAGGGATGAAAATTCAGTTCAGAATAAAAAAAAATTGACGAAGATTTGATTTTGTAGAATCTAAAAAAAACTTGAATTAAGAAAAATCAATGTTTAAAAGTTTTATGTTTTGAAGAAACTTTTTAATGAGATAAATTTGAATTTTTTTTTTTCTTTTTTTTCGACCCACGGGATGTTGAAAATTTGTTTGGCTTTAATTTTTCTCCTCATCAATATTGATGAGATATTTTTTGATGGGTTTGATTGATTTGGTAATTAATTCATCAGAATTATTAATTTATTAGAATTGGGGCAGTTCATAAATTTATTCGTAAATTAATATTATAGACAATTGATTGAACCACTTGTACAAATTAAACGATGATAAAAACTCACAAATTCAGGTATTAGAACAATTTTTGAATAAAAAAATTAATTTATTGATTTTTAATTCTATAAAAAAATATTAATTGATTTTTCAGAAAATTTTGCGCTACTCACTTGTTCTATAAATATGTAACATAATCTTCCAAAATTCATCTTTATCAGATATATTTCCCGTAATTCATTATTTATTAAACATTATTCACATATTCTTGTCAATTACTCATTAATTCAATAAATTCCGCAAAAAAATAATCAAATCAAACTTTCCTCGCTGTTAAGCTGATTTTACGACCATTTCATCACATCATTAGTAACTGATATGTTCATCATCACGATTATCAGATTTTTCCAGCCACTATCGATCCCCAATTCCTTCATTTTTTTATTGCCAAATTTTTACAACCAATTTTTCATGATAAACATAATCATCCCTTGAAATGTAAAGCTTAACAAAGATAGCAAAAGTATACAACATTCCGGTTGTTTACGATATGAAATTTTATTACGCATATTTTTCTCACTCGCTCACTTGCTTCCTCTCACATTTATCATACATGATTCTTCTTCTTTATTTTTTGTTGCTGTACATATATGCTCATATACTCATATCTTTCATTAATAATATGTTTTATGCTTTGTTATCTCTTGCTTTTTCTTGCTTTCCCCGTGTGCTGTTCCTCTTTTAACTTGAAATGATGAAATGAAATTACATCTCAAATGTATGCCATTCGCCGCCTTTCTCTCTATTATTCTTATTTTATTATTGGCTAGTGCACATGGATTAACTTTTTTTTTTTTATAAAAGCTTCTTTTGTGAGGAGGATTAGAAGAGATTATGGAGTTGATGTGTGTCCATTTGATTTTGTTGAGAGTGAAATTGTATTAATATTAAGGGTCGTTCGTAAAATTCGTAACGCTAAGAATGGCCATTTAGCCTCCCCCCCTCCTGGTCGTAACAAATTTTGTATGGGATTTTGAAAAATTTTAAATGGAGCGTAACAAAATCTTAAGAGTATAGGATAATTATGATTTTAGCAATAAATTACAATATAGTAAGCAATTCTTGAAGTCCTAGAGCTATTTAAACTTTTAACATGGTATGATTGTCAGCAACAAAATGCACACCCTTTAAAATTCAATAAGTAGTTCAAAATAGCTCAAAATCTTAAAAATTCAAATGACAAAAAAAGTTTCAAGCACCAAAATTCCTCTTACAACAAAACGAAACCTCCATCCATATCCACTAGATTATTACATGTACCATTCTGCCAACGCATAATGATGTAGCATAAAAAATGTAATATGTAGACACAAACACACATTTACATCCTCTTATTCTCATTTCATGTAGACAAAAGGAATTCTTTTATATATTTTTTTCCCTTTTTAGCGCATTTTCCTCTTAGGAAAAGGACGCTATTGTCCGCACTTTGTCCGTCTGTCCGTCTGTCCGTCTGTCTGTCTGTCTGTCTGTGGAGCTATCTCCTCCTCAGGTTTAAGCTTTTTTGATGCGGTTTTTGGCTTAAAATGTGTGTAGTATGTCTGGCTAGAGCTGGCGAAAAAATCAGCACGAATGGTCACTTCCTCTGCTAGAACCAGCGTAAAAAGTGCCAAAATTGCATTTCTTTATATGTGTTAGTGTGGTAAAATACACTAAAATGTTGACTTTTTCAAAAACTCAGCCTTCCTCGGTTCAAGTCCCACCGATGACATTTTTTTTTTTTTTTTACTTTTTTTGATACTTTTTTGATTTCTTATGACATATAATATTGAATCATGTCATAATTTTCCATTTTCACAATTTTTCCGAGTTTTTCCGACGATTTTTGTTGAAACTTTCAATGTTTTCATACAATTTTCATAGATAATTATTTTTTTGATATTTTAGTTGTTTAGTTTTCTATTTTCATGGATTTTTCATAGTTTTTCCGGAAAATTTTGTGAAAATTATAAAAACTTACACTTATATAAAAAAAAATCATCAATATAAATAATCAAATTGTCACATGAAAATTTCGTATAAATGAACATCAGTGGCGTAATTGGTAAAGCACACGACTGATACCGTGAAGGTCATAGGTTCGATCCTAGCCTCCGGCAAGTTATTTTTTGCTTTTTTTTTACTTTTTAGATTTCTTATGACATTTAATATTTATTTATGTCATAGTTTTCCATTTTCACGAATTTTCCAATTTTTCCGAGCATTTTTTTTAAAAATTCTTAATATTTTCATATATTTCTCGGAAATAATATTATTTTTAAAATTTTTTTTATATTTTAGCTGTTAAATTTCCCATTTTCCTAGATTTTCACATTAAACTTACATTTATATAAAAAATCTCATCAATATATATAATTAAATTATCACTTGTTGCATACGTAAAAAGTTGTAGAAGTGGCTTAAGTGCTAGAGCGAGCGGCTCCTAATTTGAAAGTCATGGGTTCGATCCTAGATCATAGCCGATTCTTTTTTTGCTTTTTTTATTTTTTTTTTAAAATTCTATGTTGCATAATGTTTTTTATCGGGTTTTTGTGCTGTCAATTTTAAATTTTCGGTAAATAAAGAATGGTTATAGTTAAATATTTGGCTTTGTACTTTTGGGGTTTTAATTCTTTGTTTATTTACTGATCGCGGGAAAATGCGCTTTCGTCGGTCACGAGTGACCACGTTGATACTAGTTTCTTCTTCATATTAATTTATTTATCTAAATAACGCGGAAGACGCGAACGTGAGATATTCATGCAAATATGTGCTGTCTCGTTCTCTCTCAACGATATCTCATTTAAAGTATATGGGCACTAATAACATTAGATTTTATTGTAATGACATAGCACGTATTGCTGTTCTTTTATAACACAACCGTAAGTCTTTTTTACTTTGTATAGCTTGGATATGTTTACATTTATGGAAATTGTTGATGTTGAAAAAAATTCTAAAGGATTGTTTTTTTTTTCAGCACAGAGAATAGTCAATATTTATTGTTAGACTCAGAAATGTTTTATTTATTCTATAATTTTTCATTCGACAATTTCCAAACGAGAACCTATTGTGAAATTAAAATTAATATGACATGATCCAATGAATTATCCACCTGATAACAAATTCCATTAATTCTAAATATAAAATGAGAACGCACATAAAAAAATTGTTCCAATTATTATTTTTTAAATTCAGATCAAATTTTATTTCTATTTAGATCACCTAAATTATTTATGCTTTGCTCAACCCAAATGCACTCACCAGAAAAAATGGAAAATATTTATTTTGTGATATTTGAAATAATTTATTTACTCGTAACTCGTGGTATTGAATTCCACAATGGTATTTGTATGGCTTTTGTTTTTTTCCTACCGAATTTTTGACAGAATTTTCAACGCAAAAATAAATTCACGTGTGCTTCAACAAGCCTCACATGCTGCTTTATTTATGTCAATCAATGTGCTTTATTGATGGTTTTAAATTTTTTATCTTATCACGGGAAAAATACACGAGAAATTCCTTTTTGAAGTGAAAATATCAGCGGTGAATGAAGTGCATTAAGTGATTCATGGAATGATGATGATATTTACTGATGTGAATGGAATTGCGCGATGCTTTTCGAAGGGTTATTTGGAGGTGATATCATGCTATGGAATTTATTTGAAAGATGTGACAAAATCAAGAAACCACTACAGATTTAAGGTTTTTAAATTTATTCTAGGCAGTCTTTTTAAAATTTTTAAGAATAGTCAGAAGGTTCAGTTCTCAAAAAATTCGTAAGCACACAAAAAAGTGAGCACATAATTTCTCATAAAAAATGAATTTTTAAAATTTGCAATTTGATATTATTGAAATTATTTGCATAGCAATTCCGAACGCAAATCTCAAAATAAAAACCCAAAAATTCTGCACAACAACCTTGAAATCCAAAAATAAATTCCATCATCCGATAAAGGTTTTAAAGGTACATCACGTCACTATTGCTAATATCAATACAAATAATATTCATCATTTTTACCTAACAGACGATAAACTGCTGCTTATTATCAATACCATCATTTTATTATTATCAAGTACCTACGAAAAAAAAAAATAAAAGTATGTGCGATATAAGAAATTTTCTTTTATCAGTGATGTGCCAGACATTCAATATCATTTTAACGACACAACTGTGCATGTTAGGTATAATTGTTCTCGTATTATCACTCCGAAAGTTTATGTAGTCGAGTGTACACAAATATTATAGTCTCGGTAAAACAATAGCAAGCCACATTCAATAAAAACTGATATATGAGTTGGAATTAATTTTTAAAAGAATTGAGCGCATATTTTTAGCGCATTTTTGAAAACTTGTTTTCAAAAAGGAAGCTCAATCATGCACTTTGATCGGTCGTTCGGTCGTTCGGTCGTTCGGTCGTTCGGTCGTTCGGGTCCCAATTATCTCTTGATCTAGACTTCGTAGCAAGCTCGGAATTGTTTTAATAGCTTCATTGAATGTTTTTATTCCCGCCGTTTGCATTGAAAAGTCAAAAAACACTCATTAAATAGCTTAATTCATCGATTTTATATTTCAAAAAAAATATGTAAACAATGCAGGGCAAAGCTATGCTGATGATAAGTTTGAATTTTTTCTAACCGTTAAAAAATTTGAAATTTTTTTGACCGTTATTTCGGATTAAATTTTTTTCTTTTATACACCTTATTTAATTAACATTTAATTTTTTCATACAAAACAAATATAAGTGCGTTTAGAAATTTGAAAAATAATGGATGCGTTCAGAAATTTAAATTTTTCGCTAATGGAAAATTTTGAATTTCAAAAAACCGGTAAATCGTAAAGCTATTATTTGCATTGAACATTATAAAAATCAATTTTAAAGGAATTTTGATCTTTAGTTTTAAACTTATTATTGAAATGCATTATGATTAAAGAAACAGCAATAGAGTTTTAAAACTCGACATTCTTTTCTATTTAATCAATTGCTAATCGCTGCGTCAAAAATGCGCTGAAGTCCCTCGATATGAACGAGGACTTTTGTAATTTTTTTGTTTTTTGTTATAAAGTTTTTTCATTATGAGTTTTCCAGATTTTTTCAACCTTTTTTGACATTTATGACTTTCAGAAATTTTATCTTATCTGACTAAAAAATTCAAATTATGGACTTAAAACTAAATTATAGTCTTCTTTTTTTAAACAAAAAATTATCTTCCTGCGAATAATACATTTAATCAAACTGTGAAGTAATTGAATAAAGTCAAGAAGCTTCAATAAATAAATTACGTTACATACATTTTGACCCCACAAACTCGAGTCTTGACCTGATGTAATACATATTGTATAGCTAAATAATCTCAATTCTCACAGAAATATTGCTAACTATTTTCATACACAATTTCATCTCCTTCTAAATGTAGTGAATAAACTCACACAAATTAACTAAGAATTCACAACTTACTCTTTATTTTTATTTTACTCACTCCGGTAAATATTGACATTTTCAATAAAGAAATTTTTTGATTTTTATTTCACACACAAAAAAATAATAATCGAAGATAAAAATCACATGTAGTTAGTCTATTTACGATTCACGACAAAAACATAGCATCGTGCCCTCATTTAATCACTTTGTGTAGTGCATTTCAGTTTGTTCAATTTGAAAACAAAAAATCTATTAAATTGAATTTAATTCAATTGCTTGTTACTTGCAACCGACGACTACAGAGTATTTCGTGTGTTCATGACAGTAAAGAGCATAAGTGCAGTTTTTATAGTGACATGAAAAATAATGAGATTGATCATAAATTTTTTAAAGTCTGTCGTTCTGATTGAAAAATAAAGAAAAAAAAATGAATCATGAATTAAGTCAACATTGGTTGAATCAATAAAAATCAGTGGAAAAAAAATTCGAGACTGAAAAAAGTGCATAAAAATTTTATACAAAAATGATTACAGCATTTGCTACCGTAACTCCACACCTGAAACTTAGCAGAAAATTTATTTCCATCGACAATGTTGGATTCAAGTTTCATTACCGACTAACTTTTATAATTTTACTTGTGTGCACCATTCTCGTGACGTCAAGGTGAGTTTTTCTTTTCGATTTTGGCTAAAATCTCTGCGGATTTATTTCCTTATCGATGAGGTGATAAATTTGAGTACGAGGAAATAAATGTCAAGGAGAAATTGGCAATTTTTTCTATGCTTATATTTTGCGAGGGAAATGAAATATTTGTGTTGGTTTGGTGATGAAAAAGTTTGGTAATTACAGAATAAATATTGATGTTAAATAGCTCTTCGTCCATTGGCTATAGATAACGTGGTTACTTTGGGGAAATTTTCATATTGAAATTTTTTGTTGAGTTTTTTATTAAATATTATAATCATGATTTTAGTGCAGTTAGGGTGGTAGTTAGGTATTCAAAAATTGTTTCTGTTAAAAAATTCTTTTGATTGTTTCCATGGGACGGTCTATCATAAGTCTCGGTCCTCAAATTAAGAAAATTGATAAAATATGATTGAAAAACTTATTAAGTCTTAAAAATTTTGGGAAATTTAGAAATTTTACATTAAAAAATTCCGACTTCATTTCGACTCCCATCCAAATGTCCTCCTGATTACCACCAAACCTGCTATTTACGAACCTTTCATAAAACAACAAACAAATTACGTCATAAAAATGACTTGCTAGAAAATTATTTTATGAAGGATACCAAGCAACAACACAAATGCGACATCATTATAATGCGATTTTATTTTTTGACATAAAATTTTTTTTGCACAAAAATTCTTTTCTACGTCCTCCCTTAAAAATTATTTTTCTGCTTCCTTTCTCAACAAAAGAGGAATTTCAATTTATTTATCGATTATGAAGGAAAAAAAGGTCGACAAAAAATTCTTTTCCTCATCAATGGAGTAAGAAAAATCCTCAAATTCTTCTTAATTGCCATAAATAAGTTATTTTTGATAATATTGTAAGCAATTGATAATGGGAGTACAATTAAGAAGTTTGTGTAAAGGATCAGTAATTTGATAGCTAACTTATTGTGCTGATAATTACCATGCCATAAGTTGGTATAATCTCCAACTTTTGAAGGTCATGAGAAAATTCACAAGAATCAAGTTGTTTTCATTAAAAATTGATAACGAAAACAGATAAACAGAGAATCACGAAGTCTTAATAAATCGCTTATTATGTCATTCGACTATCTACTAAAACTGTCCATGGAAACGAAAGAATCATCAATTTAGATGAAATTGGTTTCATTTTACCTAAGCACGTAATCGCCAAAGTATCGCAATCGATGCGATTAATCTTTATGCAAATTTATGTCATTTTTGTAATCCAACAAGTGAATGTTCATGGCAACTGAGTTTATATTTTATATATTCATTGCTAAAAGGCAGTCATCAGTCATGAATTTATGTCACACAGAAATACTTTGAAGTATTACATTTGGATGTTCAAATATTTGTCACGATTGAGGCATTTTGGAACTCAATTCTGAGAATAATGTTTATGCATGAATTACAGCTTATAAATGCAAGCCCATAATGTCCTTAGAAATCCTAAATGACAGTCACACATTTTGTCATCAAAATTCTTCTTTTCAATTCACAGAAGCTACATAGGTGAACATATTCGATGCATGGTAGGTGGAGGTCCAACAATTCCCGAACATGTTATCAATACATTTTGCTTTTTCACAACAACCTTCACAATAGTAAGTCCATAAGCTCTAAACATTATTTCATGTCTATTAAGAGTAAAATTAATCTCGTCAGGTGCGTCACTTAAATCAGACATTACTCGAAAAAGGCATAATACCTCATCCGGGTATTGGACCACTTTATCCAGATGATGAAGTTACGCATCACGCTTACTATCAATGGGTACCATTTGTTCTATTCTTTCAAGCTGTCGCATTCTATCTGCCACATTTATTTTGGCGATCATGGGAAGGTGGAAAAATAAAAGCACTAGTCGATGGACTACAGAGAGTTTTATTATCGAGATATATTCGTGGCGAGGAGGATGTGACGATTAATAAAGATTATACCATAAAAGCTATGTCGACGCTACAGAAAAAGGTAAGTGAAAAGTTTCTTTATTGATCATGAAAATGAGGGTAATTAGTGCAACATATTCTATTTCATATGATAGCTCTCGACAATAAAAATCGCATTTTTACGACACATCATCGTTAACCGTCACTGGGCATCAAAAATGATAACTTGTGAAATCATGAACTTCCTTAATTGCTGTCTACAAATTTACATAACCCATGTTTTTCTCGGTCGACAATTCCTCCGTCTCGGCATCGATTTCATACATGATGATTTTACTGGTGCGATGGATACACTCGACATTGTCTTTCCAAAAGTCACAAAATGTCATTTTCATAAATATGGCGCATCTGGATCTATACAGAAGCACGATGGTAAGCATCACAAAATGTGTGATTTTAGGAAGGAAATTTATTGACAATAATTAAATAACCTTTTCACATCTAGCACTGTGTGTTATGGCACTTAATATAATTAATGAGAAAATTTTCATTTTCCTGTGGTTTTGGTACTGCATTCTATTGACTGTTTCCATTTTATCACTTCTATGGAGATTAATTACTGTATGCCTTCATTCAAGGTAGTATAATTGGGTTTATTGTTTGACTTGTGGGATGTTGGCATGAAGTTTTACGTAATTGGATTTAATTTTTGATATTGACATGATTATGGTTGTGATGATGATTCAGAGGAGGTAGCTTATTATTATTTAGTGAATACATCGTACAACTCATTAAAAACTTTCAATCCAACTTTTCACAAGTCTACAAACGTTAATTAAATAATGCACACAATTCTATTCCATTTCTGTTCAACCCACACAGATCAAATGCATTTAATGGTTTTGTGTTTTCAACTGCATGTCCTGGAAAAATGAATCCTTGGGACATGATGACTGTAACAAATGAATTTTACTTCTCCGATTGGCTCTTCCTTTATTATCTTGCAAAAAATATGGAACCATATCTATTTCGTAAAATGTTACTCGAATACATCATTCCAGAAGTTCAGAGTGAGAGAAATTCAATGATTTATGGACAAGAGGCAGACAGTGATGCTGCAAGTTTAAGTGAAAAAGAAAAGTTGAAGGAGGAGGAAAACAATGATGAAACAGATGATGACAGCTTACATTCTGTGGACATGGAAAGTGCACCATCAAGTTCGCTTATGGCTGTTAATGAAAAGAAAGTTAAATTTGTGTGAATCGTGACTGTAGAGTTTAATAATTGACTGCTTATTTATTTAAGATAATTAACTTGTGACTTATGACATATCATAAATAATGAAATTGTTGCTGTTTCTGTGTTATGTAATTATCTTTGGGGTGTTCTTGCTAGATTTTTATTGGTGGTTGGAGTTTGATTTTTTTCGATAGAATTTTGAAACTTTAGTAAAGTTTTAAGTATGCTTGAAATTTCTAGAATTTTTTTGAAGCTTTTGAAATCAAATCTGACAACACTCCTCCCAAAAAATTCTGTCAAAACATCCTCAAAGATGGTGTGAGATGATAAATGATAATTTTGTCAATGACACGAAGTTTCATACTTTTCTGCCATGATGAAAATCATGAAAGTTATTGAAATTGTTTGATGAAATTTTCATATCTCGAAAAATCTTCATTAAATGTTCAAAAACTATTAGAAACTTTAAAATGTGATTTAGTTATCTTAATACTCTAAATAAATAAAAAAAATATAAAAATTAATTTTATTTTCTATATGAACCTAAAAGTCTTAAAGCTTTCAATACAGCAGATTTCAGCGCCATCATAAAGCAGAGAAAAAATTAGCAAAACTTTCAAGTTAATAATTCATACTTATGGCAATTCATAATAAGGATGAAAATAAACATAAACTTTCTCTCTCTCATACAGAAAGCTCAAACTCGAGTGACATTCAAGGATCTGCAATATTTCAGATTTATTGTTTCATAAATTTATAAAACTCACAAGAGGATTTATAGTTTTACCAAACTCATAAATGTTTTGCAAGTTTGAGTATATCAAAGTTATAATTTTCATGAATTGATTAATCTATGATTGAGAACAAATTTATTCAGCACAAAATTAGATTTTGAGTATTAATAAGTTCATTTACAGTACAAACTTCGAGAATTTACAAGAAATTTGAGGATTAATACACCCACATATTTAACTGCTTTTATGAACACATTAATCCAAAAAGGTACTTACCATTAAAATATTTTAACGTCTTTATGATTTAATCTCAAATATTTCATTATTTACTACACCCACTCAACATACAACCCTTGAAGCATTAATGATTAATTAACAGAACAAATAATTGAAAAGCTTTTAAAGAATATTTCATGTTTTTGGCATTTTTTAAAAACACAACCGAAAAGCATTAGATGCATTTACATTCAACTCATTGATGATGATTGATTTTTAAGTGTGGGTGGGAGATTTGTATAAAAAAATCTGTTAAAATTTAACAAAATTGGCTTATGTGCTGAAAGAAAAACATTCAAATCATCTGTTAAACAGAGGAAGGGTGAGCTAAAATTAGAAGAAGTAAAAAATCAATAAAACTAGTGCTTGCACATGACTAGGGATTCACGATTTCCCGGTCCCGTATGATTTTCGGGACACGGGACGGGACGGGAACGGGACGGGAATATACGGGAAATGTCCGGGACGGGACAAAGGAAATAAAAGTTGAATGGTTTTGTTAGACATTAAAATATATATGGAGCTCGCCGAAAAAATTCGGAAATAAAATTCAACGGTCTTAAGTTTTTTGAATTCTTTCCTCATTTATCGAAATTTCGAAAATCAAATTTTTCATTAATTAAGGACTTTATAAATGATTTAATAATCTTGAATGATTAATTTCCATTCTATAAAACGTTTTAATAGCTTAACAGCTTTTATCTTGCTGTTATTGCTTCATTTTTCATAATTTCGAAAATTTTGTTTTTTTCACAACTAAGAAAATTTGAATTTTAAGAAACCGTTAAAAACATATTTTGCTAATTTAACTATTTTGCAATGAGTTATTGCATATTTTTTTGATGTGGAAAGTTGTAGCATTAGCTAAACTATGTTTTAAGATATTAGCTAGATTTTATCAATAAAAACTGAGAGAGTTATTTGAACTTTTTTGTTGATTTCCGAAAAATTAAGCGTCAGTGACAGCAATTAAAATCAATTTTTCTCCTTAAATACAGTGTTATATATCATAATTTTTGTGTCAATTTATAGGTTTTAGCGATCTTAATCAAACCTCATCATTAGTTTTTGATTTTATTTCGTATTTAAAGAGAAAAACTCAAAAAATATGCTGTCACTGACGCTGAATTTTTTTTCGGCGAGCTCCATATATTGATTTTTCTGATGACAAATTTAAGCTAATATATTTAAAAACATTAAAAATAATGTTTTAAAAGTATTAATTTTTGTATTTGATGAAAAAACAACATAAAACTAAATATATTTTAATTTAAAAAATCCGATCAACAATTTTTTTCCGTAAAAACGATATTTGGGCATGACTTTCAAAAATTAAATTGATCTACCTAAATGTTTAAGTAATTTTATCTACGCTCTATCTTTGCTATTGAATTTTTTTTACAAAAATTTTTACTCAATGTTTTGAAAAACAAAAAGCTTCAAAAAATATTCAATTTCTTGTGTCTTTCACAATTTTTCATATAGATAAATATTATCTTAAAAATGCTTTAGTTCATTTTCTAAAAATTAAACATGATTATTTAACCAAAAATTAAGATTTTCTGCACTAAACAAAATCTACCGATAAATGTCGGAATTATTCTGAACTATAAAATTATCGGAATTATTTCGAAAATTATCGGAATTATTTCGAAAATTATCGGAATTATTCCGAAAACTATCGGAATTATTCCGATAAACTTTGAAAATTTATTGTTTTGTCCCGCTTGTCCCGTCCCGTATTTATTTCGGGACTCGGGACGGGACGGGACGGGAAATTCCCGACGATTTCCCGTCCCGTTCCCGGAACCGTGAATCCCTACACATGACCAAGAAAATTAAATCATTTATGTGAAATCTCTCCTTGGTAAATTTTAATTTTACACGAGTGTAGAATTAATTTGATTAAAAATGGAAGCAAATTCGATGGAATTCATGCATATTGCAGTTGTTATACTCATGCACCATAAGCAGCATTGTTTATTGAAAGCTACATAGTATTTTGAATTCAAGCATAATTTAAACCTCAGAATCTAAGTAATTGTTCAGTTATGATGTGAAATTTTTTGGTGGAGAGGGGTTTTTCAAGGCTATGTGATAGTCTCAAGAAAAAAAAACGTTTAACAGTAAAGAAAACCCACCTTAAAAAAATTCCTGGGCAGGGGATGTAAAATTCAAGTGTTATATGGACGTCATCAGTGAATGACCTTCAATCCACTTAACGTTTATTTGTTAAAAACAGAAGTTCAAAAAATTTTATTCAAAAAACTTTATTCAAACTAAAACAATGCATTTTTGGATCATCCACTCTACTTGTCGTCTTAATTTACAGCTTTAACCTTTTTTAAGCATTATTTCAACTCAAGTGGATTTTTCATTTTTTAAAACCAGATTGGATGATGACGGTGTTGATGCAGATGACAGAAGTCATTGAGAATCATGAGAGCAAGAAGTTTATAGTTTAAATTGTTCAAAATTAATTCCGACAAAGATAGTTTCTGATAGTTTGTTGAAAGTTTTGTGTATTTCCCGTATAAACATTGAGCATGCTCAGTTTTTTGAGCACGTTACTGAGTATGCTCAAAAACACTGTTTTACGTGCTCAGCTGAGTACACTCACTTGAGCATACTCATAAGTATACTCTGAATATGCTCATAAAAAAAGTTAAAATATATTGATGAGCATGTTCAACTGAGTATACTTATGAACGTACTCAAAAATATTGCTCCACGTACTCAGCTGAGTACACTCACTTGAGCATACTCATGAGTATACTCTGAATGTGCTCAATAAATTGTTTCAAAAATTAAATGAGCACGTTCGATTGAGTATACTCATGAGCATGCTAAATTTTAGAAAATCGAGTATGCTCATCTTGAGTATACTCTTGAGTACGTGCTGAGTACACTCAAAAAAATTCTCTCATTAGACTATTACGTGCTCATTTTGAGTATACTCTTGAGTATACTCTGAGCATGCTCACTAGAATCCTTAAAAATTCTTTGATTTTTATAATCAAAAATTTTCTAAGTTTCATTTCAGATTTACTAATAAATAAAATTTATTCTAAAACAGTACAAATGCTACAGATTAATAAAAAATATTCCAAAAATGTGAAAAAGTGTAAAAAAATATTTATTTTTTAAAATTTTGAACGATTATTTGAGTATACTCAGAGTGTACTTATGAGCATGCTTAATGAGTACGCTCGGAGTACACTCATGAGTATACTCTAAGCATGCTCTAAGTATGCAATTAGTATGCTCAATGAGTACACTCATGAGTATACTTATGAGCATGCTCAATTTTATGCAATTAGTATGCTCTGAGTACACTCAATGAGTATGCTCAGAGTATGCTCAAATAAAGTGCTCAAATGCGTAAAGTAGTGCGATCAAATTTTGTATGAATGAGCATGCTCAAGTGAGTATACTCAGCCAAAAGTTGAACGTACTCAGAGTGTACTCTTTGTCTATTCGGGTTTAAAAGATGTAGCATATTAGGGTTTTGAGTGATTCTTAAAGTTTTTAATTTATGTAAAATTAAACTTTTTAAACCAAAATTTTCATAATTTTTTGCAAGCTTAAAATTTTTCAAACGACATAAATTTCATGAATTTTCAATGAAGATAAAAAGTTATTTTTTGCGACCATTCAATAACTCACTCACGCAAAACAAACAGTGGATGGAGTGAAGTCATTTCATAAATACTTAAGATAAACTCAATTACAGTCAATTTATTTTCACCCTTCATTTTTTTCCTCAACGAAGCTGTTTAAATGAAGTCTAGATGTTATTTTTTTATGAAGGCAGTCGAAATGCAGAAGACATAATGATGTGAACCCTTTCATAATTCTCTTAAATATCTCTTTTATCGGACAATTTTTTTTTTCTTGTTGACTCCTCTTTCTTTCTCTTTAATTTTGGTGAAGCAATTTTCGGTACGATTTTCTTTTTTCGGTTCCTTTTTGCCGTACTTTACGGTGATTATTGTTATTAATTGTACTAGAACTTGGGACTCGTTATTTTAGTGTGGTGGTAAACATGCAATTTTAACAAAATATTTTTTAACTTTTTATTGCAAAAACGAATCATTGAATATGCATTAATTTTATAATGTTCTTAGTGCTGAACACATTCGACCAAAATTATACATCCTGGTCCAAGACAAAACAAAAAAAAACCTCCTTGGAAAGCTCATAAATAATTATTAGCCCGGATAACACAGCGCGTCGAACGAAAGTCGCAAGTCGGTCCTACGACCGCCGTTTGCGGCACGCAAACGAGGCGACCTAGCGGCGACGCATAATTAGCCCTGACGTCGACGCCACGACTAAACAGATTTCACAGAAATAAGATTGCCGCGAAAAAGACGTAAAAATGACTTTGTACGACTTGACGCAAGATGCAATTTTACGTCGACTCAGCGTCGTTGTGACGGCTATCTAAACTTCATTAAATCATATTTTTTTAAGTTTTGCGTTGACAACATCATAAATTTAGTTTAATAATTTTAAATAGTGAAAAATAGTGAAGTAATTAAACAAAATTAGTTGATTATATATTGAAAAGAATATAGCAAGTATCAGCTATATGATTTTATGAAAAAGTAAGTATTCAATTACAAAATAACAAGAGAAAAATCAAAAAAATTAAATGCCGCCGTAACGTCGTTGATCCACATTTTGCGTCATAAAAAAATTCAATTCTCATTTTCAGTTAAAAACAGATAAAGACAGATGTTGCAAACATTTTATATTACTGTAACAAGCAAGAATAAAAAAAATTGACGTAAGTTGGATTTAGTTATTGATTTTAGGATGATTATTAATTTTTTTCATCTTTTTTTACATTTACATAGCATCACTGACTCACATCATAATTTAATTAATCAACCAAAAGCAGGCAGTAAGTACATACAGTTATTTGAGACATTAACAGACTAATTATTTTTTTACAAAATCCAAAAAATATTAGACGAGTTCTGATTGTGCGAATAGTGCAAATATTTTTTTACGTTAAAATTATTAGTTTCGATATTTGTTAAAAACATTTTTTAAGCTGTTTCTTCTAATTAATTAAGCATTAAAGCCCAAGTAATTTAATTTCTCCTTGGTCTTTTTGTAATTTCCTTTGTTTATTTTTTAAAGAAAACTAAACACAAAATTTTAATTTTTTAAGACTACCTACTTATAATTCTCTCAAATTCTCATTATTTCTTACAAATTACAAGGAGATGGACAAAAAAATTAGCATGAGTAACTGAAATATTTTTTTTTGTTAAATATTTCTAAACAGATGCATTATTAATAAAAACTTTTAGTGCAGACTTGTGGGCAATTCTCCAGATGAAAATTTCCACAAAAATTTATTTTTCTTTAAATATCCTTACTTTTTTATTAATTTAATTTTTAACTCTTTTTAATCGCGTATTTCATTATTTTACATCTTTTAGACTTATTTAGACATAATAATTCACTTTGAATAACGATATATTTTCAATTTAATTCCCGTTGCTTGTACATTTTTTTTTTTTTGACAAAAAATTCATAAGCAACGGACCACAAAAATCAAAATATTTTGTTAACAAATACAATTAGAATGATTTTATAGCGAAAACTAAATATAGTTCAACGTTTTACAAGTAACCAAATGTCTAGATAGATTATATTAAAGAAAAATTGATTTAGAAAAAAATGTTGCTGGAAACTCATCTGGAAAATAATCCTTGTGTAGTTCAATGAGATGAACATTTTGTTGAAAAATTTCTGTTTTCAAATTTGTAGCGGTAAACCGATTAATTTTGTAAAAAAGATTAAAAAATTTGTGAGTAACAGTTTTTTAAAATTCAAATTTTCTTAGGGACTTCAGCTTTGATTTGTGTTTGCACAATGGTCTGAAATCGAAAAAAGTGTCCAAAATTTATATTTTGTTGTAAACTTTAGAGGTCGCAAAGTTTTGGTTGATTTTTTTTATTTTGAAAGTGTTAATAGCTTTGTCATATCTTAATTACACATCTCTGAAAATATGAGCTTATAATACGACAGATAAACATGATTTTTCATTAAAAATTTGAAATTGTTTCCAAAAAATTTTGTGCACGATCAAATTTGTATGGAAAAATTTTGAAAAACAAGTGAAATTAAAATGCAAATATCTCAAAATTGGCATAGATTGGCATTACCAGAGTATGATTAGGAGGTAAATAAAGACTCAATCTTTCGATTTAGGTAGGTTTCAGAGATTTCCGGTGTTTACCCTCAAACGTATGAACGTTTAAAGTTTTGAAAATTGTCGAAATTTTAATTGCAATTTCCCTAATGATAAAAGAAGTGGCTAATGTTTTGTAATCTTTAACATAAAATTTGTACATTAATTAAGCTATTGACAGTGATTACAACATAAATCAAACAATAGAAAGTGGAAAAATATATGAAAACTTTTTCATGGTGTTTTTGTAAACAAATTTTTCATGACTTTGGATAATGATTGAAGGAGTTAGACAACGATTAGAAGCTTGATATTTTCACAGAAGATGCGTTAGTTTATGTTTTATAATACTGCATTTAAATGATGAGGTTTAAAAGATACGACTTAAAATAAATTTTGGACACTTTTTTCGATTTCAGACCATTGTGGTTTGTTTATGAAATTTCAAATGAAGAATCATTAAAAAAAAAAAACAACTTAAAAACATTTAATTAAAAGTCTGGATATCTAAATAATAATAATGAAGACTAAAATTTGCTTATACTTTTAATGTTGTAATTGTCATCTAATATTAAAAATTAGCATTGAATTTTAGTGAATTTATTTTATTTACAATTTTTATTTGTATTAGGTAGTGAGAAATTTTAAATGGGTATTATCTGACCGTTAATCTTAAATTCGCTTGTTCTGTGTTCAACAACACAAGTTTTAAATGAGAGCTTTATTGTGTGGGCTTAGAAATCTATATTATAAAATAATGTGGTGGTGAGCTGTTAAGGTTTTTTGAGCTAAAATTTGGCATGTAGAACATGTGAATGATGATTAAAAAGTCTGTATAGTCATTTTGGATTTTGAGGTTATGTGAGGTTAGAATTCGTAATTTTTGGGTTATAATGAACTGTTAGAGTATTTTGGACTAAAATCTGGCATGTGTATCATATGGGTAGCAAGTTAAAAGACTGTGTAGTCAATTTTGACTTTTTAGGTCCTTTGAGGTTAGAATATGTATTTTTTTCTCCTTCAGTGAGCTGTTAAGGTCTTATAAGCTGAAATTTGGCACGTGAATCATGTGGAGAATTAGTAAAAGGATTGCATAATCATTTTTGAATTTTAGATAATTTGAAGTTAGAATACTAATTTTTTGTGTTGTAGTAAACTGTTAGGGATATTTAAGCTAAAATTTTAAGTTTTGGGTTATGTGGGTGATGAGTAAAAATATTGTATGGTTACTTTTCAAATTTAGAATTATTTGAGGTTAGAACCATAACTTTTATTCGTATGGTGAGCAGAAGGGCTGATTGCTTTTTAATTTTAAGGTTATATGAGGTTGGAATACTAATTATAAGAGTTGTAAGAGGTTATAAGAGTTGTAAAAGCTTTGATATTTTTTTGTTAAATTTGAGGTTAAAATGCTAATTTTAACTTTTTTATGTAGTGCAAGTTTAAAATGATAGTTTTCAAACATCCCACTAATTTCAGATTTTTTCAAGATTTTTCTCAAATACGTAATTCTAAGTGGTCTGAAATTTTCGCGTTCGCGCTAACGCACGAATGCTCAAATCATTGAGGGCTCAAAGTTTCAGCTGTTAGTTTACATTTAACTTTTTTTTTTGAAGTTTCTACGATTTTATTTTTTTTGTGTAATTTTTATTTTTCTAAGTGAAAAACAATTTTTCCAAAGGAGCAATTTTAAAATTACACCAATCATAATATAAATTTGACTAGCAGAAAACAATTCTTATTAAAAAGATAAATAATGATTGTCTTACTGTGTTTTTAAATATCAAAATTTTCTGCATTAATTTAAATTTTCATCAAATCTTTTGTATTGATATGTTAAGATCTTAAAAGTTAGAACTTAAGCTTTAAATCATTTAACTTCTTATTTTTAAAAGGTAGAATTTTTGGAGTAAAATTATTGTGGAACAAAATCATACCATTGTAGTGTTGAATAGTTCTCTTTAGTTTCCATTAAATGTTTAAAATTTTAAATTTGATTAGTCTTAATTAAATTTTTGGTATTTCTATGTATATAACACAGTACAACCAAGATTGGTGATACTATGCCGACTGACTTCAACCACATCCTCAAATAACGAATTACAAAAATCAATTTGTGCATTAAACTTTTTTTGACACAATAACTAATGACTCTCGATCTTATTTTGTGTCTATTTTATAACAAATATAGGTTCATATTCAAATCAATGAAACAATTCTTTTTTACTCTAGTTACGCTTTTTTGATGCCTTATGTAGTTTATGTAGCTAAAAGCTGTCTATAAGAAGATATAATTTTTTTATTATCTAAAATTTAACTTTTTTAATCTATAATATAGATAGTTTCAAAAAAGTTATTTGAAAGCTAGATTTTTGATATCTGTTTGTAGAGTATCTGTGTACAGAAAGTATATGTCGTATCTACAATTCAGAACGTTCCACGTTTGGCTATTAGGGTGAACATTGATTATGAATCCTTAGGCTAGTTTCCAACAGTTTATTAAATGCTTTGTTTTGCTTTGATATTTTTTGGATTTTGTTTTTATATTTTTTTGCGAGTGTTAAAATAATGACTATGTAAACTATAATTAAACTAATAATCTAAGTCTGTTAGAGTGAAAAACCAAGTGACTACACTTTACTACTCCACTTTACTGAAATATGATTAATTTTTTGTTATATTTTAGATTGGGTGGTTTTCATGAGAGCTATAAAGGACAATAGAAATTAGTCTCCGATATATGCAATAAAAACACTCCAGGATTATTCTCTAATATCGATAAATGTGTTGATTCCTGTCATGAACTTTACAATAGACTGCATGCAGCAAAACGCACAAAGAAGGCAAATGAGGATAGCGTAGAGACACTTAATCAAGGCAATATTGAGATTTAAGAATTAGAAAAAAATAAAAAATAAACAAAAGAAGTACCTATTCATTTTTAAAAACAATTAAATAAAAAATTGAATATAATTTTATAAAAGAAGCATTAAAAAAGTTTTTTTTACTTTACTTTTTTTCAGTATTTAAAAATAAAATTTAAAGCAATAATTACTATATAAAATGAAAACCGTGAAGTAGCCCCAAAGCCGCCGCAAATTTTTTACTGGAGTGCCGCACTTCCATACAATTTTTTTGCCTTGGAGGCGACGTCAAGTTGCCTCCGCGGTGACATATAAGTCGACGTGGCGTCGCCAAAATTGGTCCAAAAAACGTCCCTGGACGGACGTCACGTCGACTCCACGGTTTTGCATTGCCGTGGCGTCGCCGTCAAGGGGAATTTTGGCGTTTTTTTTGTGCGGTGAAACGCCAAATTTTCGACGCCAAGTCGACGTAGTGTTTACTTTGTGTTATCTGGGTAGCCTAACTGCTTCATAGATTCTTTTAAGATTATGATGGTCTGGTTTAAATGAACAATTCAGTTTATGCAAGGAGTAATTAAGTGAAATGAGGAATAAAGTATGTCTGTCTGATGACAAAATACTAATATTTTCTCATAAGCTTCTCTTTGCTGTATGTATGCATATAAAGACATTAAAGTAAGCTGAAAATGATTAATGGAAGACTTTACGAATGTGGATTTAGTCATCAGGGTCAATCATATATGATGTCAGAGAAAAAAAATCCAATCTTTGTTTAAGTTTTCATTAAGACTAAGTCCCAGTTAATGAATGGTTGGACGTAACATTTGAATAAACGTTTTGTGTGAAATATAGGAGGAAAAGACAGGAAAGAGTGAAACAATGAGGCATTGTTGGGGAATCATGTTGTGATTTAAGGTGATTTAATGATGCTCCTGTTCAAATTTTATGTCTTTAAAATTCTGATTTTTTTTCTTGATGATAATTTTTTAAATGTTTACGAATATGCCTTATTTTATGATTCAGTCTTAATAAAAGTTATATTTTGATTTAAATGATTATTTTTGCTATATTTTAGTTTATTATAATATTTCATACTCCTGCCACTAAAAGGTTTCCACTATTTTTCATAGCAAATTTGAACTTAGAAAAATACCCTAAAATATTCAAAATTTATCCAAAAACTGCCTAAAAGCAGCTAAAAGCTCAAAATTGTCATGATAATCTCATTAAAACTCAAAACACGCAAAAATCTAATCAATTTTCCAACTCACGAACTTAACATCTACATCCTGTCATCCCCCCTTAACAACAGCAACAATGACACAAAAAAATTCTAAAACACTACAAACTATAATAATTTCTGACTATCAACACATAAAACTACAAAATTATGTGCGACAATAACAATTTAAATAAACTTTTCAACAACAAATGATTATGATTATGCGAAACTAATACCAAACTTGACTGTTTACCTGCTTATCTCGTTTATTATATACAATAATGTTTTCACAACAACACCTCGCTCGGTGGAACAACAACAAAAACTTTTTTCGCCTTTTCCTCAACAAATTTAATGTTAATGCTTAGCAGAAAAAAAGAAAAAGTGTGTATTGTGTCAGAAATAAATTACAACAACATCAATGAAAGAAAACAATTCGGAAGTGAGTGGAGAAAAAAATTTCGCAAAGGAAGGAAGAAAATGAGAAACTTTTGTCTCTCCTTCCCATTCACGTCTCCAAATTTATTTCTATATTTTCTAGCATTGTTCAGAGTCTTTTTGAGGAAAATGAGAAAAAGATAAATTTAAGAGGATGGTTTAGTTGAGGAAATTGGTGTCATTTGCGCATTTTTAAGGTATCTAGTTAGAAAATATTTCCTAGTTTATTGAAAAAATTAAGGGTCCAAATTTTGTCAATTTAAAAAAATCATAGACTCATTAAGGGGCCGTTCACTTAGTACGTTCGCTTTTTAGGGGGGAAGGGGGGGGGCTAGGAATTTGTAACAGGTCAAAAAAAATCATACAAAAAACGTAATAAGGGGGGAGGGGGGTTTAAAAATTCATTTTTTGCGTAACGTACTAAGTGAACGGCTCCTAAGACAAAATAGCACAAATCGAACTATTTCTTTCCTTCGAGTTAAATTTCTTTCTCGAAAAGTTAATGAAACATGAACAATAAGAAAAGTTAAAAGACAAAAATATTCACAGAAAAATAATAAAAAGACAATTTTTACGGTAATTATGAATTCCATTTTAAATGTTCTCAAAAAAATAATTCAACAGAAATTAAAATAAGAAGCATAAAAAATATTTTTTATTTCAATAACCTGATTTAAGAGACAGATTTCTATGGAAATGTAAGATAAGAAAAAAAAATAATAAAAAAGAAAGCAGTCATAAAAATGCGTGTGTTTTGGATAAGAACATACGTTTGGCTGCAGGAGAAATGTAAAAGAAGCACGCTTCAAACTTTAACAAAAGAAGTTCTTTGAATTGAAAAAAAAGAAAATTTTCCTATTGTTTATTTAAAAAGAAAATATGGAGCAGTTGTTTACAATTTTCTTTGTTATTTGTAGATTCTGGATAAAATAAGGAATAAGGAAGACTTTTTAATAAAAAAATTAGGGATGAAATAGCGAAAACAATCTTTGAGAAAAGTTTAAGAATTGAATTTGAATCAATCCAAATGAAAATGCAATAAGCGCCATCCTCACTTTGAACTAAAATTTCTCGTATGTATTAATACCATATATATTATATTTGGTATCGTTGGAAAGCTTAATATAGTAGCTATCTACCACTGGTAAAATTTTTGAATTTAGACTTATCCATTTTTTCACAGAACACCTCAAAGCTCGAGAAAACATGCAATTTTCAAACTAAAATTTTGTGTATGTCATGTGCACAAAATTTATAATTTTTTGTTGTGATGATAGCTACTAAGTACCAACTAAAACCCGCCACTTAAATCAATTAGAATTAATCAATTGGTTTCGAGATATGAATTTTTGAAGTTTCAGAAATTTCGAAAAAAAAAAATTTTTTGTAAATTTATACTGTGACTCTTTATCTCATTTCTCTTGTATATTATCACTATAAATACAATGTTTTATATCGTTGTAAAGCTTAAGACAGTAGCTAGCAATATCTGTAACAAGTTTTTGATATAAAGCAATTCCGTTTCTTACAGAATGCTTCAAACTTTTACAAAAAATGGGATTTTTAAATAATAATTTTACGAACATTTTGTGGACAAAATTTTTTTGTCTTTATTGTATTATAAACTACTTACAACAAACTAAAAAATGCTTTTTAAATCAATTTATTTTAACAAATTGCAGTAGAGATATGAATTTTTAAAGTTGGGACGATTTTTTCATGTTTAAAAAAAGTAAAAAATCATAAATTTTTACTTTTAATTTCATTTCTTGTGTATAACTTCACCAAATTTAATGATTTTGGTATCGTTGGAAAGCTTAAGACAGGGACTAGTCATGTATGTAGCAAAAAAATTTTTTGGACTTATGCTGTTCCTTACAAAATGGCTCAAATTTTTTTAAAAATATAACATTTTAATTCAAAGTTTCTGACTGCTTATCCTAAACTTAATGTAGTAAAAAGCATGTTTTAGGTTTGTTCTTACTTAATTACTTCCACAACACTAAAAATAATAATATTTTATGCTCAGAACTTACAAAAAAATTCAATAAAAAATGTTATATTTTTCAAAAAATTTGAGAAAAAATTTTTTTTTTTTCGAAATTTCTGAAACTTCAAAAATTCATATCTCGAAACCAATTGATTAATTCTAATTGATTTAAGTGGCGGGTTTTAGTTGGTACTTAGTAGCTATCATCACAACAAAAAATTATAAATTTTGTGCACATGACATACACAAAATTTTAGTTTGAAAATTGCATGTTTTCTCGAGCTTTGAGGTGTTCTGTGAAAAAATGGATAAGTCCAAATTCAAAAATTTTACCAGTGGTAGATAGCTACTATATTAAGCTTTCCAACGATACCAAATATAATATATATGGTATTAATACATACGAGAAATTTTAGTTCAAAGTGAGGATGGCGCTTATTGCATTTTCATTTGGATTGATTCATTTGGTCTTTAAAATGAGGAAAGAGGTCCAATTTAAGTAATCAAATTAAATTAAGGAAGCATTCAGTTCTTTTGCAGATTTTTATTTGTTCTGATCAGGGGCGTAGCCAAAAGGGGGTTTTGACTCTCCCCCTATCTTCGCGAAGTTTACACTAGATATTATTAAACTTTTTCAAATCCAAACCAAAAAAAAAAAAAAACGTCGAAAAGGAGTAACCCCTCCCCATCCCCCCTCAAAAAAATTATTTGCTACGCCCCTGGTTCTGATGATATTCAGGATCCATTTTCATACCAAATTTAGTTGTGAAATTTTGAATAATTGAAAATAAATATTTTAAATTCAAATTTACATGGAATTCAGGTGTTCGTTCTCAGAAAATATTTCAAACACTTCCTGCCTCCTACAAAGTCTTAATTATGCTTCTGGCTTAAAACAGCTTCAAAGTTCAGCAATAAATTCCTCACAATAATATTATTCCTAACTAATTACCATCACATAATATTCATTATTCATTCGTGACTATCAATTCATCTCTGCTACATGATTTTAAAGCATAATTTTCGTTTAAAGCACCACCATCTACAAAATATCTCATATTAAATCTTACATCCGCCTACGCATTTTCATGACATACAATTAAACTTCATTTTCTTCAATAATGTCAAGATTTACACAATTTTAATTACAATTTTCTTCTTAAATTCATTTCTCATTCAACTTTAATTATATCCGACAAGAAATAAAATTACATAACTTTTTCATCTCTTTCTATTCGCATATTTTCATTCCATGCCTCCTCCAGGCAACATTCATCTTTTATGCTTGCATAGTTCTTTCCTAAATATCATTTGGGAGGCACCCATATTCAGTCACATATAAATATAATTCGCCCGAGTGGCATATGCTGAATATGCGAAATATTTCAGCTCAAAATGTTTTTTTAAGGAAGGATCTAATGCTTTCTTTTTGGATATGAAATAATTATGTGGAATTGAATTATGTATTAAACCCAAATGCATACTAACTCGTTGGATATTTTTAGACGATACAAAAAATTGTTATCATGCACGGAAATTACATCCTAAATAAAATATTTCAATACACAATGGGATGCTGCATTAGCTTTTGTAATTTATGTGAGGATTGACTATAAATGACGTCTCATTACATTGTTAATCTAAAATTTGATAAAAATTGACCATGAATACTAAACACCATTTTTGAACAACCCCAATCCAAAAATCTTGACTCCTACGCACCATTTTTTTTAACTTCCTCATAACATTGTATCATTCGGGTAGGAAAGTTCCAAGAATAAAAATTAATGTAATAAAAACGAGTCTATCATCAATCATAAGCTGTAGCACAAAAATGAGAATTTATGTATGCACATTTAGTGTTCTATGTGTATAGACTTTTCCTTACACAATAACTGTTAATTATGAGCAGAAATATAAATAGAGGTGAAATGAAACATATAGCGGTCGTTCGTGGAAGGAATTAAGTTATATGATGCCTGAAGGAAATGTAAAAACACAAACAATATGATGACGATTCATATTTCTGTTGATAGCATTGTTAAAGCTATGAATGAGTCTTTTGGAAACTTTTTTAATGATTTCAATGGAAAATGTAATGAACTATCGAGTTATGTGATAAATGAGCTCAAACAGGTGCAAAAAAAGTATAATTATCATGTTGTATGTAAATATTACAGCTCAAGTTAATGATGCTGATATAATCAGCTTTACTCAGCCTTTTGAGTGTATACGTTACAGCCTTTAAAGCCTTTATTTAAAAAAAAAAAATTCATTGACTAAAATTCCACATATATCGTTGCGTATATCCAAAAATGTTCACACTGTGATATACTGCGTTTGAAGTTCGCGAACATCAAAGGATATTGAACATCACAAAGGCACTTTAATCTTTTTCTATCGTTTAAATTCAATTCCATAACAATTTTTTAAAGGCATTACATTCTTATTTCCTATCATTTTACACATTTCATTCTAGAAAATAATTCTTTTCAATTTCCTTCTCCTTCCATTTCGTTTTAAACATCCTTTAATGGTTGATTATTTCATTTATTACATTACATGTGGATTGTTAAAGTGGTTTAAGTACATCAGTATCGATAGAAATTGTAAGGATAGAGTCAGGGTAGGAATAATAAATTGGTTCTGATTTTATTGAGAAAATTAGTGTAGTTTTGTGGGGATTCAGCAGGTTTCAGACACATTTAACGATTATTTAAATCAGTAACGACCAAACTTTTATGTTTATTGACACACTTTGGCAGTAAATCATGAGTCATCATGAATATTTTAGAATAACATCAAAAACATAGGATTTGAATTCTAGTTTATCATAATTTTCAATTATAAGAAGGTGTTGATAGTTCAGTTCTGAATACAAAGCATACAAGCATTCATAAACACAAATCATGACTATTTTGAAAAAATATGAAGAAACATTCCTAATTCTTACAAGTATTTGGAATTTCCAACAAACTAACTCAAAGAAATAGAAGAACTCTGAAGAACAAAACCACTCAACACAACCTCATTCATTCTTGTTATTGCAATACAATTTCACATTAAATTTATATCTCATGATGTGTTGTATCTATAATCGCATTTTCTCTAATGACGATGACGATGATTGCCATGGAAGTAGAAGAAAGTAAAGTGCAATGATGTGAATTGAAAGGGTATAATATATTTTTCAGAAGAAAAAAATATAAAGATGAATGCTAGATGGAGGAGAATAAAGCAGGAAATATGATCATTTTTTATACATTTTTACATTCAACTTTTATTTATGTGAAATGGAATGAAGGGATCAAATTTATTGAATGGATGAGAATTTTTTTTTGAATTGTCAATGGAAATGAAAGTCATGTTATATTGACATTTTGATCGACCAATCGAAAATTTTCCTTCTTGTAAATAAAAATTCAGAGATGAATGGAAATGTGAAAATTTTTATATCCTTTTGTGATGTTTTTTAGATTCCAAATTTATATATTTTTGAGTAATTCATTGAGCTTTAAAATTAAACTTTAATGTGAAGAAATTATCCCCATGACAACGAAATAATTATTTTATTTCTCTACATCCCCAAATATACTTCATCAAAACTAATAAAAACATATTTTCATTGTCTATGTTATGTTATCGACAATATACCTTCAAGCTGTAAAACAAAACTTCATTTTCAGAAGGAACTTCATTTCTATGTAGCATGAGCAAAAATTTCATTTTACCATTATTAAAAGAATTTCAAGTGAAAATGTCTGATTTAATAGGAATGTCGACTACAATGCGTTTTGTAGTGTAAGGTTTTTCATTGGAATTTTTGCAAATGGAAATATTTTTATGACTTAAAAAGCATTGGAGTTAATTTCTTCAAAACTCTCTTGTAATAAAACAAAATAAATTTTCAATGGGTTGTTTTAGGATTTTTTTCAATTTAACAAATGTCACGTCCTATAACCAAGTCCGACAAAAACATCTCAAGCATAATTGATGTTCAAAATAAGCTCACAAATAACACAAACCCAATAGTCCCCGAAATAATCTTAAAAGGTATTTCGATTTCCATTGCCACTTGATAATACTGGCTTCTTTCCTCTCCACCAAAGACATAAAAAAAATATTTCTGTACCCGAATTAAATGTGATTTGGGAGTTAAAACGTAAAAGTTTTGTTGCTTTGAATTTTTTTCTTTCCATTCTATTTTTATCATGTCTTGAATTTCTTACAATATTTTTCTCAATTCTAGCTCTAACAAATCAATAAAGATGAAAAGGAACAGATATCGAAAGATGAGAAGGAAATTTTCTTATCTAAAATTAATAGCATTTTGATGCCCTACGGGAGGCTTTTCATTCTACTAAACTTTCGTCTCATTCACTCATATTTCACTTAACAATGCTCTTCTCATCTCTTATTGCTTCATAGTTCAATAATTTTTTTCTTATTCTTTACATTTTTTAGCTGAATTAAGGATACAACTGGGTTGAGGCGATATTTTGGATTAGTGTCTAATTGAACCTGATTAAATAATCAGGATCTGCATTTACAACAGAATAACTGAATTTTTTGGAACTTATTGGAACTTATTGGAACTTATAGATTTCTGGATAAAAAAATCACAAAAAAGTCAATTTTTATTTAATCTGAATCCTTTATGAAAGACCTACCGAACCCCACCTTAATGATCCGAAAAGTCAAAGCATAATTTAGAAAATCTGCGCTTCCATCAAAACACATCACCAATAATTCTTCCAACAATTTATTTTACTACATTTTCTCCCTTGTCGTCTACATCTTTATGTCTGTGCATTTTCTTGTGTTTTTATGGTGATAACGATGCCGTTCAGAAAGAAAACTTCTCAATTTTATTTATCACAACTGATAATATGAATTTGGAATTGAATGAGCAAATAGAATGTAAATGAAAGGAAAGGAATTGATAGAAGTAAAAAAGCAGCATGAAATGTCCTGACAATGAATTCTTCTATTGTATAAGGTGACTTTTATAATTGAATCAGGAAATGTTGAATTTGTAGACGAGTGTCGATGATAATGTTGATTGTGAGGAACTTGAATGGCTTTGATTGGTGATGGAAAAACACTTTTTTATGGAAGTGACCTGACACTTTATGGAGAATGATGATAAATTTTGTCAGATTTTTACTTGGTTGAATTCTGTACTAAATATGATGATTTTCAAATAAAATTAGAATTAAATGAATTATTTTGAAACCTTCATCTTCATTAAAAATAAATACAAGATTTCCTATCACTATACACAATTATTTCAGAATAAATAATTTTCTTCAACTCAATATGTACAGATGTGTACACAATCAAAATTAATTGGAGCATCAAAAATGTCTTTTGTGACTATCATCTTAATTACCTCTGCTAATCTCAAATATTTGCACTTATTGGTCACATTTATAAACTTCAAATTGTACTTGTGCATGCTAATTTAAATGGAAAATTAGAATCAATTTTTTTTTAACTTTTTGTTGTTTGTTTCTCTTGAGATTTGAAATCCATCATGATTGGGAATACAACTAATGTCCCCCCACCCCCCTATTTTCGTGAACTTTCACTCGGACTTTTTCAGATCCGGAAAAAAAACATCGGAAAGTAGAAAAAACCCCCCTCAAAAAAATTCCTGGCTACACCCCTGCTAATGTCATTATAAAGTTTGTTGAAAATTCACTAGGCTGTTAAGCAAAGTGCTATAAACGTGAAAACACAAAGTAAGAGATCCTATCGATAATACTCAACTCTAGTCTCATTCAACATTATATTCATCAATACCATAATTGCATATACTTCATCACCGAATCGCTATTAAATTTCGACAATGTTTACATTGAAAAAATAAATGGTTGATAGCTCTTTATCATAAATCATTTGTTTTTCGATTACTTTACAAACCAATAAATCGAAACATTTTGAAAAGTGCAATAATACCAACAAATATTCACTCATTTTTAAGTGCCAGTGCATTGATTCCTCTTCATTTCCGCTAAATCGTTTCCATTTCATTCAACATTTTTTTTTACTATATAGTGCAATATAGTTTCAAACATTTCAACTCCAATTAACTTTTTCTTTTCAGTTTTACTTTTTTCCCTCTAGTTTTTTTTATTTTTTATTTATATATTTTCAATTCAGATACATAGTTCCGTTCAATCTGGATGGAAAAGAGTAAAACTACAAAAAACCAATCAAAAAGCAATTTCAATGCACAGAAATAATTTTTTTCTTTCATTCAATATAAGAATAAAAAAAAAAAATCCATTGATAATAAAAATCAACACAGAAAAATTTTATTGCTTTTTTTCCTCCTCCAAAACTTCCACTTTCATGTACATCGACTGATATTTGCTGTATACAGTTTTATAAATATGTGCTCATATCACGCTATGTTATGCATAACTTATTGATTCTGATATGAGTTAGATATGCGATATGCACACATAACATAACATGCCATACATAAAAGTATTGCTTTGTGGATTCTTTTTCTTTTTATTTCTTGTACTTTCTTTCTTTCTTTTTACTCATGCTGCTTAAATTTTTTATGATCGTTTCACGTGAATATGTGAAATATCGTTTCTTCTACGTCTTCATGCTACTTCTCTGCTCGCTCGTTATTATCGTTTGATATGCATAAGCGTTCGAGAATAGTTTATGAGTTGATTGGTTGATGACATGAACGCAGTTTTCGGTTGCATACTTTTTTGGGATTTTATAAAATACCTATTGATTTTCAAATTTTAAAATTTTTAGAAAATTCAAGCAAAATTTAAAATTTTAATATAAAGTTCCATATTTGAGTCAAATTAAAATAAATCCTGTTTTCTCTAAATTCCTCACAAAAATTATCAAAATTTAAGTTCAAAACAAACTTCAAACTGCACTACTCCAAAAACTTTACATGTCTGTGAAATTGAGCTCAAAATCTTTATCATCTGTCATATACCGAAAGCTAACTTGTGCATAATGAAAACATTGCAAATAATTTAAACTTTATTCTGCTTGTAAAACGTTTTTGCAAGCATAAGAGCTTAGTTTACATACATTTCTTATAAAATGTCAATGTCTTTGAGTTTTTTTTACTGTTGTCTGAGATGACTTTACATCAATACTTTTACAAAGGATAACAATTTGTAATACTTTGATTGAATTGAAAAGAAGCTTTTCAATATCTTTGAAATATAATTAACTGATTTTGTATAGAAAAGTTAGTATAGAAAAATGTAGAGCACTTTATGTATTATAGAAAAATTTATTTCATTGAAAATCTATGAATAAAGTTAATATGGTGTCATTTTAGGTCTTAGTAAAGGATGGATGAGCGTGTAATCTGTTATTTGGAACGCAGTAAGAACAATTGAAAAAAAATCCAAGATCAAGTTCAAGTCTTACAGAATTTTACATAATTGATGAATCATTAAAATTTTAATGAATTTTTGAATTACACTAACTTCGTGTCACGAAGTTACTTAAAAAAATTTAAAAAATCAAAATATTTCCATAAATTCTTCCTTCTTAAACATACTTATCCCCCACACCACTCCCATAATCATCCTTTGTTTAACAACTTATTCTAAATCTACACCTGATAAAAGTGACAAAATCTAAACATGATATATCTCCCAAAAGACTGTTTGAACACCATCACAATAATCAACACCCAAAATTTCCCTTGAGAATGCGCCACTTCACAGTAAACATTAGGGAGAGTTTTGTTGTCTCTGAGCTGCTTCTTACAAAAATAAATGAAAATGTTCACATGACTGGGAATGTATAAAAAGATGTGTATAGAAAAGAAATTTTTTAAAAAGTGAATTCATTGAAAATAGATGAATGGATGTATATTTGGGTACATACAAGATATTGTTCGTATGATGAGATGCAATTGAGATTTTGTTGCTTCTTTGTAGGGAAAAAATGAAGGAAGGAAATTGTTTCAAAAGTTTAAGTGGATTGCGTTGAATATTTTAGTTCATGTTAATGTGATTTGTGTTCAGAATCTCAATGGAAAGTAAATTCTCACCGATTCCCCAACCCCCTTTCCTAGTCGACGGTTCTACTGTCGGTTCTACTGTGAACTACTTAAAAGTTCAAGATTTACTTTCCATCCAGACATTTCTATATCTAAAACAATCACTATCAATCCAATCACACTGCTTCCTTTCATTTTCCATCTACTCCATGCACATACACTGAATATAGCATTTAACAATGAATAAATGAATCATGCATATGAATATTCGAATAAAATTAAATTTTATTTTCTCATTCTGATACACTTAAGTGAGCAGAAGAGGTTCTCATTGAAGCATTACAATGAGATCTTTGCTTATTGTACAACATAATAAGCACACAAGAAGCTTCGAACAATAAATGAAATATGAATGAATGCAATTCTTTTGGCATTCAAAGATTTTGATGAAAAAGAAGCAATGAGTCATGCAATGAATGAAAGTAATAATGAAATTTTATTTGTTATCTGAATGGATGATAAAATTGATAATTTGATGGCCATACTGAAACTTTTCAACAAAATTCGATTGAATTTTACTGGCACATGAAATTTTATTGTCTTAAAAATTTGATGAAGTTTGCATGAAGTGCAGAACTTGATAGAATTAAATGATAGAGATCCAAGCTTGATTAAGTCAAACATGATCAAGATATAAGCACGAATTGTCAATAAAAGAGCTCTTAATCAATCCAAGCATAAAATGCCATAAAACATGAATCTATTCCATAAATTCAGGAACATTTTCTGGTTGATATCCACAAAATTTCTCTAAAATGATTTTATAGATACTAAATCTTCTAATTTTATTCAGCATCACAATAGCTATAACCAAATGGAGAAGCTTTTATTGTTTTAAGCTCTTTGAAAATTTTCTGGTACAAATCCAATGCCTTAAGGAACTATTTATAATCTTTTTAGATCTGCAAACAAAAAAGCAATACAATTTTACACAGAAATAACCCACAATTTTATAGATATTTTTGCTGTGCAGCATAAAGATTCAGCTGCTACATTTCTTTATCATTTCAATAATCGTTCTCAATTGGGTTATAAACTTGGTACTTTTTCCGTCTGCAATTTTTTTTTTTTGCCCGAAAAAGTTTTTTCAATGCTCAATTTAGAATCGTTGCAATGATTTTTTATGAGCTCAATTGCAATTGCAAATGCGACAATGTGGTGTTGAAAGAAATGGCAATTTAGAATGATAAGCAGTTGGCCAATGATGCCAAAAGTACGGATCGATTGCCGTTAATTATCGAATTTTAGAAATGTTCAACAAAAAATTTGAAGCTCAAGATGAAATTGAAGTGCCGGTTGTATTGAAACTGCGTTGTTGCTTAATGTATTTACAGCTTATTCTCCAAATTTAGACCCCCAACCCTCTCGAAAAAAAAATCAATTTCTACTCAATTTTTATGACAAATTGGAACAAACGTGGTTTTTTTTCACTAAACTGCAACAGAAACTTTACAACCGCAATTTACTTCTCTCCGGTGCACTTCTGTGCCAATAAGTTTCTTCATTCCCATTCTGTATGCATACAACATTTTACATTTGCTAGATTTTCCTCAAATATTTACAATTCCCTCAACAAATAAATATTTTTTTTCACTTCTCATTTTCAACTTTTTGCATACCTGCACATGTTCACCATTGAAAAATGTAAATAGGTGCTGCATGCTTACAAATGCCCCGGGAAATTTTTATCCCAACTTTTATGTACAGTAAAAATCATAAGGAATAAGAAGAAAATTGTTTATGTTTGTCATTTCTTTCCACAATTTCATATTTTGTGCTGAACAGGAGGAAAAATTTCAATTTCTAACTTTTGCCACTTCATAAAGTGTTGTTCCGAAAGATGCAAAAAAATTTTGTTATGGTGAAAGAGGAATGAAGATTGTAACAGTCCTGTATGACATGTGCGGCTATAAATATTACATGACATGGTTTATTGATAACAGAAATACAGGACTAAAAAGATATTTGGATGTAAAAGCAGTCTGGAATGTTAATTTTAACTAATTTTGTGAATTTTAAATGCAGGAAATTGAAAAATTATGGCGCACTTATTCTATGCATCTTAAAGTATGCAACATTAATATACATTTGCAAATGCCAGACTGTATAATGAGAAAAAATTGCACTTGAAAGTCGAATATTATGAAAAGGACATACTTATGAATGCAGACTGCATTTCTTCATAAAAATAAATTTTAATTTGTAAAAAGAAGCTTTTTTTTTATTTTTCGTCGTCTTTCTACTCGTCGTTCTTGACTGACGTACAGAGATATAACTTGAATAAACTTAACAAAAATTAATTGTTAACTCCCAACATTGAAATGAATAAATTTACCTCATTTTAGAAATTATAGCAATAGTCATCTACAGGAATTTACTGAATCGATCAAAATTGAATCTTCAAAAGTTCAAATGACTTTATTAAGCAAATACTCACTAAACAAATTCTGTTAACCATTCCCTTTACAAAACTTAAATAAACAACGAGTTTCATCGAAAATTTCTACAAAAAAAAAAAAAAAGTCAATTAAAAGTTTTTCCAATTCAGAACCGCAAACACTTCTAATTGGGTATAAATTTTACAGAACTTTTATTTAACTTATTCGCTGAATGATTTATATGAAATTGAATTAGTGCCTAACATGTTTTAGCCTTTTTGTCTATTTAAAACCAATTTTGTTATGAATAATTCTTTTCAATTTTGTCATACCAATTTTGTCATAGTTAACAATAGAAAAGTGTTACAGAACCAACTGTTTCTCTTCTAGCATGCCTTGCAATAAAAAACTAATTTAAAGTGTGGCTATCTAAATTTTGTGAAAATATGGATCATTTTCAAAATTTGCCAAAAATACGGGACATAACGGAAATTTTCAACCTTGCAGATCAACTGAATAAATAATGAAGAAACTAGAAATAGGCATAAAAAATAGGCACTTTTCATGATTCTTTCAGAAGGCATTAAATGTATAAATATATGAAGATCAATTTGTTTGTGAAAGAAATTCAATACAAGTCGATAACAATTAATTTATTACTAAATTGGCATAACTTGCACAAAATTTTATTTATTTAGCATTAAAAATTAAAAAAAAATCAATATTTTTCTATTAATCATCAGTTAAGTGTTGCATAAACTAATGAAGACATAAGAATGTATGAACAGTAGTTGGTACTTATCACAATATATTCAAGGTTCTCACAACACAAATCCAAATTGGACTTTGAACTTCATTGTGGTTCATTGTAGGAAAGTTAAAACAATTTTCAATAATTGATGAAAATTTATAAAAAACAATTTTCGTTAAAAATTAAAACTCTTTCTTGAAAGTTAATGAATAAAAAAATATCAAACAGGTATAAACAATGTATCTGAGAAACATCACAACCACCATTATTGCTCTAGTGTTTTAAAAATTTTGAACTTTCTTAATTCTTCTACTTCGATTTATCTTCAAGTCATGACAGCATTTTATAATTTAAATCTGCTTTATCCTCCCATGGCAGCTCAAAATTTCAAAGAACGAAAATTTTAATATTTTCTTAATTTTTAATTTTTAATACACCGTTCGAGACAGCATAAAAAACTAGCACAAAGAAAAACTTTTTATTTTCGATCATCCAAGAATTTTCCTTTATTTTATAAAAATGAAAATTAGCTCCTTTATTGTGCTTGACTCAAAAGGAAATAAATAACGAGATACAGCATTGATGGCAGCAACAATGAAGCAGAAAAAATATGAACAATGAGCTTTATGTAAATTTTTTTGCTCCTTTTTTGCGATACATCAAAAAGACATCGAACAAATTTTCTTGAAAGGGGTCTTACGATGGAAGATGAGCTCGTTAAAAATTGGATAAAGCGCATTTTTGGTTAAATTTGCTAATATTAACTAGTTAGGAACATGAAACTTTAAGAAGATAATTTCGCTGTATTGAAAGTTTTAAAGCTCATCTAGTAAAAATGCATCAGCGATCAAACTTTATAAAGTAGAAACTGCTATAGTTTATTCATGGGATTCTTGCCATGCAGAATAAAAAAGATTGATTTATTGCTTCACCTTCTCCTCCCTCTTGTCAAATATTTGCTCCATCTTTTTTTTTGTATTGTTGTTGCTTTGGCCTATCGCCAGACAACAATTCTTGGCTTCTGATACTCAATTCTTTTTTTCATTCAATTGCTCAATATATACAATAAAATGATTGAGGAGACAGCAACAAAAAAATTCTAAATAATTGGAGGGTTGAGTTGAGAAGAGGAAAAAAATATTAAGATCATGTTGGAATCTAAATTTCAATAAGACAAAATTATATTCAAGCGTAGGTATTTCATTTATAAAATAAAAATTTATATCAATGTAGCATGTTGGCTCATAAGAGACTAAAAAAAAGAGTCCATTTAAGAGGATTTATTTTTGGCAACTGTAGAAATGAGTGTAATGCCTTAATAGCTTTCCATTCTTTAGAATTCATTCAGGTACTCTAATGCGATGATATATTTTATTATTTCAATGAATGCTCTTACAATAAATGGGCAACAATTTAGGTCAGTTTTATATCAAAAATTTAAAGCTTTCAATTTGAAGACATTTTGAAATAAAAATATAAATAAAAAAATAACAACTTTTTGTACATTCCGGCAATACAAAATTCAATTTTCTTCAAACAATTTTATTTTTATTTGATTTATAAATCCTGAAAAATATTACATCATGTACCATAACGGGGTTTGTTGACAATTATGACTAAATTTTTCAAATGTTTTGTAGTTTATGATTTAAATAAGTCAGCAACATAAAGAATGTCTTCAGAAATTTAGACTAAAGATCGTTGTTAGAGCAAAGTCGTAACTTTTAGATAACTCCAAAAAAGGAAAAGGCAAATAGCAAAAAAAATTGTAAATTCAAATCCATTATTAAAACTTTTCAATTCATCAAATTATCCTACATACATATATCCTTGTTTATGTACTGTACACAGAATATGAATGAAAAAAGCTCAACAAAAGTTGTATAAAAATAGGGTTACATCCTTAAGGAAATTTTCAACAGAATTCAAAATAAAATCCTCAACATCCCTAGAATCCCATAAAGCTCATGTTTACATACAATAATCTTCCCATCCAGAAACTCCTCTAAAATTATTCAAAGGAACAAAATCTCTTCACACAATTCATAACATTAAGCAACATCTCATTCCTACTTTATTGCTTCATTTTACCCATCCAGCATGCAATTTTTTACTGTTGTGTTGTCGTTGAACCATCTTTGTCATACAATGAACTCGCATGTAAATTGAGTCACATAAGAGGATGGCAGAGAAAAAAAGGAACAGAATAAAAATGTATCATGAAAAAAGGAAACAATTTGAATAATGTGATATTTTGATGGATAAATGAATATATAATAAATATGAAATAGAAACAAATGTGAATATAAATTCATATCACTTAACTTTCTATCCTCATTTATTCATTCAGTTTCTTTTTTGTTTGTTTCGACAAATATGTCAATGATGAATTGACATATTGCTTGGTAGAATTAAAGCATCATTAGAATTTACTTGGTGGTTGGGGGATGGGTAGATTAAATTATATCAAGTGGATTGTGATCAAACCCAATACGTATTTAGCTGATTCAGAGAATCTTTGATGATTAGGCGGTTAAGCGAATGTTAGGAAACAATCTAATTGTTAGATTCCGCACAAGTTTAAAAGTACTAACAAAAAGGGTATCATCAAATCAGGGTATAAGCTATATCATATTCACACTACTCCTTAGCTTTCATCATAGATAAACCTCAAATTGTGGTCTGCGAGAGGGTCTCTGTTGATATATAGTGGGTCCTCGATTTGAACAGATTCGATTTGAATTATTTTGATTTGAATAACCAAAAATTTCCCATGCAAAAATTTAAATTTTCATTTTCAACGGTCATTTTTCAAAAGTTTTGATTTGAAAAGAAAAGTTTCGGAACAAAACAACTGTTCAAATAGAGGACCCTCTGTAATACTAATTAATTTCACAAGTTCTAATGCTTCAACAAGAAATTTCCATAGAAAGTAAAAAAAATCTGTGGCTTGTAATGTCAATTATTTCTTGATGGTCTGATTATTTTGAATAGTTAAGTGTATGACATGCGGCTTTGGTGATGTTATTGATTTTATTTTTGTGGATTTTCAAATTATTTGCTGGTTTTATGAATTGAAGGATTAAATTGGATTTTATTTTCAATTTTCCAATTGCTCATTATAATTATTCCCAATACACATACTCATCATAATAATTTTGACCTAAAAACTAAATTAATTTTTCATTTAATGAAACTCGAATGAAATTCTAGTGACCAAAAAACAATAAATAATCCTTTTGATATATGATTAAATTTCAGCATCATTAAATCCATAAATTACATCAACTCCCAACCATATTGGAAACTATATCAACGGGAATAAAAGTCAAACAATAAAAATTAATCAAATTTATTAGTGACTGTTTAATATGTCCATAAAATTTAATTCCCTTTAATATTCATTAGTTTCTTCCATCATTTAAAATTTACCAAACTTAATTGAAATTCTATCTCGACGTCCATTATCATGCATGCATGTCATTTACATTCACTTTACTGCTCCATAAAATTCCTGTTTAAATTGCGTTTGGATTTGCATGAATTGAGTTTCGACAATGTGACAAGGATGTGTTGGTTTTTATGTAAATGAATTTTTTTTGGATATTAAAATTACAACAAAAAAAAAATCAAAAAATTTTTGAAGGTAAAAAAAGTTTTAAAATATTCACAATATTTTTTAAAAAATTGTACAATTTGGTTTGCACACCCTTGAAACAATGCCTGACTTACTCAATGTGATGAAATTCAATATTTTAACAATATGATGACAATAATGGTATTCAATGTATACAGAATAAAAAAAATTCCTGTATGCAAACCATATAAATGGTATCCAGGGAAAACTGAATGGCACATCTGCACTTATGCAAATATGAATAAAATTAATGAAATTGCACCAATAATTGAGACACAAATGAATTTCCACTTCTCATAATAAAATCAAATTGTTTTCGATTTCAATTGAATTTGGCTCTATTTCAAATTGCATTATAAGTTAAAATGTCAAAAATGTTATCATTAATGAAAATGTTTTATGTTTGTGCAAAATTGAGTGAATGTGGAAATATTTTGAGTTATTCTTAGGAGTTCTGTTTTTGAAATTTGAATGATGATGAGTGTAGGATGCAAGGGTTGGTAAATTTCATTAAAGTTTTAAAAATGTCTAAAATTGACAGTTAAAAACGAAAGCTAAATAAAATAAAGAATAAAGGGGCCGTTCACAAAGTACGTTACGCAAAAAAATGACTTTTTAGACCCCCCCTCCCCCCTTGTTACGCATGGTTACAAATTGTCAAACCCCCCCCCCCCCTGAACGTTCAAATTTTTTTTCATTTTATAAAAAATGTTGGTATAAAATTTTTTTAATTTTTTTTAAACTAATTTTTTTAAATCCAAAATAATCTTTATAAGAAGATATGTATTGAAAAAATACTATATATAATAACTTTTCTTAACGTATGTATGAAAACTAAATTCATATGATCAAAATATTACAAAACCTAAATTTTACATTAAATTTTTTATTTGAATACTATAAAATTATTATTGTTGATAGAACGTTACATTTTCAAATACCCCCCCCCCCCTTGTTACAAATGGTTACACTTTTTCGAACCCCCCCTCCCCCCTAAAATGCGAACGTACTTTGTGAACGGCCCCAAAGAGTAATTCATCAAAAAAGAACAAAAACATGTCAAACTCTTGACACTTTACTTTAATAATCAAATTGTCTCTAAATTTCCCACCCCAGACTGTTATCAAAATGTGCCATCTCTCAATTATACTTTATCTACTCGAAAATTTACTCATACGCTCGACAATACTCTATGTGTGACATTTTTTGGTTTTTGTATTAAATGAGAAAATTTAAATTGAATTTTTCAAGTGTCGAAAATGTTAAGCATATAATAGAGATTGAGGCAAAAGTATTTGGAATAATATGAATACATATATGAATGCATAAGTTCTGATGCGGTTTATGAGTGCTGTATTTTAAAGTTTATTCAGTACAATTCTATTTGTGATGAAATACAATAAAATTATGATAAAGAAAGTTGTTTTTGGCTTGATGTCATTTAAGTTGATGAGATTGGAGCATGCTAGGAACGAAAAATTCTAGAGCAGTGGTGCCAACCTTTTTTGTATCGCGACACTCCGTGTAAATAAGTCATGACCAAAACCGCACGTGGAACACGGTTCGTGATATTTTTCGAAAAAATTCGGCACATTAGTGTGCCACGGCACACCGGCTGGCCATCACTGTTCTAGAGTTAGATGGAAGTTTAAAAGCCTAAATTTAGATCAAATATATGTTGCTACCCCATTGAGATGTAAATATTTCAACCTAAACAATCTTGAAAATCAACGAACGAGTAAAATTATTTCAGTTCTAATTTACGGAAAAATTCTCACATCCAAAAGCATTTTGCATAAAATTTGCTTTTCTGATGAGACCAAAAATTCAATTAAATTCAATGTTTTCATCGTGAGTGAAGCTTAGAAAAATTTTTCATCGTGTCGAAAATCTCTTAATAAATACAAAAATAGAATTTTTTTCCCTCTACATACATGCCACGATGACAAAAAGTTGTGAGGATGAAAAAATATGTGTGAATTCACATGCATGTGCAAAATGTGTTTGCATATTTTTAAATGTATTTGCCGAATATAAAATATTTTCATTTCATTCTATTTTTCCATCATCTACATAAATAAATGTATCAGACTCATGTTCAAGGTAAACATACTGTTAAGGAAATAATGAAACAAGGTGGTGTTCATGCTTTGAAAGTCCTAACAAATCATTCAGTGGAAAACTTTTGAGCATGTGAAAAATTAATTTTACAAAACTATCAAAAGCTTTGAGCCACCTGCAGATCCCAACACTTCATCCAGAAAACAATTTCAATTTAACCTCTCACCATCAAATAGTCATCTGCCAACACATCAAAATCATTCACGTTACAAGAATTTAATTTGTATCCTACAAAATTCAATTTTCAGGACCGAACAAAAATGCGGCATATAGCTGAATATGTCAGGAATAATATGTCATAAAAATTCTTTACAATATTTTTCCACTTCTCATCTCATGCGTGAATGAGTTACTGCTACTGAAACCTATTTGCACATATTTGATTTTTCCAACACCACACTCGAGCAATAACAAGAAATCATTGCTACACATCAACGCATACAGGAAGTTGGGAGAGAGGAAAAAAAATCGAGTTGAGTGAAAATGGAAATTTATGGTTCAGAGAACTGAAATATTTTTTTACAGCTTTAGCATAACGGTCAGGAAATACATTATATCCGTAAATATTTTCTCACATTTAACCTTCCATCTTCTGTTCATTCTGTTACGCATTTTCATCCTCTTTTCCTAGTTGTAATTCATATTCACAGGACAATGTTGAAGAATTTTCCGGTTTTGACGATTTGGTTTAATTTTTAGGGAATACTATAGCTATTAGACGGGTTCAAAAATACATAATAAGTGACTATAACTAAATTTCAACTTAAAAATTTAAAAATTTATCAACCAGATTTATCAGCCAACCAACAGATTCTCTTACTAGTAAAAAATAATTCCTATATCTTTCGTACTCAACATTTCACTAAGAATCGCCAATTTTTACCATCACTGGACGACGCATCAAGCGATACGATGATTTATGATTTGAAAAGTCATTCATTTTTTCTTCACTCACTTGAAACCAGGAAGGAATCATATCAATGGATAATTGACAACTTTTCCACTACATTAGATCATTTTAGTTCCATATCAATGCATCAAATTTTTTTTCAGTGTGTACTTCTTCCTTCCTTTTTTTCATAATCTCTCATTCTTCTTGATAATACGTCATGTATATGAATTTCATTACGTCTACGTCTTTTTCTCTTATGTGCCATATGGATTTATGACGTTTCATGTGTAGCAAGTTTTTAAAGAATGCGAATAATGTTAGGTTTGGTAAATTGTATTTTTGGGGGTTATGAAATTTTAAAAATAATTTAATCCTCAAAAAAAAATCCGTAACTATGAAAAATTTATTAAAATAAATAAAAACTTCCAAAACAGCAAGCAATTGAACATTTTCGGAATTACTAAATTTAAATTTTGTCCAATCCAATAACGTAAATCTCAATCTTAATGCTGCACTATTCTCAACTCAACACAAAACCACTCCAACATTTCCAACTCATTTCATGAATATATATTGAAAAAAGTAACACGAGGAAATAAAGTCATGTCTTATGAACATTTTTTGGCTGCTATCATCATCAAGTATCTCATATATAAACACACAGTAGTAACAAAGAATGAGAATAAGAAATATAAAAGTATATATATTTGATATGCGAAGGATGTGATGGCTTACTTCATCTACACGAATCAAAAATTGCTCTTTAATTGCTTCCTCCTCGAAATGAAGTGGAAGTTGAGAAAGAGAAAGAAAGTTCAGTATCATCATGTAAGAGAATAGTCTGAGTATATATTTCCAACATGTGTGTGTGTATGTGAGTGTCTGCTGATGTGCTAATATCACACAAAAAACTTTTGAAACTCACGTAGGAAAAAGAGAAACTGTAAGATGGAAACAAAATCTTTTTTCGAAATATAATTTAGGTACGAGACTTAAGGCAAAAAGCAGCAACAACAACAACACAAAAATATTAAACATTTTCTCATGAACAGAATGGAGAAGTTTTCGGGTGTTATTGAAAAGCTTTTGAGCTTTTGATGGCGGTAGAGAAACGTTTTTGGTCATGCATTAGATGTTAAGAGGATTAGAGGGACAAAATAGTTTATGGCTATCAGATGTTCACGCTAATGGGATAAATTTAATATGCTAATGTGAGTTGTGTACCTTATATATAAAGGTAGAGGTGAATAATGTGCTATATGAAGCAAGATAACATGCTTTAAGATTGTTTAAGGTTTTGTGAGATCAGAATTGTGTAGATGGTGATTAGTAAGTTTCTTGTGGCTAACAGTTAAGAGTAGGAGGGATATATTCGCCTCTAACCTTCAATTCAGCAGCAAATACGACAGAATCTCATTAAATTGAATCCTAACTACACTTCTGCATGACATTGACACCTCAAAATTAAGAAAAGTCAACAAAGACATAATCTGGTGCTGGATCCCAAAAAATCCATTAAAACACATCCAACAGTCTCAAGGAAATAAACTAACTCACCAAATTCCAATTTTCTCACGTCTCCTTCTCCTCCACTTCCTCTCTTCTGTTTCCTTCAAATTATTTTCCTGTTCTTTTTTTCATTTCACAGTTTGTACACTTAAATTTCACATTCCTTCCATTTAACTTCCTATTATGTGAAGTGAAGTGACTTTTTATTTGAATTCTTTTGCCTTTCTTATTTTCTTCTCCTTTTTTCCTTCTTCCTCCAGCACACAGTCACTCTCTGCATCTTCAATTATATGGTAGGAAAAAAGTACATCTAGAAATGACTATGGAAAACAGCACAGCAGTTGTTTGTATGGAGCACTCTTCATCAGCAATCGTAAACATTAAACTTCATTAGTTTCAATTTGTTAAGGAAAGCATTCTCATGCAGCATTGTGCCTGGGTAAGTGAGATGCGAGATTCAGATTAGCACTTGCTACACAGTTAAGTTGAGATATTAAAAAAAAAGTTTTTACATTTTTTTCGCTTGCTCAATTCACTTCAGACTTCTTGCAATGTGGAGATTTTCCTCTTGTGTAATGTAATTTATTGTACAGCATTGTTCTTTAACTGACCGTGATTTTTGTCGGAGGAGGTTGAGTGGGATACTTTTTTGACGATTCTTCTGAACTTAAGGGGATTTAAAATTCAAGAAGACAAATTAACTGAGATTTTATATTTTAAAAAGCTAACTAAGATTAAAGTTGAGTTTGCATTTGAAAGCTTTTACATGTAGTAAATTGCAATAATACAATGCTTACTATTTAATTTTTTAAAAAAATCTATTTAAGAAAATTTATTTAGAATTATTGAATAAGAATTTAACGATTTTAATAAATTAACAAATCAATTGTAATAATTATGTGTAATATGTAGTTCACGCTTTTACAGCCATATGTAGATCTGAATGATGCATAACTGAACATACAAGAATGAGAGAGGAATTAAGAAATTATGTCAATAATTGTAACCTAGTTTCGTGAAATAAAATTAGAACAAATGAAATAAAGACGTACATCTATTCGCATGATATTTGTAGAAACAATATTTATTTATATTCTTAGACTAGAAACTACATTCTTTCAATCAATTGTTTTGGAACCATTTTACTAATTGTGCTACATAAGAAAAAGATCTCTTCTAACGTTTTTGGTGAATTATGTTAAGTTATGGAGAAAATTTGGAAGTGAAACTATTTATTTCTGTTCTATTCTACATTCTTTTATATATTCAATTATCATGCAAATTTATCAACTTTCATCAAAATTATAATTCCTAAATTTTTTCTAAAACATTCAATTTTAAATTTATCAAATATAGGTAATTGATTTTACAAAATTTTCTTATCAAAACAATTTCAATCATCCTCATGCATCCTACAAAATTTCAAAACTCTTGATAACTCATGCACAAAACTATCAAGTATCTTGAATACATCCTGTTGAATGTTGATATGTTTTTCACTAAAATGTAAAAATTCTTCTAAGTAATTTAAAGACCATTAAAGTCAGGTATATGAACTTTTGAGGACATACCCATGTAACCAAATGGAAGATCGACGTATTCCCTAAGAATCTTCCATGGATGATACGTATGTATAATACATGTATCGTCCTAAGGAAGATATTGTCGCATAGCAATGGAACAAAATATGGAAGATCGAGTTTTCCATTGATGTATTATAAATTTTTCCATACAAAAATTAGCTGAATGCTCTTGTGAAGTATATGAGAAAATCAAATTTAGAACAAAATTTCCAATTTTTCTTGACATTCGAACTTATGCGTTCCTTCAGTTATCCTTGAATGTAATATTTTTGTTACTTATATGTATCAAAATTTTGTATGGAAATTATGGATAGTACATTCGGTTTTCCATTGATATAAAAGGAAAATGAATGGAACATTTTGGTTTCATGGGATACTTTTTCTTGCTTGTTGCTTTAAGCTATACATCTCGAAAACTTTTCAAAAAAATAAAATAAAACTTTTTAAAAGTATTTGTTTAAAAGTTTTTTGGTTGTTCTATAAAAGATAAATTTAGGAGATATATGCATGATGCAGAAAATGTTCAACAACAAAATATGATTTGAAAACAAGAAGTTGTGTTCGAAAAAAATGTTGAAAAAAAGAAATTCACCCAATAGTTCGACCCACTCGGTTCGATTCCCACTCGGGTCGAACTATTGGGTGAATTTCTTTTTTTCAACATTTTTTTCGAATATTGTATGTAACAAGCAAAATTCTTGTTGAACTTAAAGTTCTTTCATTTTCATTAGAAGTTGTGTGTCTGGATTTAAAAACATTTAAAATTTTTATCTTTTGAAATTTCGCAAATTAGGATTAAATACCTAGAAAAAAAAATTAATCTAAATTTAACTTACGTCAATTAGAAAAAAAAAAAATTCGCAATAATTTTCATCAATTTTCATATATTTTTGAATATATAAACTTTTAAACGAAAGAAGCTTATAATTTATTCTTGATTTATTCCTAGAATATCATATAATAATTTTATCGCATTTTCTAGCTGAGCTCAGTTTAGAAGTCATCATGCAATGCATGAATTGAATAAATATCATAAATTGTTTGCATATCAGAATTGAAAAACATGAGAAAGCGAATATAAGTAGGATGATATAGAGATAAGCTTTTGAAATAAGCATTTTTAAAAACTAGATGATTTAATCTTTAAGCATATCAAAAAAATATTTTTTCGACATTTTTCATTTGAAATCAAAGTGATACAATACACAACTATGCATTTAAAATGTTTACAGACAAATATTGAAAATTACACATACAAAAGCTCAATAAATCACAAAAATCAGATAGCTAGAAAACTTTTCTCTTGCTTTCTTCCCGAACAATTTTTCTTTTATAATTTTTTTTTCAATTGTTTTTCTTCTATCCTCAACATCATTTCATTTTGATTTGATTTAATTTTCATTTATCATCCCCTCGTATCATCATCACACACAGAAGAGATATAATGTGACTGTAGCATGATGACTTTCTTTTGTTTCCTATCTTGTATCTATTTGATTCGCTTTTAAGCACAAATTAAATTGATTTTTGTCTTTGATTTTTGGATAATGTTCTTTGCCAAGACAATGGTTCTTATGACAAATCTCATGTTAAGCATCATTGAGCATTCTTAATGTGGATTTTGAACCGGATTTCTTGGAAGTATTAGAAAGTATTATGTGACATTTCATTTTGTGTTTAATGTTCTGCGTTTGGCGAAAAGAAAAAAAAAATCTTTTAAGATTTCTTTTCTTAAAAAATTTAAAAAAAATCTTTTAAGAACTGAAAGAAATCAATAAAATTGAAAAAATAATTTTATTATTTCAAAAACCAAATAAGTTTAATTATCAATCAACCCTAATAACCACGACCGTTAAAAGTTAGTTAAAAGCTAGATTTAAACTAGTGTATCTGAAGATAGCCTATCTGAGCACTAACTTTTAAAATTTCTGGTTATTGGGGCAATAGATACTAATTAAGATGATACGAAAATTTTTGTGAAAAAATTTAATTTTGAACATTTTAAAGCGATAAAAACTGGAAAATATTTGATTGATTCCTGATTAGACTCTAAATCGTATGGAAAACTGGATTACAAATTTTGTGATGATGCAAATTGATCGTAATTCAAACTTTGTACGAATTTTTTTTTGATTGTTTGAAATCATATTTTTAAACTTCTTCATTGTTTCAAATTTCAAGCTGCTTAAAATATAAAATTAATTTTAATAATGATAAAGATGATATCTGTCCTGTCAATGCATTGACTCTTCATCTTATATGATGAGGTTACTTTGATATCTCCACAAAGGTACTACATCAAAAAGTCAAAGGAAAGGAAATATTAAACTTCTTTATAACTTTGTATACCACTTTTTCTTCACAAGCATAAATTAAGAAGAAGTCAAAGAGATTGTCAATTTTATTCGGTTCCTTGACTTCTTATGCTCATAATATTGACTGCCTTTTTAAGTAAAAGCCAAACAAAAAAATGATGAAAGGCTTTCAAGATGAAAAATTGTTCATAACTTTTGAATCTTATACGCATCAGTTATTGTGTCAAGTGGAACTAAAGTAGCTTTTTTATAAAGGCAACATGCAATCAAAAAAATGAAAGAAAGGAAGGAAGGAAAAGGAAGAGTTATTCTTTATAAAAGCCCTTTTCATCTCAAACTCTAGTCACAAGCACATCTAATTTCCCTATTCTATGCTTTCGAACTTATGTTAGTGAAAGAGCTTAAAGCTATGACGTAGTCATACATGTTTTATTGTATTTTATATTTTATACAAAAAAAAATATTTTTTTTTTCTCTGTCATACGTGATATTGATGGTTTGGGATTCTGAGAGGAGCAGAACCACAATTGTTTAATTTATTGGCACTCATATACATTTTTGGTTCTGTTTCAACATTTTATTTAAATGATGTCGACAAGGTTAGCTCACTTTTGTGCATTATCTATTTTTAAAGTTGATTTTGAAACTTTTTTAAAATCCATCAAAACTAAAATTCCATTTAAAATTTTTAAAAGCTTTTGTCAAACTTTAAAAAGCTCAGTAACTTAAGGAAGCTCTTAAAACCTCAATTTCTCCTTAAAATATTCATCAAATGAACTTTTTTCTGCATAAATGATGAATTTTTTTTCCCTCAACAATTTGTCTAGATTTTCAGCATGAGGAGATAAGTCTTCCGAACCCCTCCAAAAAAAAAGGGAGAAAAATCTTTCATAGTCAGTTAAAAACTTTTTGATTTTTCTCTTTACATTCCCGCGAAGCGGTAAAAACTTTTTTTTTCTTGCTCCTCTCGTTGCTCAACCATTGAATAATTCATGAATCATTGCTGTGTATCTGCTCACATATTGGGAAATTTTTTTGTAGTTCATTTTTGAATGCTGGTTGCTAAAACAAGGACTTAGTGTTAGATGAGTCTGTTTGGTTGACTGGGTGTCTTAGAATTTAAAGAAAATTACTCAATAAAGTCTAAATTTTTCTATAAAAATGCGCTCTAAATACCAATAACCCATGACTTTTCAACTTGCATTTCATCACAACGAGAAAATTTTTTATAAAAAATTTAAACAGTTTCTTTTCAGCATTTCAACCGTTGTGAGTACAATAATATGTGATGTTGTGCAGTTGACAGGTCAGAAAATTTTCATTAAATTTATTATCCTCAGTGGAATTTTTTAATAGCGTGACGATGAGTCATTACGTCATGATGTGCCTTTGCCATTTTTCCACTTCCTCTCTTTCTCATTTTATATTTCATTAAATTTTGTATAAACTCAACTTGTTTTCAGTCATCATCTCATATACAATTTTCTATCCTATGTGTGTGCTTCAGCAACCCACTTTATCTAATCTGATTTAATGTTTTTAGACCTTTTGGCAATCAGTAACAACAACAGCAACTACAAGATTGGCAACAAAAAAATTACTTCATACTCTTCTTATTTATTTGGTGTGAACGTACACACTTTCCTAGGAGATCTCGACACTAAGACCAGTTAGAGTAATAGAACAAGATTTATTAGCAAAATTTTTAATGATCTGATGAATAATTTAGGTGACATTTTGGAATTAAGTTTTTAATTAGTCAAGTTGGAGCTTTTTGATGTATTTTAGTGATGGAAATTTCAGGACAAAAACTTTAATTTTAGAAATTCAACTGAGAATCGAACCCAGCAACTAAAGAATTCAGTGCTCTCTAAAATAAATTCGCATATCTTCGTTCCTTTAAGACGACTAAAATCGTCTTGATTTCTAACTTTCCAGGAAGCTATAAAGTCAAACTTTCCTTCATTTCCGTTGCACCCTCAAAAAAACAAAGTAAGAGCAAAAAAATCTCACTTTAACAGCAAATCTTTCCATCTCAAATCTCTTCTTTTCACCTTTCGTTTCTCATTCTGTTTAGATGCCTCACGACGACGAAATGATGTTGAACAAGTAATCGCATGATATAGGCAGCCAGAAGCACAGAAAGATAAATAGACATTGAGATGATGATGAAACTTATAGCAGATAAATGGATAGACAGATATATGCGTACTCGAGATTGTATACTTGCATGCATCGAGAACTATCTTGCCTTTCAGCCTTTTACTATGGAGTGTCTGTAAGACTGTAAGTTAAGTTACAATGAAAAGAGAGATACAGTTGCGATGTTAAAGTAAGTATACATCTTAATTTAATAAGCATGAAACGGTATCAATACAAAAAATACCGTAAGCGTCATTTATTCATGAATATTCATGTGAAGCTTATGCGATTTGAAAATGAGCTTCTGATCCTGTTAGGTAAAGCCTCTCTTTTATTATTTTTATTATTGTATTATACCTTTTTTACGCTTACGAAAGAGAGAGCTTATGCTTCTTTTTCATATATTCATTCATTCCATTCCATGTCTTTATTTCTTTTTTGTTTGCCGGCTATAAAGGTGGAATGTCAAGTTTGAATGGGTTGGGATAGGGTTAAAGTAGAAAAGCGCAATGTAAAGTGACAATTTTGATGTAGGTTAGAGTTATGTTTGTTTTAGTTGAAGTTTTGTGATTTAGGTGATTTTTTTGGGTAATTGTTGGTGCACTATAGCTTTAGATCCAATTATCTATATTTGATAGTTTGCGATGCAGTTTTGAGTAAAAGGCAATTATGATTGATTTCTTTTCTTCTAAAGTAACATGGTTTGATTCCCGAGAAGATTTAATTTTGTTCCAAAAATTATTGTCTTGTTAAAAATCTATAAGTAAATGCGTAGCGTATCAGACAAAATGTAATCCACGTCTTTCACTATACCTCGACAACATTAAAGCATCAAAAAAGCTTCATTCAAATACTTTCAAAAATTCCTTTTTATTTTCAAACAAAATTCTGCCATCAAAAAAATTTTTTTTCTTTTGCTTCCTTTTGGCTGTTATTTTATTCACGATGCGTCAAAGAGGTGCCGTGTAGCGTGTATACATTAAAAATTAAGTAATGAAACTTCCAAAAAACGCACCATTAAATTTTACATCACCAACTCAATCGTGCATGAAAGCTTTTTATTTCTCTTTCTTTTCATTGTCGTCTAATTCTCATAAGAAATTCTTTTTCTTTCTTCTTTGCCTTATTGCCACTCATTTTTTTTCTTCTTCTTCTATGGTTGTTGTCCTTTTGTTGTGTGAAAAATATATACATAACTAAGCATAATCCAAAACTTTTTTCTTTCACATTTCGTCACATTTTCTTTTCCGATGCTTTTATTGTTAAAGACAGCACACACACACACACACAAAATATGTGTTGTCGGTGAATACTCGTAAGCCATTAAAGTCCTCAAAGTCATCCTTAATGTATTTATGGAAATTTATTCCATCAACAATAAAAAGTAACTTTTTTAGTTTTTTTATAGAACTTTTATTGAAGAGAATGGAAAAGTTTGTTGATTTCGTTTTGTTTGATGCAGAGCTATAAGATGAACATTTTAAAAAGACTCTGAATAAGATCTCTTGAAAAACTTTTTGTACCTTCAACTCTGGTCGGAGTGTCAAGAGAGAAATAAAATTTCTCCACTTTAAACTTACTCTCTTGACAATATCGTCTTTAAGTTACGGATTATATCTGCCTTGACTTTTTTTTGTAGACCAACTTTAATGACTATTTTCTAACATTCCTTTGAAACGTGCTAGATATCCATTTACAAAATATTTCCTCTACTTCTTTATTTTTTGCTCCTTAAACTCTTTTAACTGTGCATCCTAATACTAAAAGATGATGACGACAACGACGAAGAAGGAAAATGCTAATGGACAGAAAATTGAAAGTTATTGAACTATGTAAGTTTCCAAAAAAAAGAAGAGAAGAAAAAAATCTTTAGTAATATTAACGATGTGAGATCCTTTTTGCTCATTCATATTCAATTTTGATCTTTTTCTCTGCTTTTGCTTCTCTGCCTCAGAAGGACTTAAAAGTCTTTATCTTTTCAAATGAAGCTTGAAGAGCTTTGTGAATTAGAAATTTCCTCAAATTGACCGTACCTAAAGATGTATTTTTCTGTTGTGTACGAGGAAGATGAATTGAAAAGGGGATATGGGATTTAATGAATTTTTTTTGAAAGAATTTGCAATTCAAATTGAATTTTGTTTTGTACTGTGAGAAACAAGGTCATGATGAAGGTCATGGATTTTTTTAGGGGTAGGAGATTGAAGGTTGTTAATAGTGTGAAAGGAGGCTTTTGGAAAGTGTTACGTGATTCAAAGTTTTTTGTTTTTCTTGCAAGTAAATTAAAGCAAAAAACTCATCTTTAGCTACAACCCTACTAAAAGCTCATGAGTCATGATTCAAATTTTCACATTCTTAATAAAAGATTTTGCAATAATCGTAAATGCTTTTGGCTCTACGCAAATATTTGAGAAATAAATTAAAAATATTTTAAGATAAAAAAAATTCAAATAAAAATTTTGCATAAATTTAAAATCTCAATAAATCATTAAAATGGGTGAAATTTAAGTCATAAAAATTACTCGAGCATTTTTATCTTCTCCAAACAATTTTTTCAAATAAATTTTCTCGTAACTCAAATATGAAAATATTTTACAATTTTTGACATACTTTTATTGTTACCAGAAAAAAATTCTCAAATTTATATTAAAATTGAATAATGCTCTATAATAACGAGGTTAGGAGCAACTGTGTCATCAACGATATGGTATCTAAAAGAAAACAGTTTTTCTTACTTAAAGATTTATTGCTGCACCAAGAGGAAGTGTTGAAGATTTTATATAAAATGATATGGAATAACATATTGTGCTTTTTACTCTTTTTAAAAATGTATAAATACATATTTCTTGTAAAAGAAATCATGGGCGTCAATGACGACAATGCCATAATGATTATTTTATGTAAACTTTCTATGATAACGAACGATCAATCTTTAAATGGAATGGTAGAAGACATAGACAATTTGACATTTAATGGAATATTTTTTTTCTATGCTCAGACAGTGGGATGGTACGGATGTTTAGTGATAGGGGATGTTCTATGCTTTGAAGATATGAGAGTCATGAATGTTGACTTTTTGTTGCTGGATTTATTTTTAGATATTTGAATTGTTTAGTTTTGATTTAGTAATTTTGATTTTTTTTACTGACAATTGATTTTAGGATGTAGTCTAAAGTATTTTACCTTCAATAGATTTCCGTTCCGTTTATATTCATATCCAACTTTAAGCCTCAAAAAAGCACAAATTCTATCAAATTCACATAAACAAATCCTCAACTTTAAAAGCAATTCGAATTTTCATTCAAGCAATCAATTCGACTTCAAAAAAACTAATCCTTAAGCAACCCGAACAAAAGCATCCCAAAAGCACGCAAAAAATTTGCAAAAAATACCCTAAACTGATTTTTTTGCCTCTCACTTTAAACATTCATTGTGGTCGTTCACAGCTGTAAAATAACTAAAGATTTCATACGATCGGAAACTTTTTGATTCCAAAATGAACGAAAGAGAAGAAAAAACTTGTAGCAAAGAAGACAAAAAAGAACATTTCTGGCAATAAAAAACTTTCGTTTTATCAATGAAGAAAAAAAGAAGAATGTCGAAGAAGTCAACTGATATAAATAGAAGAGAATGAGAAAAACAATAAAAGTTTCATAACTTTATTTTAACTAGTGCAGCATGTAGAATGGAAGCAAAAAAAAAAAATGAAAAATAAAATAATAAGAAAAGATACAATGGAAACAGAAGTTCTTGCCAAAAAGTTGTTTTTTCATACTTTTTTCTTGTTCCTTCTGTGTCAAAATGTGAGCATGAAATTCATTTTTTAGGAGCTAAAAATTATAAAGGAATTTTCATGTATTTTCAGTGCTTATCTACTTTAAGGAATCTTGTTGATTTTCAATTTATCTTAAAGAGTTGTTCTGATGCTCAAAGTATTGCTCTTTAATCAGCTTCTTTACAACGTTCAAGCCTAAAATCCCATAAAACTCAAATCACTAGACTTTAAGGGTGCAATGGCCTTCAATAATATTTACTAAAATTCTTTAGCCTTATCGGAAATTGAAAATTTGCTCAACAGCCCAGAAAGTGTGTCCATCAACAATAGCATTAATGCCGGAAATTAAATGGACAGGAATGAAATAAAGGAGGGAGGGAGGTAGTTCATTGACAGCTCATTTAATTTCTTCTTCGTAAATCTTGATGGGGTCTATAAATAAGTAAATTGATATGATAATTTATCATGCATCACAATGGTTTTTTTGGAGATAAAAGCAGTGACAAAAACAGCCGTGAAACTAACTTCATCCTTCTTTGAAGAAATTTTGGGACAATAGGGATTAAATGTACGACTAACTTTGATGTTTTATCACACAATCTCATACAATTTTCACCCACAATGGATCAAAGTCATCAAGAAGAAGGCTGTTCGATTTCAATGCCGCATTTCAAACTTCTTTTCTTTTGTGTGTTCGAGCACAAAGGAAGAATGGAAGGAGGATGGAAAAATAAATTAATTCCCATACATAACAATAATGATGATAATAATAATGATGAAGAAATGAAAACAAATTTACCGTAAAAGTCCTCCTTTGTGCTAAATCTTTGCTTTTATTTAGCTTCTTGGAAGGAAATTTGGGGTTATTTGCAAATGATGTCAATTTCAAAATTACAATTAAATTGAAATTATTAGATTCATATGTTCAATTTGAAATTTCTGTCCTACTCTATTTCCTTAAAAATCAAAAACATTATTTATGAACGTTCCCTAAAAGAGCCCTTGATTTGTTACCTTTAATTTTATATTTTATATGCATTGTCGAATTAAGCAAACAAAAACGTGAATTAATAAAAATTTATGTTGTGTGAATCAAAAAAACTTTTCTTTTTTTTCTATGGGCTTTCATTGATGCTTTGTGAGCTATGAAAAATTGTTTGGTAATTTCTGACACGTGCAATAAGAAGTATATGACCGGAAATTCTTTGAAGTCATTATTTTTGACTTAAGTATGTCAATTTTTCTACGAAAAGTTGATTTAGCTTGAAATGGAAACACCAAGAAGTCACGAGATTTTTTTTTCATGGATCATGAATTGGCATTTGAAGCCCACACAAATTTGCATAAAATTCTAAATAATCATTTCCTTTATCAAATTTAGACTGAGAAAATTTTATCTTGAGGCATTTAGTTGGAAAAAGATAACAAATTCTTTTTGATGATTTATGAATAATGAAGAAGCTTCATCCTACACAATTGTAAAATTTACTAGATGAAATTTAAATACTTTAAAAATGCATAGATTCATAAGATTTAAAAAATTCATCGCCAATAGCAATTATGCACTTGAAATTACTCTATAAATCACTTTTAGAATCTCTTACAGCACAAACCACCAGAGTTGATACCTAGCATGTGTCTTTAAAAAGGTTTGCCTAGGCGTAGGCAAATTGAAATCAAAGGCACCTACCTTTGCCTTTGTCAAAGGCAGAAAAAATTGTCTTTGCCTTTGTTTTGCCTTGCAAAGGCAGAGCTTTGTCGTGTTGCCTTTGAATCTTTGCCTTTGTAAAAAAAACTTAACAAAAAGTTCCAAAAATTGATAAAAGTTAAAAATTTTCAAATTCAAAAATATCAAAGGCAAAACTTTGCTTAGATTAAAGGCAGTGCCTGAGCAAAGGCACCTTTGTATCAACTCTGCAAACCACCCCTTTAATATAACAGTGCTGTAGCAAAAAATAATAAATCACAATCTATAGCAGCGATGAATAAAACAAAACAGCAACAAAGAATTTCATCTCTTAAAAGTATTATTTTACTCTTTTTTTGCAACACTTTTCTCGGATATATTTCCAGAACGCAAGATGTTATAGGATATTTATTGTTTAGAAAATTCCACAGTTTTTGTTGCTCTAAATATTGTCTTCTTTTAAAAAAACTATCTTTTAATACATCGATGAAACTTAGTTAGTCACTATTGCGAGAAACAAGACTTTTGCTTTAAATTTTTTATCAAACTTGTTACACATTTCTGAGCTTTTAGCTCATTATTATAACTTTAATTTACATCTGTAAAATGTAGTAAGCATGACCAGCCAAACAATTTTTACTACAATGTCGCTAAAATTTCTAAAAAAAGAGGACATCGGAAGTTGAAAGAAACTAGAACTGCTGCCAGATAACATAAAATGAGTTGAAAATTTATTCAATCTTACTTCTGAGAATTTTTTCCTATTTACAGTCAGACGATGAAAATGATGAGCAAAAAAAAAATAAAGATGAAGAAAAATATTTATTTACGAAGCCATTGGAAGTTAGTGCTTCTTCTTATTTTTTATTGTGAATTTTTTTCTATAATGCATATTTACATAAGAATGTAATAATGTTTGGTTAATGTTGCTGCTATGCTGTAAATATGAAAATTTAATAAAAATTTCTTCGAATGATTTTACAATGAGGGGAATGCATTATCAATTCAATGGTTTGTTGGATGTGTGTATAGTATGCAGGTAATAATGCATCTAATACGTTGTGTAACATGGAAGATTGTAGAGGACAGTAAGATTATGGGATATTGTGCATGTAAAGAAATATATTATATTGGTTGTGGGGATGGATTTATGCTTCAATGGTTTGATATATTAAGGTATGTTTGTTTGACTAATTTTATTAGGGGTTTATTCTTGAATTATGTCAAAAACAAATTAAATTTTAGTTCAATATTATTTCACAATATCATTATTTTCAATTAATTTCCTTAATAAGAACATCATATGTGAAAGGTTCTTTGTACTAATTAACTGTAAATTATACCAAATTCAATGATAACCACAGGTAATATTTACTTGCTTTTAAAGGTAATTATTTGAACATTTGACTAAATTTACATCGTAATTACATAGTTAATTAAAACAGTTTTATAGATTATGAACAATAACATTTTGTGGTGGTTTTGTTGCTATTGAAATGTAGAGATTTAATTTTGGGATACAAAAAATTAATATTAAATATTTTATATAAAATTATGAAATTGACACGATGAAAAGTTTAAAAAATTTATGTCAAATTTAAGCTTAAATTCTTAAAGCTTAGCTTGTTTTGAATACCGTCTCATCGTCTCTTTCAATCTAAAAATTTTATCCGCAACTATAATTCTGATTATTTTTGTCACACGATAAAAAAAAAAAAAAACAATTTTGTTTTCGTACAAAATTTTGTTAGTTCTGTCCTTGAAAGTTATAAGAAAAAGACTATAAAAGATGACTACAAAATTAAGAAGAACGGGTAGCGAAAAATCGATATTTTTGGTAAATTCTTAAAAATGTTAATTATTATAATTTTATCAAAATATTAAAGCAGTTAAAAAACTTCCAAATTTTAGAATGTTTTCCCAAAAAATCAAAAAATAAAATATATAGATCATCACAAGACCTCTTTAAATACGCTCTAAATGTATGTCATCCACAAATGCCTCAGCTACTCAACCCCATCCTCATCATTTCCACAATTTACCAAGTTCACTTAAAGCAAACAATTTCTATGCATTTTTAATAGACTGAGTTTCTAGGAATAACATTACGGAAGATTGAGAATAAAACGTAAATGCTATACCAGCACAAACAGCAGCACCACCATCAAGTGTAAAAAAGGGGCAAAAAAATAAATTTATTTTTAGAAAATAAAGCTAAATCTGTATTTTGAGCTACATTAAAAATTTAAAATATTTACTGTGAAATTGAGGGCAGAGAGATGTGAATAACAGAAGAGAAGTGCGATATACAAGCAGAATGGAATTTAGAATATTTTAGTATGCTTATGTTGCTTGCATGTTCGCTTGATGCTACTCAATAAATTCTCTGCTTTTCTGCTATGTGATAAAAAAATCGAGTCTTACTCTACGTTCTATACACAATATTAACTTTGAATGTGATTCGTATCGTACACTGCTTCCATCTTTTTACTTACTTGTATGCATAAAGGATAAATCTGATAAAAATTTTACAGTCACAATCTTTTTTCATTTTCATGTTGGATGTTCACCGAAAAAAAAGTATACATCTGAGCTGTGCTGAGGTGGTTCGAGAAAAAAAAAATCGAATTTCTTCAATCAACATTTTATCTTTTTGAATAAAGTTGTTCTATGCATATGGTGTTGTAAGAGGATTTCTATTTATATATTATTCGATGATGACATTCTGTGGACCCATTCTGTGGATTCAAAAGAAAAGTGGATTATTCATTGTAATTAACTTTTATACTCTTTTTATGAACAAAATAATTCAAATATATTGTGGATTCACGTTTAGAAAATTCACAATTTTAACCATCAAGGAATAAAATGTGCTTATAGCATCAAAATAATCTATAAAATTCATACCTGAGCAAAATATTCAAAAGCATCCTATTTATGCAGCCAAATCAGACTAAATCATATTATCAAACCAGCAATGCGATCCAAAAGTCGCTCATCCCTAAAATCTATCATTTATCAAATACATGAAATCTCGTTCTTCCCCATTATAAAGTTCATTGTTCTCTAGACATATACACACATACATTTTTCAATAATCTCAAACAAATATCATTGATGTATGCAGTGCACGTTTGTCGAATGAAAAATTGAATTCTTCGTCGTTCTGTGTCGATAAGAGTAGAACAATTTTTCAATATTTTTATTTTCATTCGTCAATTTTTTTTTTGTGTACCAAACACTTTAATATTCAGCAGATTGAATCGTTCACCTTTTATGTTTATGTAGACAAAATTTAATTTAAAAATTGTTCAAAATTCATGAGATTGTGAGTTTTTGTATGAATATGAAGGGGTTTGTTTATATGTAATGTGATACGAGAACTTTTTGTAGGGTGTTTAAAGTTTTTTACAGTTTGTTACTTTACATGAATGAAATTTTATTTAAAAAAAAAGCAAAAAAAAAATTTAAGTTTCAATTATTAAGAATCAAAACACTATGTACAGTGGACCATCTAAAAATCCCTAGAATGACGTAATTTTCGCACATTTCAGGATAAAAAAACATTTTTTTGCAGAAAGGATTAACTTTTACATGCAGCTGAGTATCCACATGATGTTGATTTTAAGTCAATTAATGTTATGAAAAGTTATGTAAAAACTTTTATGTGAGTAGTGTGGGAAAATGGAACAAATGGTTTATGTTAAAAAATTTTTGATTAATTTGAAAATTCATTTACTTTCCTTAACTTATTACAAAGCTTTTATAAGTCTCCGTATGAAAATCCACTCTCTATTCTACCTCCCCCCAAAAAAAACTAAAAACCCACATCCAACTTCCAAATTTACTTCCACCAATGCGTCACACTGCAAATGAAAAGCCATAAATTTTCTCCTTTTGCGCTGAATTGCCGTTACTGCTCTCGCTTTTTGTTCTTAGCTTCCTTTTCATTTCTATTTCAGATTTAATAGAAATGATTTATTTTTATTAGAGCATCAATTTGATTTCTCTTCATGCTTCTGCTCCTGGTGCGATATATTTATTTATGGGACTTAAGATAGACAAAAAAAATATAACGAAAAAAAAGCAAACAAGATCGAGGAATAAGAAGAATATATCGCGAATCTAGAATTCAAATCGAATAGAATATAAAAGATGGTGGAAGATATGTGCATAAATAAATTTCTTTTGTGACTCTTTATGGCTCAATAGAGATGATTGTTAAAGGTTATCTTCCTGACTTCCTTATTTTTTTTGCTTCTTTACATTCGATTTTGTTTGAATACGGAATGAATGTAATTCATCTGGAACGAGCATTGTGGGAGAAATTTTTATTTTCATTTTTCAAGATAATGTCAAGATTTGTTGGATTGGAATGGAATTTAGGTTCAAATTCGGTCAGATTTGATATGAAATTCTTAAAAAATATAATTTTGATCAGCATAATTTACCTACTTCATAAAGATTTTTTTTATACAAATTTCGGCATATGTAGGTGTCATATGAACAATGCTATTAAAATAATTCTATCCGACTAGTCTGCCACAACAATTTCTTTAACTTCCTCATTCTCTTCTTTTAAATGCCTAAATTTCATTCAAGAACAAGTCAACAAAAATAAAATAAAAAGTGCGATTTCCTTTGACACTTGATCATTATCAAACTTTTTTTTAATACAAAAAAAAAAGAAAATTTAATTTTCATTTCATGACTTTTAAAAAATATTGCTTTGAAATAAACTGTTAAAGCATTAAGCATTAAGAAATCAATAATTTTCCATTCTTTTCATTTCTGAGAACATAAATAAAGAGAAAAAAAAATCACATAGCGGAAAGTTGTCATGAACTTCTTTTTCAATGAATCTTTTTGTTGCTGATTTATTTTCTGATCTATTTCATCGTCCAAAATGAATGCATGAAGAAGCAGTTGAACTGCTATAATAACTATTATATGCTTTCAACTATTCTACATAGTACCAGTGGTTGCTTGCTATCTCAAATAATGTATGGTGTGGTGGGAAATGTGTAGAGAAGTAAAAAATTAACAAGTTTAGAAATTTATAAAGGATTTGGATGGTGATGTGAAGCATTTTATAGGTTGTAAGTAAAGGAATATAATAAAGGAGCAAAGGTGATGTTATCAAAAATAATTTTGAACTAATAAAGCTAGATTATGCACCACTTACACCACTCCCTTTCCTCCAAAAATTCTCACAAAACAGACACCAGACAAATGTCCAACACTCACTATGTTATCTTAAATATTTGAATTCCTTTTAAAAACCAAAAAAAAAAAAGAAAAAAAAATGTTGTCGAGGAAACATTGAAAAAATATTTAATGTTGGATAATAACAGCAAATTTTTTTTTTGTTCCTTCTCTTCATTCTTTCCTATCCAATTTCTATCTAGCACTGTCTCACAATATTCTTTCGTTTTTTTTATCCTTAAGCAATATGTTTTGTTGAATCATGGCCAATGCAAGCGGAAAAATGGGAAATGTGAGGAAATGATGGTTATGGGAAATGAAAAGATGGTTAAAGAAATCGTTTTGTTAGTTCTATTATTGTATGACAATAAAGAGGTTTTTGTGCTAAAAAGGGTTATTAAAATATTTTTAAAAATTATTGTTTCGAAAGCACATGGCTTAAATTGCTGGATTAACTGTTACTGAGTCCAGATCCCTCTCAAGTTAAATTAAATATTTCAACTTTAACAAGCTGAAAACTCAAGAAAATTCCACAAATTTTCTCAAAGCACTAAAGCATTCTTCCAACTTCAAATGACTTCATTTATCCTTTAAGTAACTGTTGGACTGGAAAGTCTTAAATTCCTAAGAAGCACTCATAAATAAACTTTCATGATTGTTGCACTATAGAAACTTATAACTTACCCATAAATACCAATGGAATTGCTTCTGTTCATTGCAAACATTTTTTATTGAATTATCATTTGAAATTCTTGAATCAATGAAGTAAAAAGGAGAAACTTAAACAATTCTCAATGATATTAAATCCCTTACATCATTCCCAACTAAAAAAAAAAAGAAATAAATAAAAGAAAAGGAAGAAAATATTTTGAAATTCTAGCTTCTTTTCTTGTTTACCCATTGGCAAGTGAGCTAAGTGTATTGTAGACAAGAATAATAATCATACTAATAGTAGCAAAGAATTGAAAACGAAGTATCAAAATGAGAATGTCTTAGGGACATAAATTGAAGGAAATACTAGCAAATGTGATAAAGAAAAGTTTGGAAATGGAGCAGTAGCAAAAAGGTTTATGTAACGCATATGAATTCAGAGTTGCAACGCAAGCGGCCTGCGCAAGCGAAAACCGTACAAATTCTTCATAATTTTTAGGGTTTTCTATCAAAACCGTACAAACTATCGAGAATTTGTACGGTTTTCGTCTGCACAGGCCGCCTGCGTTGCAATTCTGTATGAATTTTACAGATCTTATTCAATGACCTGCATTAAAAATTTCAAGACAAAGTGATCAAGTTCTTTTAATTTAACTTTAAATTGCTCCTTTAAAAATGCAACATACAAAAAGAATAGAGTTGATAAAAATAACCCAGAAGCAGCAGTAATAGAGACAATGAAACAGAAACTCTAACTCATCATCTTTTATTTCAATGGTATTCGATTCAACATTATGGTTTCAGTAAAGAAGAAAATAGGAAATGAAATACAATAAGAAATAAGAAGAAGAACCAGGAAAATGGCATTGCTGTCGAACGTCTGTCATCAACTTCAATGTGATTATGTTTTGGAAACGGCAGTTTGATATTTGAGTTTATAAGCTTTTTTGGCAAGCAATAGTAAATACACGTGGATCAATGGAAAGAAAAAGAAACACGTGTTGATATTTGAATGAATCAAAAATTTCAATTTGAGTGTAAGGATGTGAAACATTTGACCTTCTTCGAAAGGTTCTTCCGGCAGCTAAGGTAACTGTTTACTTTTTATTTAGATTCTTTTAGGTTATGAAAGATTTAAGGATGATTTTTGTGTGTTTCAAAATCGGTATGTATGCTTCAATAGACTTTCAAATTTGTTGAGTGGTTGTTTGTATTTTTTGGGAAAAAAACCATGAGCTTGAACTGACCACAATCAGTAAGACATCCAAAAACATTCAAATTCATAACTTTAATGTAGATTAGTAAGACAAAAACTAAAATTCTTGAATGATGTCACTTGATAACATTTCCTTGATTAACACTAAAAATTCAACTCAAATCCTTTAACTATGACAACATTCCTTTCCCTCAAACAACTTTCAACCTCATTTCTCATGGAAGTTCTTAAAAAAATCACAAAACAACTTAAATGAAAGTTTCTTCCTCAAGTCTCGCGAAGATTCACTAGCACTGATTGTGTCTTTTTAATTCATCCAACTTTCTAGAGACTTTCAAACTCAAATCCAAGACTTTTTATCTCCTTCAAGTGAATTTTGAAGACGAAAAAAAGAGAACATAAAAAATAGTAAATGTTGCAGCACAAATAAAAACTTTTTAGAGGAAGCATAAACTTTAACATGATTAAATTCTAAAAGAAAACTTGATGCTTCTTTTTTACACTGTGTATTTTTATTTTGGTGCAATTTCGAGTTGAAAGGGGAAGAGAAAAAGTAAATGAGCAACTTTTGCTGTAGTTCCTTAACTTTCTTTGTACGGTATCGGACGAGAGGAGAAATTTATAGCATTTTATAGAGATTTTCAGATACTTAAGTGGAGGAATTTTGAGCGGAATTTTTTTTTATTACTATAGTTAATTTTTAATTTATGTTGAGAGTTCGAGAGATGCAAGGGATGGTGACTTTATGGTTTGTGATTATTTTAAATTTTTTTTTTATTTTTAAGAGCTAATGATCAAATAAATAGGGCTAAAATTTTTCTAAATCAGCTCAACTAAACTCGAAATATTCATAAAAATTCCAATCCTCAAACTATCGTATCCAGATCAGAAAAATTGAATAACTTTTAATTTGTTTTTACTTGAACTCCTTCCTACTTTTTTCCTATATAAATTTTCATCTCTCTCATTTTAGTCTTGTATCCCTTTTTAAGTTTTCCTCTTGCTCGCTATTTCAATTATCTTCAGTAGGTGCAAAAAAAAACTCAATGCAGAAGGGAAAGAAAAATTGTTCACAATCATCAAAGTAGTTAAAAATTAATTTAGTTTTAAAGACTTCTCCTCTTCACACAGGAACATTTCTCAATCTAAAAGTGGCACTCGAGTGCTATTGATAGTGCTGAAAATGAAATGAAAAAGTTATTATAAAAGTGAGAAAAATTGATTGAATTAATTGAAACGAGAGCATGAAAAAGGCTATGAATTGGGCTTTGAAATATGAGAGGAGGTGTGGAGCTGATTTTTAGCGCATTTTCCCCTTGGGAAAAGGACGCTATTATCCGCACTTTGTCCGTCCGTCCGTCCGTCCGTCCGTCCGTCTGTCTGTCTGTCATCGCATCTCCTCCTCAGGGTTAAGCTTTTTTGATGCGGTTTTTGGCTTAAAATGTGTGTAGTATGTCTGGCTAGAGCTGGCGAAAAAATCAGCACGAATGGTCACTTCCTCTGCTGGAACCAGCGTAAAAAGTGCCAAAATTGCATTTCTTTGTATGTGTTAGTGTGGTAAAATACACTAAAATGTTGACTTTTTCAAAAATTCATCCTTCCTCGGTTCAAATCCCATCGGAAGCGGAATTATTTTTTCGGTACTTTTTTGATTCCTTATGACTGGAACTGACTTTATGGCCATGAATGCTTACTGGATCTTCTTTTATGGCCATGAATGCTTACTGGATCTCACTTTATGGCCATGAATCCTTACTGGATCTTATTTCATGGCCATGAATCCTTACTGGATCTTATTTTATGGCCATGAATGCTTACTGGATCTCATTTTATGGCCATGAATGCTTACTGGATCTCACTTTATGGCCATGAATGCTTACTGGATCTTACTATATGGCCATGGATGCTTACTGGATCTCACTTTATGGCCATGAATCCTTACTGGATCTCATTTTATGGCCATGAATGCTTACTGGATCTCATTTTTAGCGCATTTTCCTAGATTTTCATAATTTTTCCGAAAAGTTTTGTATTGTATATATTATAAAAACTTACATTTATAAAAAAAATCTCATCAATATAAATAATTAAAATGTCACATTAACATTTTAATAAAAAAGCATCAGTGGCGTAAGTGTTAGAGTGCGTGGCTCCTACCATGAGAGTCATGGGTTCAAACCTAGCCCGTGACCAAATACTTTTTTGCTTTTTTTTTTATTCTATGTTGCATAATGTTTTTCATCCATTTTTTTTCTGTCAATTTTAAATTTTTGGGTAAATAAAGAATGGATATAGATAAATATTTGGCTTTGTACTTTTAGGGTTTTAATTCTTTGTGTATTTACTGATCGCGGAAAATGCGCTTTCGTCGGTCACGAGTGACCACCGTTATACTTGTTTTAAGTACTGGTGTAGGATCTTAAATTGTAATTTTGGGTCTTTGGATTGTCGAATGTCTTATGGTCTGTTTTTGTATTTTGAATTCACAAATTCTTAAAAAATTCCAAAAAAACCTTTTAGGATTTAAATTAATTTCTCAGATCCAACAAAATCATGCTAATCTTTTCAACCTCATGTCCCTGCCATTTTCCATAAAATTTCAAGTTATATTAAATGAACAAACTTGAATTTCATATAATTAAATAAACAGCAGCTTGATGATTTAATTGAATCAGTTTGATACTTTTTCCACTCTTTCCTCGCATAAAACCGACTTTAGTCGTTCAACAGCATCAGCAGCCCCTTGAGGCTGAGCAAAAAAAAAAAAAAATATTGAATGTGCAATAAAAACAGCAAGAAAAAAAAATATTTAAAATAAAATTATGCATCAAGCTCGTGTACACTCTTTCAGATTGTTTAATTTAATTTTAAAAAATGCCAATTGTGAGAGTCGAATGCCTTTTTATCGGAAGCTATTCAATTGATAAAATTGAAATTTATTTTTAATTAATTAAATTGAAAGAATGAAAAAGAGAGTAAAATCGGTAAATGAATGATGATAATGATGAGATGGTTGGACAGAGAATCTCTTTTGTGCTGTTCAATTTGCCGTGTTTTACGCGTATTTTGAGAAGAATGTGAAATTGTTTTTGTATACCAGATGAAATTAAATTCCTGCATAGTGTGCAAAATTGTTAAAATTATTTGCAAATAACTTTATTTAAAAGGCATCAAACTTTTTAATACCAATCGATCAATAATTTGATTTTATGATTTTATTGAAAAAGTTTCTTACTTTTAAAATTAATTGGATTTTTTTTCCTCACTTTGAATTGCCACTCAATATTCAACATTCACTGATCGGATTTTCCTCAAAAAAATAAAAGCCGGATACATAAATGACAGAGGAAATTAATGCACGGCTTAGATGACAGCGAGCTAGAAATCTTCAAACGGTTCACAACTTGCACCAAAAAATAAAATAAATTGAAAATTCCATGGAGAGAATTTTCTTCGTTTTCAGTCATGAGCTTGAAGAAAATTCTGACAATGTCACGCGAAAAAGTTGAACATAAGAGAAATTTTTTGTTGGATATGAAATAAATTGGAATTAAAATTCATGACGCATCAGTGTCTCACGTTTATTAGAAATTTTTTGAATATCGATATGTCCTGTCGTATCTGTGATGTAATTCGGTTCTTATTTTATACTGAATACGAAGAAATTCATGAATGTTCCAGCAGCCAATCAAGAACGATGGCAATTAAATTTAAATTACAGCCTTAATGTAGATTAATGAAGAATCTTTTGGTGATTAGAAAATTTCTAACTTTCTAGCCCAAGCTTGTCTAATGATTGAAAAAAAATGTGTGCTTCCACCATGACTGAAAATTAAGATAAAATTTATGACGGAACATAAATCATGCAAGCATTAAATGCTAATACTAATCGACGTAAATCTCTAATGACCTAAATAATCGGAATCAATGGACTTTAAAATTCTCCGATATCCAAAAGGTCATACCAACAAAAAAGTATGTCCTAAATGCTTCCTTTCGTCAGTGAAAAACACTTTCAATTAGAAAATATTCAATACCATCAGCAATATCTTTCCATTTCCATACATACGAAAGGAGAGAGAATGGACACCGAGTGTCATTAGTAAAATTGATAAAGAAGGAAAAATATTTTCCATTAATATGTACGAGTAATGGATTTATGTATGGGAACACTACGTTAAGGGCTATTGAATTTCGATTAGTACGAAAAATATTTTTTTTTTGTCCACAATAATCGGATTTTTGCCATCCATTCGAGAGTGAGTAAAAGATAGAAATTAAGCCAGATAGGCATGGACAAAGACGAAGAAAAATTCTCTATTTTTGACCCCATTATGAAAACATAATTTTCCATTTATCTCGACGTTTTCTAGTCGAGAAAGTTTTTCGGTATTAAAAATATTTTTTTTTATTTTCATGGGTAGATGAAAATGGATTTTGCCTTATGCATCTCATGCCTGTCTGCCAATTTTAGTTTCATTTAATGAACATATATGAACATCATGTATTTTACACACAAATCTTCCTTTTTGGTATTTTCCAGCATTTTCATACCTACACTAACGAGATGAGCTTGTGAAGTTCCTTGGAATTATATTGGCAGGATTATACATGCATGAATGAAAGTTGTTATGTTCAAGTTTTTCTTTAGAATGAATGAATAATAGGAATTTAAAATAGAAGAGCAGGGAGTCATCTAAAAATAAGGTACCTATACTCAAGTAAAAATTATTAATTGGTTACAATTTATTATTATATAACCAGGTATATAACTTGATTCAGGAAGTAGCCAGAAGTATTTTGAAGGGGGGGGGGGGGTGGGGGGAAGGACTTGAATTTTTTTTGTATGGAAAGAAAAATCTAAAAGATGGGGTCAAAACCCTTTTGGCTACGCCCCTGCCTCGATTCTACTTCTAAAATGTCATAGCTTAATCTACTGTAATAGCTTTATATCCATTCCTTATTAATTTCCATTTAGTCCAAAAATTCCCATCAAAATCACCTCAAGGATGACACACCAGAAAATGTTGGGTTCCCTGAGCAAGAAAGATTAACATTTCTATACGATTAGCACATAATCCAAATTGGTATTCGCAAATTAACAATGCCAAATGTCGTATGTAATTAAGGAAGAACTATTCGTGTGTGCTGGGTGTGGGACATGAAAATACAATCAATTAAATTTTACTCTTTCCCTCAACAAAAGCAGCCATTGAACACACAGAACAACTAGAAACTGATAGTTTTGAGACAAATCAATTAAATACACATTTGAAATTGAAAATTGAGATAATTTTTTAGTCCTCCCTTCTGTGTCGTTCCTGACTGAAAAATTCAAAGCTGTCCATTTTGGTTTTAGTTTCACTGAAATGGAAAACTAATTTTTAATTCTATGTGAAAAACTTTTTTTCTCTTCTTTTTGTGCTGCCTATACAAAAAAAAAATAATTTTTTTCCCATTCCTCTCGTGCTTCCTTTTCATTTTCGATTCCATTTTTCAAATAATATCGAAATGATCGGGTTTATGTGAGAAGAAATTAATTAAAAAAAGGTTTTCATTTCGTTTCCGTTTCATCCTTATGCTGGGTGTCTATGTCTGTAAAAAGGCACGAATTTTCATTTTCTGTTGCTTTTTGTGACTTTTGGGGATTTAATTATTGTGTTGATTGTCTGACTGGCTTAAAGGTTTTTTTATGGTGTTTATTGACACAAAAGATGTGAGAATTGAGATCAGGCCCAGGGTGTGGAACTGATCAAATTGATCAAAAATGATCAAAAATTATCAAAAAATGATCAAAAATGATCAAAAATCAATTCGATCATTTCCACACCCTTGGATCAGGCAATATTTGACTAGATTGGCAGGTTAAAGTTTCTTTGGATCTTTAAAACATTGCAAAATGTCAACAACTTCAATCCCAGCTTTCTATACAAAATCCTTTTCAACCATCCACCTCCAATTACTTTTCAACTTATAATCTTCTTCATTCTCGCACACAATTATAATGAATGAAATGGCTATGCATGGCAGATTATAATTCGAATTGAAATTGGCTTTTGGGCTTCTCACAATTGGTGCAAAGACACAAAAAAAATTGAGAACGATAAGATTTAATTACATAAAAGCCAGCTTTTTGTGTGCCTTTTACACTGCGGAATGTCATTGCTGATGGAGAAAGAAATAAAAAGAGGAGAAAAAAATATTTTCATCCGTGAAGATCGTGCTCATTGAAATGACACGAGAAAAATGAAAAAGGCGATAATTCCATTCGCCATTCTTTATTTCCAATTTCATCTTTTATTGCCGCTGCTGTTGATCCTTTTTAAAAAGCAATTAAAATTTTTTCCCATTAATTTTCTTATCCTTAACGTTCACTTTTTTTTGTGCTCATTTCGGAACATGATAAGAACGATTTCAAAAAGATTTAAAACTCATCAACCGTGAAATTGATTTGCTATAAGATATTTGTATTTTAGGGCTATTAATTACTGCCATCTGATTTGGTTTTGGTGTGTCTTGTGGCTTTTCAAATCAACAGAGATTTATTTTAGATTAATTAAGGCGAAATTGTTAGTATAGAGTTAGAATAACTCGGTGGTGGAGTGGTGATGATATTTTAGATTCAAATAATCTGAAGCGCAGTTTTTATTCTTAGATTCTAAGTTCGAAACTCAAAATATGACAAATCGATCACTTTTAATGAATAAAATTCAATAAAGGCATTAGAAAATTGTAAATGTAATTTTTATGTAGGAATATGTCTAGAACTTATAATTTTAAAAATTTTCAATGAAGATTTCACTTCCTCTACAGTCCTAGTCATGTTTCTCTTTAAAACTAAATTTACATTCATTAATGACATCTCAACTTCTGGAATATAATTCAAGCATTCATAAAGCTTTTCGCAGCTGTTCCTTAGTAATTTTACTTCAGCACTTATCTCCATGCTCTCCATGCACGTGTGACTACATACTCTTCCCCGAAAAAGAGCCATTAAATGTGTATTAAAAACTGTAACAATGTGTGCTTACACTATAATTTTAAGTAATAAGCAAAAGCAACAAATTGCATGGCATTTTAAAATGCGAAATAACAGAAAAGTATGCTTCTAGCAATTTGCGTAAATTGTTCATAGCAATTTATCTCTTAAATATAGTCTCATGCTGAGAATATTGGAGCACATATGTGTGTTTCTTCTGAATAATTTGTAAGAAAGTCATGAATTATTTATTTAGTGTTTTAGAATGGTTTGAGACGCTTATGGAGCTGAATTGATTGTTTGGTTGGGAATTGAAGTTAATATGGATGTGGCAAATAAAATCAATTTTAAATCCACTACATAAACATTTTATTCTTAATATTATTGACTTGAAAACTCCTCAAACAGACAATTTAAAGCACAATAGCATCTAATCCACAAAATCAAGCTCAAAAGTTTAAGTTTCCTATAAAATGTTGTCTCATGGAGATATTCAGATAAATATAGAGCAACGAACAGTATCTCAATTATTTTATATCATACATCCGTAGATATAAATTGAGAATTGAGTAGGAAAAAAGAAATACTCACATAAAAACGAGAATCCGGGCTATTCATTAAATTTTGTGGCTGCAAATTGAAATTTCTTAACGGAACTGGAAATTTTATTTCCTCAATTTTCCTTTGGTGCTACTTCCTATTTTTTCAGTTTACGTGATGAAAAATGTTTTAAAATTTTATGCTAAAATTTCTCAAAATTCATTGTGAAATTTTGAAAAAATCAAAATTTTTTAGACAGCTATAAGAAACATTTCCAGCTCGGGCTTAAGTGTGCTTAACTTAAATTTTGTTATCTTTGCAGATTTAGATGAGCAAAACAATTCAGATTTTTTTTTTCTTCACTGAGATGTGACTTCACTTTCATTTAGAATTTAAACTCGTACGACGATAGTCATGTTGAACAGTATTGGAATAAAATTTCATTTTTGCATTATTGTACTAGTCAATTGTGCATCAGCATTGCCACCATTTATAATCAAACAGCATGACAGCAATGAAATATCATATCAAGTTGCATCAAAAGGCAATCATCCGAGACAATTTTCATTGTTGTGTGAGGCAGGAGGTGATCCGATACCCAAGTAAGTTGATTTTATTGTCTTCTGATGAGGACAATGATTGCTGTGCATTTGTGAAGTTTTGATGTGAAAATTTTGTAGATTGTTGAATATGTTTGAATCCTCAAAATTTCCAATCTTCAACCTAAAATTTTCAAAAAATATCCTAACCCAAAAATTAACATGAAATTCTTATGCAGATACCGATGGACCAAAAATGGGAAGCACTTCAACCTCACAGAATATGAAAATAGAATAACAATGGACATGCCAAATGGTACATTAATATTTCGTGTACCCCAAAATGATGACGAAGGAATTTATCAGTGTTTTGCAAAAAATAAGCATGGCTTCGCATCATTTAATCCATACATCGTACAAAAATCATTTCTCAATGGCTTCAAGGACGATTCAATTGAAGTGATAGAGGTACCGCTCGGACAGCCATTGAAACTCGAATGTAAGGCACCAGATGGCTTTCCAAAGCCATCAGTTTATTGGATGATTCAAACATTTGGAAGCGGTGAAATTCAAGAAATTGAAAATGCACGTCGCACAGTTGATCCTGAAGGAAATTTGTGGTTCTCGTCTGTGCAACGTGATGATGAACTTAAAAAAGCATATTATGCATGTGCTGCAACAACACCGAGACGAAATGAATACAAGTTGGGCAAACGTGTTCAGGTAAAGGTTATTCATGCAAATAAAGACAACAATGATGATGACGACAGCAGTGGTGATCGTGAGACGGATGAGAAAAGTCATGAAAATTTAGTTCCACCAATTATGCAATATGTCTCACATCCACACGTTGTCGTACTGCGTGGTCAAAGGACTGAATTATTTTGCATTTATGGCGGATCACCGGTCATACATGTCATGTGGAAATTTAATGGCTCGTCCATAAATTACGATAAGCGAGTCATGGAGAAAAATTTTGGCAAGTCACTTCTCATACGCGATACACGACTTAATGACCGTGGAACTTACTCATGTGATGTATCGAATGGTCCAAATAGCAACAAAACATCATTAATAAATGTCGATGTCCTGGCAAAGCCATATTTCATCGCATATCCAAAATCAAAGTCAATTGTTGAGAATGAAACGTCAACCGTTGATTTTCATTGTGATGTTCGTGGATGGCCAGAACCGGACATTATATGGACGCACAATGGTCAAGTACTCAACATTCCAACAGAATCAACAACACAATCATCGTCGTTGTTCTCAACGTCAACGGAATCGTCGTCTGGAGAGCGATTGAGTGTTGTGAAAAATAAATTGACAATTAAGGATTTAATTAAAAGTGATACTGGCAATTATGGATGTAATGCAACAAATTCACTTGGATATGCTTATAGAGATTTCTATTTAGATATTGTAAAGCCACAGAAAGTTCTTAATTGAGATAGTTTATTAAGCGTGTGCATTATTATTTTTATTATTATTATTATTACTATTTCCATTATTTTTATCATCTTGTCTTATATGACTGTGCTTCCATATGATATTATAATAAATATAAAGATTTTGTAGGAATGACTGTGTGCTTTCTATTATTGGAGAAGGTTTTAGGATGTAATATCTATCTGTGAATTTTCAACGTGAATTTTAATGATAGCATAGTTTTAAACTAGTTTCTAGTGATTAAAATACTTTGAAACAAAATGCACTATGAACTAGTCACGACTAGTTCACGCAGCCACACATGCTGTGCGTGTAATTAAATACACGATTTTCAAGGAAATATTAATTTATAGAACAGCTCTTTCTCAAATTTGACAGCGTTAAATACACGAATTCATACTACAATATAATATGCATGCAAATAGTTTTAGTCATGAATAGTTCAAGTAGCATAAATAAGCTATTTATAGTTTATTTGTGGAACTATACTAATGATGAATAATGATGTTAAATTGTTGATGAATGCATTGAACTCACGAATGCAGGATATTTTTATTTTGTTCTGTTTTACATGCTGTGGGTGCTGCAAATGAAATTATAATGGGTAGAAAATCAGATTAAAATTCTATGGTATCGTGTTATGTCCATCATTAAATGAAATAGAATACAAGACTACACTTTTGAGTTATTTTCTGGGAGGAAAATTTCTTTAAAAAACATTTTAAAAGACTTTAATTGAAAATGACCCATAAAACACCCTCAAAATGAGTCAGATTAAAAAGTTTAATCGACTTTGCCGTTTCACAAAAAATATTTTTTTTTCTTTAAAGATAGCTGCAGATGCCCCATAAAATTGCAAAATCAATAAAACTTTGTATTTTACCCTCATTCTGCTGTTACAATTTTTTTTCTAGACAACCGATTTTCTCCGAATTTAGAAAGACTAAAAGGTCAAGAACAAGAAAAATCCTCGTACGGTACTGAATATTTTATATAGAGACTTTTACAGCTTCAGTAAGCTCTCTTCTGAGAATATTTATTTTCAGGTCATGCTGAGCTAAATTCTGCATTTTTTTTTTTCAAAAAAATAAATTTGTAAAAAATGTTATCTTCAAAAAAATGAAAACTTTTCCCATCCTAAATAAACAAAAACATTCGCCAAAAATTCAAATCAGCTGTTTTAATCCTCATCTCATGCCTAATTTCCTTTCCAAAAACAACGCAAATTTCTTTAACGTATCTAAAAATTTCAAAAATATGCATGCGTTGCAAAGCTCATCTGCGCATGTACACCAGCACATTACCCGACCCTTTGTCACAACTTTGATGACGACATAGAGGAACAAAAAAAACTTTTACGTTTCCTTTCATTTCAGCTTTTGCAATTTTTTTTATTCGTGGGTGAAAAACAAAGTCGAAACGGATAAGAAAATTTTTTGATTTTACTAGAAAATGTTGATTTAGTTGATATAAAGTCAATTGTATATTGTTAAATAGTCACAATGGAAGGTACGGAAGATATTATAGAGAATGGAAAATGTGGGGAAATCGATGAACAATATGAATCGAAAAATGGGAAATTTTTATTCAATTTCGATCATATGGACAATAAGTCTTATGAGTTTGAGGCAAATTATAATGGAAATGACGACTATTCCGATGGTGAGGAACGTGAATCTGAGGAAAGTGACAGGTATGGTAAAAAATTTTAATAATTCAAGAAAAATCAATAAACAAAAAAAAATTATATTTACAAATTAGAATCCGTGCATTGGAAGAGGAACAAGAGTCACTTTTGTCCAACTTGATGGCATTAACGACACATTTTGCTCAAGTACAATTTCGACTACATCAGATTGTTGAGGCACCAGAAAAGGACCGTGACATGTTACTTAAAAAACTCGAAGACTTTGCTGATCGTGGAATTCCAAATTACAGTGAGCAAAATGGTGATAAAAGTATGAAAACAATTCTCACGAAAATGGATTGCCAAAAGAATCGCCAACAAGAATTAATCGAGCAGTTAAAGACACAGTTGGATGATTTAGAAAAATATGCCTACGAAACCGGTGAGCCAGTCCTTCCCCAAGCCATAATGATGGAAAAACAAAAAATTATAATTGATGAATTGAAGCAAAAGATGAATTTAAACTTCAATGAACTCGATTTGCCTCAATTGTCACCGGACGAATTAAGAAATCATGTTGATGCGGCATTTGGTGAATTTGTGAGTCCATTGAAGATGAAGGAGCAACTGGTGGCGCAACTCAAGACACAAGTCAATGATCTCGAAAGATTCATAAAATTCCTTCAAGTTGAAAAAAGTGAAAAGAGGAAAATGCTGAAGCAGCAGCTGCTGAAGAAGCACAATTGCTCTGACATTGATCTACATAATAAATCATGTAATTGTAATTATAATAATAGTACCAGCAAAAGAGGCAAAGATAGTGATGTGAAAGTGACAAATAATAACAACAGTAATAATGTTGTGGCTGAGAGGAGTAAGAGGGTCAATGTTAAGTGAGTATTATTGGCTAATCAATTTTCTTGTTTGTGTATTGAGGTTAGTTGACATGTTGATTCAATTTTTTGAATATCCTCGTCAATTGTTTGATTAAATTCTCAGATTTCTTGAAAGGATCCTTAAAACAGGGTTGGAATAAATTATTACATTATAAGGTTTTTACTTAGACTCAGTAGTTTATATAGAAATGTTAAAAATAGCAGTTGACTTTATAATTTTATTAACCAAAGCCTTTCAAAAAATTTTTGAACCCAAAACATTTCATGCATATAAACTAACGATTCCCTGAGCAATTTCTCCTTCATGCACATAAAAACATTGAATCAACATCCATCACTTCCAGCAAAAATGCTATCCCATACAAACAATATATTCATCCACACATTCTATCTTCCATAATATATTTACATAGCAATTCGCATGACAGTGACGGACGTCAATCATCATCTTCTTCAACATCGACAACAGCAACATCGTCATTACCTCAATTAAGCAGTCCCAACTTCAGTGATAAGCTATTTCAAATGTTCAACAAAGCATCAACAATTTTCCACATCTTTGCCCTCTCGCAAATGAATTGCGCGAGTCAAAATGGTAAGCATTTTAGACGTAATGTATTGAAAAAGACAACGAGAGGAAATCATTGGGGTGATATACGTGCAAAATTAGAAGTTGATATACAAGAGATATTGGCCTTAGTAAAGGTCATAAATATGACAGCCGAGCAAGAGCGTAAAATGAATAAGAGTCATGATACGGAAGGAGAAACAGACGATGATGATGTTTTCATTGAAATGAGAACAAAAATTACTGAGCCGCAAGGTACTTCAACACGTAAACAAAGTCGATATCGGTCAAATTCATCATCATCCTCAATCATGTTGCCACCACCATACAGCTTGACAAGCTCTTCCAAATCTGACGAATTAAAGACATTAAATATTGAATTAATAACATTAGTTAGGAAAAAATTTGCAGTGACTTTACAGAAATTAATGCAACATGGTTTGCGTAGTGTTAATGAGTCACGTCATCTTGTGCCATTTATTGGGTGCTTCTATAATTTTCAACCTCCAAAAAATAGCAACTTTAATAAAAATGGACATCATCAGTATCCTGATGAGGACTACAAAGACATGCATGCGTGGGAGTTAATTTTAGAATATTATCACACGAAAAATGGTGACTTTTATACGGAAACGCCTGCTCAAAAGCTTTCTCAGAGCTTCAATTTAGATATTGGTGATGGACTTACATCAAATAAACAGGTGAGTTTGTGGAGGTGGATGAGAAAAAAAATTGTTTACTGAGCTGATTTTCATAAAACTTTTCCAAGGTCTATTTTGCAAAACAAATGTACTTTATACTTTTTTCCCTCTTATTCAGTAGTTCGCAAAGTTTGATTCACGACACGATATTGTATTGATAAAGCGGGTTTGAATCCTAATTCAATTCCCTTTAAATTCAGTAGGCAGATTATAGAAAATTTTGCATGTGTCTCTAAACAAAAAGTTCAAGAACTCCTGCTATTATCGAATCGCTACGAACGTCACTGTTGCGTAAAATCCATACATAAGTATTGAATATGAAAACAGTTCCGTGGAAGGAAATAGATTGAAAGTAAATTTCATGGGAATGGTATCTAAATGATGAAGGGAAAAAGCTTTTAAGAATGTTGTTTATTTAGTTCTTATCAATTGACTAGCTCAAAGGTAGTCACGTTCTTGTGATGTGCACTTTACTTACCGCCAACACACAAAAAGGTTTATCTATGATTCTGAAAATTCTAAAATTAGAACTCGTATCAATCATGACTTTCCTTTAGCTTTTGCAATATCATGTTTGTACTACATAGTCCAAGTCGTTAATGGATGAATAATGTTTCACATTTTATTTCATTCATCTTCGATTCATGTGACACTATTGACCATGAACGATAAATATATCAACGTCAAAGTTTATGTGGGATGAATTTTATGGATCATAATTTTTATACGTGAATAGACGACGCTTTAGATGTTAATTGAAATCAATGACGTTAGTGTTAGGAGATGCATTGATAATGAAATTAATGGGGAGAGTTATAGATGTAAAATCTGATTAGAAATAATCATTTGAATTTGAACTTATTGAGTACCAAAGAGAAAGTAATTTAAATACAAACTTAAAAGATTTTTGTTACAACACAAATTAATTTTTTTGAGGGGTAAACAACTTGATGTAAACAATCTTTTTCGATCTGGATAGTGATGCGAAATTTTCAAAATAATTTTTAACGGTCTTAAATTCAGATTTTTATTGCTTTTTATTGATTTGATTATGATGATTAATTTAAATTGTTTACTTACCTAATTGTGCGCGTAACGTACAAAAACAAACTTATTATCATTACAATTCTCACTTACTTATTTATATTTATTTATATACTTATAATTTGCTGAAATATCTTTTGATAAATTTTGAATGTTGAAAAACTTTGTTAAAGCTAAAACTTATGTACATAACTGTCCGAGAGGATCAATAAATAATATCAATCAATCAATCAAAGTAAAAATTTTAAACCCTTCAAGTTCAAGGTCTCATTTCCTGCAAAAATGAGATGTCTTTCGTTCCTGACACGATTTTCACAAGATACAGTTCAAAAATTCTCAATGAATGTCTCAAATCATTAAAGAGAATTAAAGCACCCTCCAAACATTTTAAAAATTTTTCTTTAATCTAATTTCTATCAAAATTCTACAAAAACTCGATTACCCTTTATCGTGCCTTCTTTGATACTTTTCTAGAATATTATCAGCACTCTACTTAAATAAATCATCAAAAGAGATCAAAAGGTCAATTCAAAAGACAAATTTTTCTAACCTTCTTTTCATTCATTCTAGACTCTTTTATTGGCTATTCGTAACATCATCAACCTCCACAGTCCCTACAAGAGAAGCTATAATTCACATTTTAAGGCATTCGTTTGTGCTGGATTGAAGTAAGTTCTCATGAATTATTCAGTTTAGAAATTTTATCTTAAATTTAATTTTCTACAAAACTGAAAAATCTAATTTTATTTCCACAGCTCACGCAAACTTGTACAGTGGCTTAATCTCATCTTTCAAAGTCATGATCTGGTGTCAACATATTATACTCCTTGGAGTTATGTTGCTCAAACAGGCTTCCGTGATGCTTTAAAGTCAATCGATCAGTTGTCAAAATTAGAGTTTTATGATTTGCCGGTTGACTTGGCTGTTAGGAATTTAGCGAATATTAAGGATGTGTTTTCATAAGTGGAGTGTGGAAATTAGGATGATCAGCAGGTGTTGGAGTTTTGATTGGTTATTTTTAAGTGAATATTCAGTATTTCGTTAGAATTATTTTTGTGTTAGTAAGAATTGGAGGTTGGAATTTGAATTTGGACACTTGGATGCTAAAAATTCAAAAGATTTACAAAAGTTCACCAAATTCAATGAATACCATCCGTCTACATGAGGAATTGCTAATTTAAATGTAAATTCCAAAGTAACTTCTTTTTATTCCCTTGAGTTAAATGGATATTGAGCTAATGGCAAACAAAATGACACTTTTAAGCCCAAAAACCCCAAATTGAGATTTGAGAAGATAAACGCAAAAAATTTATCAGATTTTGAGCATTTTCATCATGACAAGGTCTCTTTCTTGTCTCATCGGAATTTGAGATTATTTCTAAGAAAAAGTAAAGAATTATTGGACATGTGATGCCATTAACCTAAATTCTCAGTGACTTACCTTTTTCTTTGCTTTTACAAAATTTTTGAAGTATTTTACAAATTTCAAATCTCATATTTCATCGTAAGCCTCGTTGAGAAAATGTTTAATGATTTCCATTAAAAACTTTTCGTGTTTTGATCTTCTTAATAAATTTACCATGATATGATTTTATTCTCATGAATTAAGACGTAAATTCGTTGAAAATGTCAAGAATAAGAAATTAGATGCTAAATTTTTTTAAGATTTCGAGTGCAAGAGTGTGAAGTAAGAGGATGTAAGAGATTTTTGGGTAAAGATTCTCACTTAAAGCTTCAATAACATTAAGTTTAGTCAGAAGAGCTGTATTTCTTAATTTTAAAGGTACGACACTTAGTACCAACAGGGGCGTAGCCAGAAATTTTTTGAGGGGGGGGGGGGGGCAAATTTTTTGAATGGAACCAAAAATTTAGGGGGGGTCTTGGGATTTTTTTACACAAAAATCCCTAGCAAATTGAAAAAAATTTCCAAAAAGAGGGGGAGGGGGTTAAAACCCCCAAACCCCCCCCCCCCCCTGGCTGTGTTTTTTTAAATGAAGACCTATAAGATTGTATGCGCTCTCAAACACAGTTATGTTCCCAATAGTGAACCAAAAATACTGCAGCAACAAGAAGACTTTTAATCCCTAAGAAAAATTCATTATCTTTTTCTCAGAAGCTCAAAAGCACCCCAAGAACATAAATCTCAATTTCCACCACATGCTTAACTTCTTAAAATGCTCTTCCATCATTTTTTCAATGGAAAAATTCTCCGAAAAATCCTAATTACAAAAATGTTTTCCTTAAAAAGCCTAAATGATTAAGCGATTAGCTCATTTATCTATTTAGCTCACAACCTTCCAAGAACTTAATTTTAGATCATTTATTTCCTTTTGATTAATTATGAAACATGAATAGAAGAAAATAGGAAAAAATTGGACAATGGATAGGCAATCAAGAAAACGGAGATTCAGGAGATGCATTTGATATATCAACATGAAAATGATGACAAAAGAATCAATTATTTATTCATAAAAGTAATCAAAAAATAGCATAATTAATTATATTAAAGATTTACATATAAAAATATAATTGAATTTTTTTTGCAAATTGATGAGAAAAAACAATTGTTTTGGCGGGAGAATAAAATCTGATAAAATTTCCCAACGATTCCCATCGATTTGCAAATTAAATCCTTACAAAAGCAAGAAATCAAACTGATTTCAGCTAATTGGAGTCATGTGGCTACTCCATAGGCTGAACACTTGATAATTGCCATAATTAAGGTTAATAGGATTGTTAAATGATGAAAGAATGTAAGCGAGAACTATTTGATGCCCTCCTAAAAGTGTATTTTTAAAGAGTATTTCTAGCGAGTTTATTTTGGGACGCAAGGAAAGCTTTTTGACCTTGACATTCCAAAGATAAATAATAAAAAAAATATTAAATATTAAAGTTGCATTAACTGAGAATATAAAAAAATAGATAATGAAAGTGATGATTGTAAAAATGTTGAGAATTGAGCTTTTATAAGTGACAAATGATCCTATTTACTTAAAAAAAAAATATATGAAAAATTCTTTGATTTGAAGATGAGGAACTTTTGGATTTGTGGGATGTAGAAGCACTCGTGATTCATTAAAAATTTTGTTTATTTCTTCTACTTCTTTGAAGTTTTAAATGTTAATGAATTATAGAGCTAGTTAGGTGATGAGAAATTTTAATTAGCTTGTGTAAACTTTCTGAGATTATAAACTCAGTTGACATTTAGAAATTTTTTTATATAAATTCTAATTTGGGGCTGTTCACTTATGACGTCCATCAAAATCTTGGATTTTTAGACCCCCTCCCCCCCTCTGTTACACAATCTTCATACAAAAAAAAATCTATTGTTTAAAACGTCACACAGACTCTGAACCCCCTTTCCCCCTAAAAACTGGACATCATAAGTGAACGACCCCTTTTTATGATTTGAAATCTTTTAAATTATTGAAATTTAGATGAATTTTAAAAATTTTCAAAATGTAGCCAAAATAAATGTCCAAAAGTTTGCAATCCTCAACTGCAATCTTTTATCTTCTAAAAAGCATTAAATAAAAAAAAAATTATTGGCGCTAAAGAAATCTTTTAATGGATTATCGTCAATATACATTATACACACATTTAACATAAATTTATTATACCTTATTAAATATATATGATGACATTATAAAGACACATTATCTTGTAAAAATTGTAAATTATTCTAATAGTATGATACTTACATGATGGCTTCTTGGGCTGATGTTTTCTGGAATTTAAGAAAGTTTTTTTGAAATTTTGGTTTTCAGTAAATTTTAATATTTTGAATTCTTAGGTAAAACTTCGTAATCATTTTAGTAGAATTTGATTAATTTATACTTAAAGTTTAACAATAAAGTTTGGATTTATTTAAAAATTTATTTTGAAAACAAAGCCTTCTTTAATTAAAAATAATGTATTGAAAAAATTGTAGATACCTGCAGAAAAATAAATAAAAATTTATTTTTTCGAATTTTAAGTTAACTTTTTCAAAAAAATATTGTCTTTCAAAGAATCAAAATTTCATATGTTAATAAATTGAAAACTGAAGAAATTTTGCTGAAAAAAGTTTCGAAAACTATCACAAAAATCACCTGAAAACATCAAACCTTAAGACCCAAAAAGAAACTTTCACACTCAGTGCGAAAACTTTTGATTTCAGAGACATCCCAAAAAAAAAAATATCTCTGAAAAAGGAAATAAAAATTGCAAGCAAAAAACAAAAACCGAGTTTTTTTAATTTTTTTCCTTTATTTCTTCCATTGTTTTTATGAAATGCATAATTTAATTTAATTAAGAGTTTTACACGTTAAGAGCGATTTTTACAAGTTTTTTTATTCATTTCATTCATTTATATCAAATATGAATTTTCTAGTTATCATCAGCAAAATACAATTTCTGTTTTCCATTTTGTTTTTTCAATCCCAACAAACATTTTTATTTTATTTTATTTTTTTTTTCATATTCTATATAGATTGATGCCAATCAACATCACATCAACAGCAGCCCGAATATTATTTTTTCAATTATTTTATATGTATGAAAATTTATTCACTCAACGATACCCACCACAAATATCTTTTGTCAATTAAATAAATTTTCATCATTTCCACAATTTTACTTTTTTTATTTTCCTCTTCTTTTGTCTTCTTAAATTTACTTGAAAGTTTTCTTCTTCTTCCTCACTTTTCTTTTAATTTTAATTTTTTAAACACAAAAAAAAAATGAAAGAACTTTTTCTTTTTTTTCCTTATCACAGCTTCCAAAGTAAATTTTACTTTAAAATCGTAAGAAAAATCAATCATAAAAAGAGAATGACGTACAATGGGTCCATTTGAGGATTTCCATGATTATGATGGTGAGATAGGATGATGGAGGGGTTTTTAAGATTATGTTAGTTGATTTTCTTGAAAAGCAGATGCATTGAAGCTTTTTGGATGTCAAATTTTGAGGACTACTAAAACTAGCAATCCATAAGCTCAATTCAAGTCTTCAAGATATTTTGAGTTGAATTTTTGAGAACAAAAGTTAAAATTTTAAGTTCAAAAAGTTTTTTAAGCTATTAATTTTCTAAAGTCAGTGTTGCACCATCCAGATTATTAAAAAATTTCCATTAATTTAATCTTTCCTTCTACTTTTTATGTTGATACTCAAAACAAAATTAATGAGTCTGAGAATATTTATTATTCATCATAGTAATGAGGAGAGGGGTAAGTTAAAATGAGAAGCACTTAGCAATGCCTCAAAAAGAAACTAAAATATTTATCATAATAATAATTAATAATTCTTATTATTATAATTATTAAATCAATTATTTTCGATACTAAGAACAAGCGTAATGAATTGTGATTAATCAAATTTTTTTTAAAGGTACAAAAAAAAATATGAAAGTAAAATTTTCTAGAATTTTTTTCAATTAGGGTCACTCGAACTATGTCACGATAGAAATCAGCAGCCTTTTGTGCCAATGAAAATTTTTTCACTATTTAAAATCCTTTTTGAAAAGGGGAAATTTTTTCACTTTTTTTTTTTGTTTTCAGTCTCCATGCGACAAAATTTTAAATTTTTTTAAACTATGAAAAAATTACTTCTCATTCTCATTCCTTAAGTAGGTTAAAAGATAAAATTTACATGATTTTTTTTTCTTATGGATTAAGAAGGAAAATTTTGAGGAGATTTTAACCTCAAAAAATTTCAATTATTTTTAATATTATTATCATTATTTTATACAACGTACGAGGAAAATTTAAGAAAAGTTAAATATTTATATTCATGTCCTAAACCTGAATGAACAGAGAAAAGAAGAGAATTATTTTTTTTTAAATCTTATTAATATCATAACGTTAAATTTACATCTAATTTCACTTCTTCAACGTCTTAATTATTATCTTTTGTACACGAATTAAAATTATTATTATTATTTTAAAAGATTTCTAATTTTTCTTTGAAAAATTGTATTTTTTAATTTACAATCTAAGAATGATAAGAATTTTCTTTATTATAAAATAAATTACTATCATAGCTTAATTTTAGATTTAAATGTCCATTTAGTTCAGGTCATGAAATTTATTTGGACAGATTTTTTGAAGAAAAATTTCATGACTTGTTTTAAAGGACATTTATGGATTATTTCTATCAGTTGAATATTTTTTTTTTCTTCTTACAAAAAACACTAAATGTGTGAGTTAAGAGGAATTTACTAGTTTTGAAAAATTTCTAAATTCGATCTAAATCATGAATGATAAATACATTTGCATGATGAATATCTTTTTTTTTAAAACAAATTATTTTACATAAAAAATTACAAAAATTCTCATGTGAGAATTATTTTCAAAATTATTCAAAAAGTTTCTCAAAAGCATTTCCAATATTGTTAATTTTCGAGATCCTCAAAATTTTTTCACAAATTTATCATAAAACATTTTTGAATTTCTGAAAATTTCCTAATCATAATAATTTTTTTTTCAATTTTCTGAATTTTTATTAAAAAAATGACGATAATGCACAACCTTAGTCCACTTTTCAGTGCATTCGTCTTCTTGTCCCTTTTGGTCATTCACTTTCTTTATTTTCTGAATTTGATGCATTTTGTGCTTCCGCAGCTGCTTGTTGTTGTGCTAATTTTGCTTCAGCAGCCATGCGAGCAGCAGCAGCTGCTGCTAATCGTCCTGCACTTGATCTTAATTCACGTTTTCTTTCTGGAACAGCTGTTTCCATATCTTCACCACTTCGAGGACGTTTTGAGCGTGTACGACGAGTTGAACGTCTGTCACTTTCATCACTTGTATTTTCCTCTTGTTGATGATGATCTTGTTCCTTGCTTGAATCGTCAGATTTTTGTGATTGTTGTTTCTGTTCAACTTGCTGCTCATCAACCTGCAATTCACCTCCTTTTGAGACTTTTGAATGTTCTATCAAGTCTTCAATATCCATATTTGGATCATGAGCATGATGTTGCTGTTGTTGTTGAGGTGCTGGTGCTGGACGAGATTCTTCCTGCTTTTGTTGTTGAACTGGTTCAGAAACTGACATTTTTAAATTTTCAGCACGTTCGATATTACGTTCACTGCGTTCAATTCTTTCTTCACGATCCTTTGATGTTGACAAGTTTGTTGGCTGTTCTCTTGCCTTTGGTGAATGATGTGAGGATCTTTCAATGTTATGTTCTCTTGATGAATCACGTTCTGATCGATCACGTTCCTTAGAGGAACTTGTTGAAGTACGTTCATTAGATGGTGTTGCCAATGAAATTGTTGTCTGTGATGGCAATGATGCACCAATACTTGCTGCTGACACTGGTGTCAATGTGACTTTATCTTGTTGCTCTTGATGTCTATCTCTTGTACTTTCATTCGATCTTGTTGAACGTGGAGATGCCTTCATATCATCATGTGCATGTGAATGTGAATGTGATCTCATTTCATTTGATGACTTTGATGATGTTGGTGTCAATGAAATTGCAGCTGCAGACGATGAAGTATCTTGCCGCATTCTCTTCGATTCATGCATGCTTGATGCTGATGATGTTGGAATTAATGAGATATTTGGTCCAACACCTAAGCTACGTGCAAGCATTTCAACTGGATTCTTACTCAATTGTTCAAATGCATCCTTCATTTCTTGTTCACGTGCTCTCTTTGAGGATGATGATGAAGAACCTCCACCAACTGCAGCGGCAGTTTGTGCCATCATTTCTGCAAATAATGCTTGACTAAAGTCAGCTGGCAATGGTAACGGAATATCCTTAGCTGAACTCTTTGATGAGGATGATGGTGATGACGTAGACATACCAAGACCTGGTGGCATTTTTGCTAATGCTTGCATTGTAGCAAAATCAGTTGGGAATCCATTTCTTGTCAATGATTCCAATAACTTTCTACGATCACGTTCCAATTTTTCCATTGCCTCTTTGTTGGCTTGTTGTGCAGCATTGCTACGCTTATCTTGAGAACTTGATTGATTACTTGATCTATTGTTACTCTGACTTATATCAAGACCTGTTGCTCTTGACAACGATTCAAGCAAATGTGTATCATGTGGCAACAATAATGATTGCAATTGCGCATCTCGTGCAGCAGCTGATGACATTGAATTCATAGCACTTGAAGAATTACGAGAACTCTTACTGCTTGGTGATGATGTCTGTTGATGTGCTGATGAGCTACTCAATGCAGCAGTTCTAGATGAAGAACTTGACGATGTATTTGCATTCTTATTTGATGACTGACGTGATGATGATGTATTAGTTGTTTGTGTCGATGATCCACTCATTCCTGCACCGTTCAACAAATTACATTGTTGTGCCAATTGATCATACGCAGACATTCCACCTGGCATTGAATATGGATTTAATCCACTTAGACCCAATGGAGTATACAATAGACTCGGATTTGGGAAAAAGAATGGAAATGCTGGATTATTTGCCAAATTTGCGGCAGCTTGTGCAGCAGCCTGTGATGCAGAACTAGATGATTGTTTAGACGAGCTTGAAGATTGTTGTTGTTGTTGCTGCTGCTGCTGTTGTTGTTGTTGTTGTTGAGATGATGAAGAATCTGTAGATTTTCTAGCCTTATTTGAGCTGCTTTGATTGTTTGAAGAGCTCTGATTTGATCCAGAAGTTGCTCCAAGAGATTTGGCAAGCTGTGTTGGATCTAAACTTGCAGCAGCCATAACAGCAGCTAAACTTTGTGCATCCATTCCAGCTAATCCACCAAGTGCAGCAAGATTTCCAAATAGATTCATGTTGTTCATATTATTCATATTACCCATGGATCCAAGTCCAGGCATTCCTGCAAATGGCATCATCGATGCAAGTGGATTCTTTGGATCAAATCCTCCCAAACCAGGCAAACTGGATAATAAGTTTGCATTTAATCCAGCAAGACCTGGGAAATTTGCCATATTTGCTGCAGCTGATGCACTTGCTGAACTGCTCGATTGCTTCTTATTAGCTGATGATGATGATGAAGAACCAGCTGTATTTTGAGAAGAGCTTCCATATTGATTTGAACCTGAACGATTCATTGACGATGCAGAAGATGACGATTGCGTCTTTGACAACGTTATGTCATTTGCATGTGATTGCTTCTCTCTCATTGATGATTGTGATGAGGATGTTGAAGCAGATGGCATTGTCAAACTTTCTGTCCATTTTGGATCAATCTCATACATTGGATTTTCCTTCAGCCATTGTGACAAACGTTTAAGCTGTGGAGCATTTCTTCCAGTTATACGCTTGCCAGTAACTTTATGAACAACACTAACATTTTCTTCTCCTGTCAAGCTATTCCAATTGATATTAGCCATAGCATTAGCTTCAGCATTTGCATTTGATGAACTTGACTGGCTGCTTCTTTGTCTTGAATTATTTGATTGATTATTAGACGATGACTGATGACTTGATTGTTGTTGATGTGACTGTTGTGAAGATGAACGTCTTGAAGATGATTGTGATTGAGATGTAGAACCACCAGATGCAGCAGCAGCTCTTGACAAATATTCCATATTTAATGCTTGTTCAGTCAATGCTGCAGTTTGTTCTGCTAACCATTTATTAACCTTTGCATCTTGAACACCACCACTTCCATAGCTTCCCAATTTTGAGCTAAGTTCTAATGCCTGTTTCATTTCATTAAACATTGCTTCATAAGCTTTTCGTTGAGGAGAATTTGCAGGAATTGACTGCAAAATCTTTTGTTGTTGTTTTAAGAATGCCTGTTGTTCAGCTTGAGCTGCTTGTAAGATCATTGCATTCATGCTGTCTTTTGATGACATTCCGCTCATATTTTGTAATGCAGCAATACCTGATGTTCCAGATGCTGATTGTTGTGACGATTTTGATGAACCTGAAATAAAATTTAAAAAGTTAGCATTTTGGAGGTCAATAAAAGTTTCCGAAGAATTTCCAATACAATACTCACTCTTGCCTGGAACACTTGTAACAGTGATCGTAAATGGCTTTTGATTATTCTGTTGTTGTGACTGTGATGGAGCATTTGTTGGTGTAACTGAAACACTTGGTGTAACTTGTGGCTTCTTTGATGATGAATGTGATAAGCCTGGATCGCCAAAAACTGATTTTTGTTCCTTAGAAGCCGACAATCCCATGACAATTTCATCCAACTTCCTTCTCTTCTTTTCTTTACTCAATGGTTCTGGTTGTTGTTGCTGTTGTTGCTGTTGATTATTATCGTCCATTGCAATATTATTCTTTTTCATCAATTTAGACAACATGTCATTAAGCTTTCCTTTTCCTGCAGCGCCAGCAGCCAATGCAGACGTTGGTGATGTCTGTGAATGTGGATTAGATCCTTGACCACGACTTTTACCCATTGAGAAATCTTGAACTTCACTCATGTCACCAAGTTGTGCTTGTGGTTTACGTAAAATGTCAGCAATGCGCATTTTTGGCAAGCTTGATGATAAATCAATTGGTGTCAATGTGCTTGATGTTCCAGGAATTGTAACAGTTGGTTTATACTGATTCATTGATGATCCACGTGACCCACCATGTTGATGAGCTGGAGGAGGTTGTAATGATTGTCCACCACTTGATGATGAACGTCTTCCTTCTTGTTCTTCTTGTTCATGATAGTTTGCACCTTTCTGGCCAGTAATTGGACCTGTATTGTTCAATAAAGCATGAAGCTTTGCACGTTCAGTTTCAACATCGATAGCGATGTGACGCTTTTGGCCTTTGCCCTTTCCTTTTGTGGCCATATCGACCATACTTTGCATTTGCGATTGCAATTGACTTGAGAGCTGTGATTTGCTCAACTGATGATGATCAGTAGTAATTGTAATGATATCTGGTGTGCTTGAGCTTGAACGCTTATCAGCATTAAGACGTTTAACTGTCTCATAAAGTGGCAAGTCTAAGTCAATTCCAAGACATCCTGAATATGCAGAATATGATTTACCAACAGGCCATGTGCCTTTTTCAACACAATAAATGATGTGACTGATGCGTTTTTCAAGTGCAAATTCACGGAACCATCTGACAATCATTGATGTATCAAATACACGAGACAATGCCTTCAAATTGTCCTTGACATCACCCTTCAATAACATTGAATCGAGTTGTTTCAATTTCATCAAAGGTTGGAAAATTTCCAAGTCTGGGAAACGAGCACGCAAATCTGCAGCATGTTTTGATGTTGTTTCTGGTTCAGTTGTTGGTTTTTCTGGTAATGTATCATCGTCATCAATAACAACAGTGTCAATAATTTTAGGTTCGCCTTCAGGGCGTTCTTGTTTGATTTCAACAGGTTTCTCTTCTGTTTTAGCTTCAACTGTTGATTTTTCTTCATCTTCAGATTTTTCAATGATCTTTTCTGGTGATTTTGGAGCTTGAATATCTTCCTCAATCTTTTCTGGTTCTGATTGTTTTTCTTCTTCAATCTTGGGTTCATCCTTTTCTTCCTCAACTTCCTTAATTTCCTCCTTTTCAGATTCAATTATTGGAGTTGGTTCTTCTGGTGATTCAACTTTGGGAGTTTCATCAACTTCCATTTTTTCTTCAGTTGATTCTTTTGCTTCTTCTGTGGACTCTTCTGATTTTTCATCAACTTCCATTTTCTCATCTGAAGATTTTTCATCAGTCGATGCTTCATCTTCGTTTGACGATACCAATGGAATTTCCGGTTCTACAGTAAGTTCCTCAGCTTCGGAGGATTTTTCTGGTGATTTTGGTTGTTCCTCGTCAACTTTAGCTTGATCTTCACTAGGTTTATCTTCAGTAGGTTTTTCAATTTCCTTTTCCTCTGAAGGAGCTTTAACTTCCTCTTTTAGTGTTTCAGATTTTGGTGTTTCAACCTTTTCCTTTGCTTCTTTTGGTTTTTCGCTAGCTTTTACTGGTGCTGGAATCTCACCCATTGCAAATTTGAATAAATCAGCTGGATTATCAAATTTGAATGACTTAAGAATCTCCAAACTCTTAATGTATCGCTTTTCAGCTTCAGCAAATGGAAACTCTGGATCATTAAGAATATATTGATCTGATCTATACAATCCATATTTCAAAACAGCACGAATAAGTTCACGGTCATGTTTGCCTGACTCCCACCAATCTGGTGTATCCAAATTATTCTCACAGTGCTTCAAACGCTCATCAAGTTTTGGATGCTTAGCAACTTCACGAAGTTTTGAGAGCAATTCAAGACGGTCGAGGATGAGCTTGGCATGATCTTCACCAATATCATCGATAATTCCTTCTAAGCCCTTCTCTTCTTCTAGAAGCTTTTCACCAGCTTGTCGTTTGCACATAGCAATGAATACTTTATAGTAATCGCTAAGATTTTCATCAGTTTTCTTATCAAGCTTTGCAAACGTCTTGAATCTGAGGATAGACATTTTAAAAATATAATTCATAAAAGCTCCAAAGCATAAAAAAAATAAATTCTCAAACTCACCTAGACCAATCAGGCATTGGAACTGTTGTGTGCTGTTGTAAATCAATTCCATAACCAGTAAGTACACGAAGGAATTCATTTTCATCGCGACGAGTCCATCTCTTTGGAATTTGCTCAAATCGTGTTCGTTCTCGTTCACGTACAACTTGTTCAATTTTTTCACGTCTTTCCATTTTCTAGAATTTTTTATTAAGGAATAATAAATTTTATTTATGTTCAAAAGAAATTGAATTATAGTAAATAGAAGAAAATAAGCTAAGGATAATGAATCTACAGTAAAACATTGACATGTTTAGGTAGATTCTGAACCTAATGACCCTCGGCAAAAATAAAAATATTCAGAAAATCAACTTAAAATAATTCTCAAAAATTCTACATTCTGCTTCTACAATTTATAATTTAACTACAATTTAAATACTAATAGACTCATTCAAAAATTCTACTAAGCATCGCAATTATATGCCAATTATTATATTATATTTATTTTCATGTGCCAATTGAACGCGTTTTATCTCGAATTAATATTTTTCTTTAAAAAAAAAAGAAAAACAAAAGGTGTGAATCATATTGATTTAGAAAGCTCGCAGCAGAATTAGAAGTAAACAAAATATATATTTTTTTTTTTTAATTAAAAAAGATTCGAAAGATGTGTAAGTGAAGCGATTATATCAAAAAAAGCGAATAAAAATGACAGGTAGAGAGAAATTAGACACGATAAAAATAAATACTAACCAAATACATCGCAAGTTTCTGTAAGTCAAGATTTGCTAATTGTGATGCATCGAGACCGCCCATGCCCAAACTAAGCAACAAACTTATGTCAGCAGCCGATGGCATTGGTGGTACTTGTGACTGTTGACCCATCTTCATATTTGTTTGTTGCTGTTGAGCAAGTGATGCAGCCATTGCAGCCGATGAATAAGAAGTGCTTGGTGTTGGATTATTAGCACTCATATTTCCTGAATTATTTGTTCCACTCTGTCCCGGTGGTACAATAGATTGCAACTGGATATTTTTTAATTGGGATTTTTTTTTTCAAGTTTGGGAAAATTTTTGGAAGAAAAAATTTATTTTAAAAATTATTTTTTCAGTCAATTTTGGTTTTTGATGGATGTGGTGAACTTTTATGTGAATGAAAACCCTTAATTGAACCCCTTAATTGTGTGTCAATATTTTATAATTTTCAGGCACTCACATTCATACAATTTCCATTCATTTATTATCAATTCAAAACTACACAAAATTCACATGTCTACATCATTAAAACAATCAATTGTTGAATTTCATGCAAAATTAAAAAAAAATAATATATGTGTGCACAACTCTCATCAGACTTCAGTTTTGAAATAATTAATTAAAATTCAATTATAATCATCTCTAATATTACATTACATGTGAATTCCCCTAATGTGATTTATGTGATTAATGAGTGACTACATGATATGTCCAAAAATATCCTTACCTTTGCTTTCTGTTGCTGCTTTAATTCTTCTTTCTTATAGTTACGCTGATAAGATGTGATGACGCGACGTAAGCGCGTGTTGAGATCTTGCATTGTTGGCCAAATGAGATTTGGATCTGTTTCTGATGATAAATGGATTGTAGCATCCTCATCATCAAGACCTGTGACAATTTTATATTGATCATTAAATCTTGCAAATGATAGAATATTAAGTTGATTCTTACCCGATGAGCTTGGTCGATCTTCGCCATCTTTTGTTGATCGAACCTCTTCATCATTTTCATCGACATCGCCATGCTTAGAATTAGTCTCGTCATCATGTCTGTAAATTTTTTTTATTATCAAAATTTAAACATTAATTAAATGTGAAAAATTTACTATCAAGATTCATCTAAAAATTTATCTAAATTTATGTATAGGATGTATATAATGATGAATAAGTAATGATATATAAAATTTTAATAAGTATAATGAAAAGATAAGCAACAAGGATGGTGTAGAGTTAAGGATTTTTATCTTCAAACTTTTGTGTTAGTATGCATGCATAAAGAAAAAAAAAACAATGATTTGATTTAGTAACAAAAAGTAAAAGAAAAACAATAAATTTCATGCACATTTGCTTCAGCAGTCTTACTTACTCACTGATGAATATTTTATCTTTAGTTTTCTTATCCAATAAATTATTAATTGACTTAAGTTTTAATGACTATTTACATAACATTAACAAATAACATACAAAACACATAAAATGCTTCTTTTTGCTAATTAAAGATCGAATTGGGAAATTAAAGTTTTTTACAAGATTGGTTTAAATCTAGTGTCAAGGATGAAACAACTTGATGTGAAACTTTTAGAGTTAATCAAGTTGCTCATTTTTAAATTATTATCACTAACATAATTTTCAAGCATGATAGACCTAACTAATAATATTAAAATCATAATAGAATATTGGTGTCGATAGAAAGAAGGGACGTGAGGAGGGGGATCAACAGCTAAATTAAAATAATTGTGATTGATTACGATCAAATTTTGTACTAGAATATAGAACTCAAAATTAATTCCAGAAAAATCTGCAAAAATTTTAACAATTTTAACTTTAATAAGATCTTTCAAAATTCTTGCTAAAAAAATTATAAAGAAATTAATTCTGAGTGCTATCGCTTTACTTTGATGTTCTACATAATTTTTTTTTTTAATTCGGGTTTTGTGTATTTTTTTTATCAAAGAATTATTGACTTGGGTGTGAAAAATATAAATTATAACAAATAATTCTTATCTTTAAATTCAAATCGGATGCCATACTTAAATTTTGTTGAAAATTCAATCAAATTTAACTGAAATCATTGAATTTTATGAAAGTCTCCATCCGATAAGAATTTATACTAAATCAATAATTAAAGAGAATCTACAGCTAAGTTGTGGATATAAACTAAAAACTTCAAATAGGAAACTAACTTAAAAAGTAGTACAAAATATAAAAATAATAAAGAAGTTATAACAGAAGTAAGGAAAATAGAATAGAATACGGTTTGTTTTGAATTTCAAATTTTGGTTGATTTTTTTTTTGACTAAACAAAAACTTACTCTTTACTAATCATCGAACTATCATCAGCAACATCACCGGGACCGCAATGAGTAATAAAACACAACGTTGGATCAGCTCGAATTTGACGATACATTTCACATCCATGTTTATACGTTCCAACCAATAAACTCTTGTCACAACATTTTGGATTCCACCATGAGCATGGTAGGGCATCGGTTGTGGGTGGTGGGCGAATTGGGAGATCGCTAATAATTTTTTTATTTTTCATTCACACGATTTTTTTGAGGATTAAAAAAAAATGGAAAAGAAGAAAAATTCGAAAGAAAATTCGAATTTTTTTAATTGAAAATTTTTGTCTTAACTTTCATGTTTTTTTTTTATTTGGTCTACTAAACTACAACTACTTTTCGATATGTTTTTTTGATCATCATTTTCTACAAATCATTTTCCAAAACCGCGGATTTAAATAAAGTTCAAAAGAAGCTTCTCAGTTGTTTGTTTTCGAATAAATTATAAAAATAGTTTTTTTTTCAGAACTCAAAGAAAAAAATGTAAAATTTTTTATAATTTGTGTGTGATCGCCCGATTCGCCTTTTTTCCAATTAATAAAAAAAAAATCTTTTACATTTTGCAAAGGAAAAAATTTCAATCAAATTTGAGGTAAAAAAATGCTCATTGGTGATATCAAACATTTAAAAAAAATTTAGGAATAAAAAAATTTAGGCAAAGAAAATGAAATTTAAAATTTCAAAATGAATTGTTTGTCTTTTTTTTGTGCCGATGGGTAAAATTATTAAAAATTTAAGAAAAAAGTAAAAAAAGTCAGACTATGTTAGATTTTTTAAATTGATAATGAAAAATTCTCTGAAAAATGTTTTTGTCGTAATTTTTTTCTGTTTTAAAATTAATTTGAAATATATTTTAAATCATAAACTTCAAAAAATGTTGAATCTCCAATAAAAAAAATTAAAATATCCTTTAATTGATACGATCAGATTGTTTTTTAATTGATTATAATTCCTACCTTTTTTAATTCAACTTTCAAAAATATTAAGGAAATTTTGACATTTAAAATTGATATTTCTTAAAATTTCAAATAAACCAAGCAAAAATTTAAATCACATAAAATATCAAACTAAACTTTCAACATAGACTGACTTTTTCACATACTTTATGACAGCAAAAATGACAAATATTAAAATTTGTTGACCCAAATACACACTTAAAACTTTACTTCTATGAAAAAAAAGGAAAATGACTTCAATTTTAATACCGGCACATTGAGATTTTGTTTTGAATGTTTTAAGAAAGAAGAAACAAACTCGACAGAAAGAAAGTAAAACATGAATAAAATTCAGAATTTAAGAATTTCAAAAAATATCGAACATTTAACTCTTAAAATACAGATTCAAATTATATTATCAAAATATTCCATTTATTGAAAATTTTATGTCTTCCTTCGAAAAAATTAAAAAAATGAAATGATGAAAAAGTTTTTTTTTATGAAATTTCAAGCAAAATTTTTAATCAACAATCAAAAAACAATTAATTTTCCCGAATGAAATTAAAAAGTTTTTTTTTTCCTTAAACCCTCGATTAAAAAAAAAAGTTTGATGAACTTTAATCCCAATTAATTAATTAATTAAAATTTATACGAAACTTAAATAAAAAAGGGTTAAAAAATGGCTCATTCGTTCTTTCACAATTGATATATTGTCATTGATTTGAAAATAATGTTAAATTAATGAGAAAAAGTTTTTTGTGTTTGTTGTGATATCAAAAAAGAAAATGTACAAAAAAAACCACATCTGCAGCATCTTCGACATGAAGCATTAAATAGCAATCACAAATACCAGAAAAAAAAACAAATAAAAAAAATTTTTGTATGATTTTTTTTTTTTTTTGCATTACATAGAAGAAGACGCTGCTAAGGCCAATGAGAGTAGGGAAATTTAAGAAAAAAAAGAAAGGCTCAACGAATTTCAATCTTTAATAATTTTTTCATGATAAAAAAATTTAAAGCATAAAGCAAATTTTTAATATAAAAAAATCTTAAAATTCTTTTTGGTTTGAAAATGATTTGCATTTTTTTTGGGGAGTTAGTGTTAATTGAATGGAAATTTTTTTAGGAATTTTCCAATTGAATTTAAAATTTTCAAATATTCAAAATTTAAGTTTTAATATTCCAATTCAATCAACATTAACTGTATAGTAAATATAAATAATTTTTAATGTTTGGGTTAATTGATCGATTTTGATTTGAGAGAAAAATAGAAATGGGGGTGAATGTAAAGGGGAATAAAAAGAATTTAAAAAAAAATTCTGATTTTAAATGAAAAATGATTTTTGATGAAAAAACGAGTAAAAAAATATTTTTTTTGATGAAATTATCGAAAAAGTTTTTTTTTTGGTTGTCATTTTGTTTATCGAATTTCCAAAATAATTTTGAATAATGTGAGTGTGTGTTAGAATATGGAAAATGATTAAAAATACCTGATTGGCACTCCGTCCTGAATCTGTTGAACGTAATCACCAATAACTTCATGTTTGATGTAATAAAGCATTCGAACACGAAGTAACACTCTGAAAGTAATTAATAAAAATAAATCAATAAGCAACATTCATCTTCCAAAAATAGCACAAAATCAAAACTTACTTATTGGCATGACGTGTCAAATGCTTTTTGTAATTAATTTCTAAGTACGATTCAGCATCATATTTATCATCCTTGCTCCAATGATTTTCATCTAATGCACTAACAGTGCTTGAAGCTGACGATGATGCACGTGGTGAAGACGGTCCAGCACTGTCTGGCTCCTTGCCATTGCCTGGAATTGAGCATTTGCCTTTGCGACCTAAATTTGAGGGGGGAAATATAGGAAAGGTTTTAATTTAAATTTGTCGAACACTTGTGTACCTTTTGCATTACGTCCTCTCGGCACCAAATTATGTAGTCCACTATGATTACGTGCTATCGTATTATCTTCGCCAATGCCACGTGGTTTAATTAAATCCCAAATAAATGTTTTGATTTTTTCATCGCCTTGGTATCGTTGGAGGCAGAACAAGAGCTAAAATGTTGAAATAAAATAGTCAATTTTTAATTATCTAACAATTTTTTACAAAGTAATGCCACAAGCATAAAATGAACTTTATCAGATTTATGAAATGAGAAGAAAATCGAGTTTTACTCAGCGAAAACCTAAAGTTTTCTCAGTATTAGCATAGCATTAATCATCATAATAAAATTATGTTATTCATTAGCTTTTGAGAAAAGAAAATTTTAATGAGTTGATTGACTTTTTCTACACTTGCGGAAGTCACGTAACACGAAATTTCAGCAACCTTCAAACAACTCAAGAAAATAACTTTTTGCTTATTAACTAAACACCAAAACACACGTTTACCACCACAATAGCTTCATACTCACAATTATTCTCGCACAATCTTCAATATCGCTTTCCTTCCATCCACGTTTGAAAGCGCCTTGTTCTAAGATTTCAGTCCAACGTCCCCAACTATGAATGATACAAAAATTAATAAATTAGTAAATTTCTTTTTTTCTATGATTTGATTTAGCTGGCACTAATGACATATTTTAGATATTTAGAAATTTTTTCAGAATTTTATTTCAATTTTTATGCAGTTTTAGTCGACGACAATGAGACACAAAAAAATCAATATTTCCTCATTTTCTGACACTTTGTTCTCGTATTTGCAATTTTTATCTTCAAAATTCGATTCTTTCGCTTCTCTTTCTCTAAATTAATTTCAGTCTCCCTCAATGTGTCACTTAGTAAAATATACTGGAAGGCTGATGGTGCTGAATATTTTGATAAATCAGAGCTTTTGAAATTTAATTTATCTTGAAGACTCTTGACTTTCAACTCTAGTTTATTATTTTCATTCTTCTGGTCATTGATTAATTTCTTGTGTTCCTCGATATCCAGCAAGCACTGCTCTAATTTTGATTTAATTTCCCAAACTTTATTCTTTTTGACATTTACTTTCTTTTTGCTATCAAATTCATCAAATCGATGTGCAAAGCATGAATTTGTCTTTTCTTTTTCAAGAATTTCACTTTTTTGAACTTCAATTTCCAATAATTGGAAATCGACAGGCATAAGAACTCCACTCATTTCTTCCTTTCTTCTCACTCGTTTTTGAATTTCTTTTAAATCAGCTTTGAACTTTGAATTTCCCAATCGATACTTTTCAAGGAGAGTTGAGCATTTTATAATTAAATTGTTGAGAAATATATAGAAAGACTTTTCGGAATCAACGTTCAAATCCATCCCTAATTTTGCATTTTGAAGTTCCTTAATACACAACTCAACTTCGAAAAATTCAACTTCAAAGTGCTTTAGTGACTTTATATGCTCAGTTTTAATTTTGCTCATGCTATTTTTATAATCATCGACTTGATTCTCACTTAGTTCCTCTAAAAAGTTTTTTCTGAAGCGTTTTTGTCTTAAACTTTCTATTTCTGTTGTAAATGTGCTTTGTCGAATCATTTGAGACATTTTTGGATGGATTACAAAAGAAGAATATCGAGGTATGCTTTTAACATTTTTGTTGCTGTTTCTTGTAACTGTTGTGACTTCAACAATCGTTTCTGTTTCGTATTCGTCAGAGGAATCACTTTTGGTTTGGTCATTATCTTGAAAAAGGCTCTTCTTTTGGATCTCATTGTAGATTTCAAGATCATTACTTTTTTCACTTTTAATATTTAATTCATCTTCAATTGCTTCCAAATTTTCAATTTTCTTATAACTTTCTTCAACCAGATCACCCTCTTTTTCATTTAATTCAATTTTTTCTTCGATAAATGTTTCCAAAAAATCTGTAGGTCTTATGTTCTTAATTGATGACAAGCTGAGTAAGTTTACATTCACCGTTAAATCTGGATCATTTTTGAGCAAAAATTCTTCAAACAAATAATTTTCAGCTTCTATGTAATTTGTTTCTAATTTATAAGAACTGACAAATTTGAAAAGTTCTTCAATCGGAATATTCTCAAATGCCTCATTAAGGAACGAAAGATCAATATTTGTCATTTTAATTACAAAATTTTCTTATCAAATGAAAATAAAACGCCTACTATGATGACGACGACGACCAGCCAAATCAAATTATTTTCCCACACATTAATTAAGATAACAAGAAATTTCACTTACCCAAATGAAAGTAATCCCTTTTCAACTTTAAAGCATTCAGAACGAGCCCATGAACCGTATGTTACATCTTCAAAGCCAAGTGCTGCTAATGTATCACGATCACGTGGTATGTAATCCTCAATGTTCTTTCCTCTACGTAATTTATCTTTGCGATTCTTTTTGCTTCTTAATCCAATGCCACCACCTTCTTCGTCTGTTTCTATGCCAGTAGATTCTTCAGACATCTCCATAACATCTTCATGACCATAACGTTTGATTTGTGTACGACGACGTGGCTCTGCCATAATTAAATCTTCAATCTCATCTTTTTCACATGCAGTTGGATCAATTTCAGCTCTTTTTGCCCATTTTGTCCAAAAGTCTGGATCATCAATTGCAATATCTGAGCGATTGCTTGATGATGCAAATGAAGCTTTTGAGAAAGTTGAACCTTTTTCACTTTCCATTGTAATAATTTGTGTACGACGTTCCAGAATTGAATCAATATCTTCTTCACAGAACTTGTCTCCAGCATTATCATCATCCATGACAGCTCCATAAGCACCTTTCTTTAACAAATCTTCAATCTCTTTCTTTGACAATTGTTTACTATTTCCTTCTTTTCCTTGTGTAGTATTCATACTCTGCAAAATGGCCTTATCAAGACCAAGTTTGAGAGATGCTTTGTCGAACATTTCACGTTCATAAGTGTTACGACACAACAAACGATAAATTTTGACCATTTTCTGTTGACCAATACGATGGCAACGAGCTTGAGCTTGCAAATCATTCTGTGGATTCCAGTCAGAGTCATAAATGATGACTGTATCAGCAGCAGTTAAATTAATACCCAAACCACCAGCTTTTGTACATAGCAAGAATACAAAACGGTCTGAGTCAGGTTTACTGAATCGATCAATTGCAGCTTGACGAAGATTTCCACGAATACGTCCATCAATTCTTTCAAATGGATATTTCTTGTAAACCAAGTAATCTTCAAGAATGTCAAGACAGCGAACCATCTGACTGAAAATCAAAACTCGATGTCCATTTGCTTTTAATTTTGGCAATAATTTGTCAATCAAGACCATTTTACCAGATGCATTGACAATATTCTTGTAATATCCATCACCAACTTCACCGTGAGTGATTTTCCATTCATATTGAATTTGATCTTCGGCACCATTTAGTAAATATGGATGGATACAGCATTTTCTCAATTCCATCATTGTATTCATGAGATTTGGAATATTTGCAGCTGTTGTTCCTTTTTGTAAGAATGAAAAGTTTTGTTCCAAAATACCACGATAGTATTTCTTTTGGATATTTGTAAGTTCAACTTCAACGATTGTTTCCTCTTTTGGTGCAAGTGACTTTTCTACATCATCTTTTAATCTTCGCAACATCATTGGCTTTAACAATGCTTGAAGCTTCATTACTTCACTTTCTGTCTTCAAACTTCCAAATTCTCTCAAGAAATCTTCATTTGATGCAAACTGTCCAGGTTCGAGGAAATTAAGTAACGAGAAAAGTTCATTGACATTATTCTGTAATGGTGTACCAGACAAAAGCACACGATGTTCCAAATTTAATTGACGTAAACCTTCCAATAATTTGCAATTACGATTTTTCAAACGATGTGCTTCATCGATGACACATACACGGAAATTGAAATTGCTCAAGTCTTGATAATCTGTCACAATCATTTCGAATGTCGTAATCAGTACATTAAACTTTGTAATATCTTTTAGTGGCTTGCCATTGTCAAGCTTATAATATAGTTCATAATCCTGAAGCATTTGTCGACTGGTGGCTGAACCGTGATAAACAATCACATTTAATTCTGTCCATCCTTCAAACTCACGTTGCCAATTGGGAATTGTTGACAATGGTGCAATTACAAGGAATGGACCACGTATGCCATATTCATATACTGAATTCACAAACGTGAGACTTTGAATTGTTTTACCTGGAAGTGAAGTAATGGAAATAAATATAATGAGAATTAAAGATATCATAGATTTTATTAAATTAGGCACTTACCAAGACCCATTTCATCAGCAAGAATACAGTTGTTTCCTTTGTACCATGAATATTTCAACCAGTTCAAACCTTCAAGCTGATATGGTCTTAAAGAATTTCCACCTTTGAACACTGGTGTTTTGTCAAGTTGCTTCCACATTTCAGGATGTGGACGTTTCTTAAACTTCCATTCACTTTTTGGTGGAAGTTTATTGAATCTCTCGAATTGTTCGATTTTGTCTTCATCAACATCTTCTTCCAATTCCCATGTACTGTCTTCGTACGGTAAACTCTTCCACTTTACTAAATAATGCTTGTTCTTATTTCCTTCTTCATCTGTATGCTCAGATACATCCAAGATTCTATCAACTTCTACAAAATCTGGATTGAATGGATCTTCTTCAAGATTTTCGAAAATATTAAACTGTTGTGCTTGCTTCTGTTGGAAGCGTCTAATTTTATTACTGACACGTTTATCGCCTTTCAGTAATTCTTCTTCTGTACGCCATTCACAATGAAGATATGAAAAGTTTCGGTACTTGACTAAGAATTCCTCAACTTCAACATAAACTGGCTCAGGTTTTTCCTCTTTGACTTCTGGAACTTCTGATTTAACTTCTGTCTTAACTTCTGAAGACTTTTCTTCAGTTTCGACAGTCTCTTTTGTTTCTGTTGAACCCTCATCATTAGTAATTGGTGATTCCTCATTAATTGTTTCATTTTCTTTTACTTCATCACTCGATTCTTTTGGTTCCGTAGGCTCTTCTGAAACCTTTTCAGACGTTTCTTCTTCTTTGCTTTCCTCATCAACTTCCATTTTCGATTCCTCTTCTTTATTTTCATCGGCTTTAATTTCACTTTCAATTTCTTTCTTTTCTTCAGGGCTTTCAGATTCTTTTATCTCATCACCTTCAACTTTTTCACTCTTTTCTTCTTTAACTTCAGCACTGACTTCAGTGCTTACATCACTTGATTCAGTCTTCATTTCACTCGTTTCGGTTTTTGTTTCCTCACCCTGTGATTCTTCTTTCTTGACTTCAACAGGTACGGGTGGAGGCGGTGGTGGATCTGGTTTTAACTCACGTTTACCCATCCTTGATGCCAACACAAATTGTACAATCATTGTGTCTTCATCGGAAGTATTGATATATACATAATTTGGCTTATTACTAATATCTTCTGGTGGAATAATTTTCTCAGTTCCTTCAACTTTAGGTTTTCCATCTGTTGTTTCAGCTGGTTTAACTTCAGCACCATCCTCACCCTTTTCTTTCTTACTTTCATCTGTGACTTTTGATGCTGCTTGCTTGACTGGTGAAACAATCATGCCACCTTCTTCATCAGAGAATCTCAACATGACATCATCAACATACTTCTTTCGTTGTGTATTTCTAGCAGATCGTCGTTTTGAGCTATCAATTTCAGCATCATCGCCAGTTGGTGATGCAGGCGGTGTAGCAATCATATCATCAGCTTCATCACCTGAATCTTGAACAATTTTAGCACGATTTGACCTTCGACTTGATTTTCCACCAAAAGCACCTCCTTTACGTGAACGTGGTTTACCCATTCCACTCTTTCTTCGATCACTTTTACCCTTTTTCTTCTTATTTGGTGAATCATCTTCATTCATTGAAAGGGCATCACTACCAGCAGCTTCATCAGATAATGCAGCTTTTTCTGCTTTCTCCTCAAGAAGACTTTGGACAGAAATTTTCGATACAGGAATATCATCAAAATCAGTCACTTCATCATCAAGTTTTGGTTCCAATTCATTTTTGCTTTCATCACCTTCGTTATTTTCATTTCCTTCGCCTGAATTTGCATCAGTGGAATTTTGATTATGCATAAGTGATGCAAGAGATTGATTCTCTTCACCTTCACTTGTATGCTTTGAAAATTCAGTACTATTATTGTCATGTGAAACAGAATTCTCGTCTGAAACAGCTCCTTTCTTTGATTTCTTTTTCGGTTTATCTGGATCCTTTTCCTTCTTCTTTTTCGTCTCTTTTGGACTTTTTGGTTCTTTCGGAGGCTTTGGTGCTCGTGGTTTTCGTGGTTTCTTAATCTTTTTACCACTGGCATCTGTTGATGTGTCCAAATCACATAGAGAATTATCTTGTGAGATGTCAGCCATATCATGGTCTTCTGAATAAGTTTGTGAAATATCTCCAGTTCCTGCAGTCACTGAATCTTCAGAAACTGGTAGATTTGATGTATTAATTGTATTTGATAAGCTTTCTTCTGTAGCTTGTGCTTGTGATTGTTTTTCAGACTTCTTTTGTCGTGGCTTTCTTGGTTTCGAGGAATTACTTCGTCCACGACCCCTACCAGTTGTGCTTGTCACTTGTGGTGAATCAATCATTGAAAACATTGGATTTTGAAGGATACATGATGATGTACCACCTAAACATTGATCCGTCGTTTCATGTTGTTGTAAAGTATTAATCCTCTCTTGATGCTTAAGAATCTTTTCTTGATTCTCTGCTGAGGGTGGTAATGTATAAAGCTCACTTAATTGCTGCTGTATCATCGTTCTCTCTTGATGATGTGGCATTGTATTATATGGAGATTGTTGCATATTATATCCCATATTATATGTTTGTGTTTGTTGTGGTGGATATGCTGTTATCATACCAGATTCCATTTTTGATTGTGATGGAATGTTTTCAATCTGTAATGAATTATATAGGAGAAAAAATTTGAGAGATATAATTAATTAGCGGTAAATACATTAAATGATGGTAAATAAATTGGGACTGATGTTTTTGATTGATTGAGAAGTTGTATATTTTGCCTAAAGCTGATTAAAGGAATTATATTGAGGCAAAATTGATTTAATTATAGCAGAAAAAAAGAGATATTAAATGCGTCATAATTGCCTTAAAACTTTTACATGTCCCAATTCAATACTAGCAATTAATAATTAACAAACCTTATTTGTAATTTCCGCTCCGACATTTGTCATCTCATTCGTCATTTGTTTATCATTTTCACTAATCATTGTTGAATCAGCCGATTTTGGCTTTTGTATTTCGGAACCAAAACCAAATTCTAGATTATCAATTTTATCACTTCCTGTATCCTGTTGCTGCATTTGCGGTAAACTCATTGCTGCATCTTGCTCATCCTCATTGTCAGTTGAGCTCTTTTGTTGTTGTTGTTGTTGCGTTTGCTGTTGGACTTGTTGATTACTATAATCTTCATTTTTGTCACTTTCAAGATATGAATTAACATCTTGATCCATTGTCGACTGTTGATTTGCATTTTCGTCCTGCATTGCATCATTGTTGAAACTATTTGTTTGCATCATACTATTGGCATTATCACTTATTTGACTACTTTGACTATTTTCATTGGTGGTTTGAGAGAGCAGTGAATCATCAATGCTTGATTTCTGTGCTGTCGACGATAGATTAGATGTATTTACTGTTGCACTATTCGAATAACTATCAAGTAAATTAAGATCTGACGATTGATCTGTTGCTGATTCTAATGTTGATAATGAGGAGGATTGGTTTGTTGTAACTTGTAGACCAACTGAATACTGATCCTGTTGTGGTTCAATTTGTTGCTGCTGTACTGGCGATAACATGCTCATTGCATTTCCTAATTGTTGTTGTTGTTGTTGGGAAGGAATTGAGGGTGTTAAATTCTCATAAGGTTTATGTATAGATTCAAGTTGTGTTTTTTGCTGCTGCTGTTGCTGTTGATTCATATCTTCATAGTTATTATAAGTCGTTTGTTGCTGTAATTGATTTGTTGGCGGTGGAATTACTTGAATAGGTGTCTGTTGATTTTGTCCAGCTGTAGACATTAAATCAGGCATCTGCATTTGTCCCATCATTTGACCAGCTTGATTTTGTTGAGGAATTTGTTGAGACATTTGCAACTGTGACTGTGTCGTCATCATATTAAGATGACTACTTCCATTCATTTGTGATCTATGTGTAGGCCATTGTTGATGTTGTGGTGACATCGATACATGTGTACCGAGTGGTGATGGCGACAATGGATTATTTGGCATAGATGGAAGTGTTTGTTGTCGATAATTTGTTTGATTATAATCAATTCCAGTTGAATTCGTACTGGGCATAACCATTTGCTCTAATGCCTGTAATGTATTCGATGGTGCAATCGAACTCTTTACCGTTGCACCTTGCATTGACGGCAGAGATGATTGTGATCGAGCACTGGGACTTGGTATGTGAGGATGTGGAGACTGGTTGTTTGATGATTGCTGTTGCACTTGCTGTTGATTTTGTGTTGGTACCACTGGTGGTTTGGCAGGTGACATAACTGGTCTCGGTGACATTTGCGGGTGAGGATGAGGTGACATTTGAGGCCTTGGACTCATTTGTGGTGATAATTGAGGAAAAGGTGCACGATATTGTGGACTATTTCCAAGTTGTTGTTGTTGTTGTGTGGCAGGTGCTTGTTTGGAATTCGGTAAGTAAGTTGGTACTTGTGGTGGTGCTGCAGCTTGCGTTCCACTCAACTGACTTCCATAACTTGGCAACATATTATGTCCCATTTGATGAGGCATAGATGCAGGATTATGTCCCTGCTGCGTTAATTGTTGATGAGTCTGTTGACCAGCTTGCTGTTGCTGCTGTTGAGCACCTAAAGTAGCTTGATGTGTTTGTTGCTGTTGTTGTTGCTGCTGCTGTTGTGTAGCAGTTGATGTATGAAGCATTGTCGATGCTGAATGCTGCGTTTGCGGTGTTATATGAGATTGTTGGGTTTGAGCTTGCTGTTGAGTACCATGAGTAGATCCTAATACAGGTTGCTGTTGAGCCGATGAATTCATTGTCGGATGCTGTAATTGATGTAATTGTTGTTGCTGCTGATGACTTTGAGCTGTTTGACTTAAATGGGATTGTGTTTGTTGAATTGGAATTGGTGGTAAGCCGACTGGACCTTGATTAGCTAAATGTCCATATCCCGTTTGATCTAATTGATGACCATATGCAGGATGTTGATTAGTTGCTGTACGAGAAGCCTGATGTTGAACTCCATATCCAGTATAGGCTTGTGTAGGTGCTTGTTGGGGTGGTGTTCCATACATTTGATGACCGCTTTGCGGGTAATGTTGTGTTATCCTCTGTTGGGCTTGCTGTTGATGTTGAGATTGTGGAATTGATGGATATCCTTGTTGTGGAATCATACTTCCCATCATATTTTGTTGTGTTGTATATGCAGTTTGCATTTGTTTTGGATCTTGTGGATAACTAGACATATGTTGACGATAGCTGGAATGAAAATTCATAAATAATTAATTTTTAATTATAATTTTTTTTATAATGACTAAATACCTTTGAGGTTGTCTCTGTGTAGCTTGAGGAGCTTGTGGATGAGTTCCATAACCCATTGGTTGGCCATACGGCTGTGGTGGAACAGATTGTGGAGTACTCCATCCAGTAATATCACTCAAGCTCATGCTTGCATGTTGATCAGCACTCATCGAGTACATGCTATCGGTCGGTTGATAAGTAGGATATTGAGGCTGTTGTTGATGTAAAGGCATAGGAGCTCTTTGTCGTGGTGGCGCTCCGTAGCCCGGTGGTGGCCCCATTCCTCTTGGCGTTGTCGGATCGTATCTGTAATAAGCATCGCTGTAGGGTATAAAACAGGATAAAAATCCCATTAATCCAATTGATTCAAGTCAGGAATGAACTTTCTTTGTTAATACACCATAAAAATTCCTTCAAGAAATATTAGTCCTTAAAAAATAAATCAAGTCACTTACCCTTGTCCTCCATGATACATATTTTGGGCATTTCCATCCATTTAGAATTCGCAATAAAATGTTTCCTTTTATTTCAATTTTCTAAACTTCTTTCACACTTCTGATGTTTTCACTTGGAGGTTCTAACTTTAATTGCTAGTTGACATTTGTTTAACTATTAACGTACAAGTATTCGATTAAATTAGTGGTTTTCATCACTCTTAAGCTGCATATTTCGTAATTTTTTGTAATTATTTATTATTTTATTTCGCTACTTTATGTTATGTACCTGTAAATAGATTAAAGTTTCAGAATGAATTAAACGAAAGAAAAATTTGCTTTATTTTTATTTTTTCGAAATTACACGCACACATACAAGCATTCACATTTTACTCATTTTTTTATAAATTCAATTCTTTTCGGTGAGAGATATTCGAAGTTCGAAAAGAGATGGGAGAAAAAGTATGCTAAATGCAGCATTATTTTCTAGAATATTCTTAAAGTCTGGAACTATCTGAATATTTTTTTAGTGTAACTTTGTTTCAAAATTTCTTAAAATTTCAATAAATAATTTTAAATTCTAACAAATAATTCAGCATGAAATACGAAAATAAAATTTTTATTATAGTTTTCTCATCAATTCACTCTCTCTCTCTCTCACACTCACACATACTATATAGACTATTTTTTTCTCTCATCATTATAATCATCATTTTCATCATTGACATATAATGATTATATTCACACATAAGAAAATTTTTTGTTTCGATGAATTTTTATTCATGGCAGACTCATGGCAGACATTCATGATAATATTCGTGAATTTTACATTTAAAAAAATATTATTTTTTAACATTTATCTCATTGCTGATCGCACGCGACAAATTTTATTCCATGATAGGCTAGAAGAAATTTATCTTATAAGAATCTGAAAGATGCTTTTGAGAAGAAAGAAGTTTACCGGTTTAATAAGAATTTAAAGTAGATTTAGGGATCTTTTTCACATAGTATCGAATTCAAAGCACATTGTAGCTTAAAACATATGTTGTTGAACCACAAAATCTCTCAATTGCTGGCGACTCTCTCGACACCTAAGGGGAAAAGCTATACGCTTATGATATTAACAAAAATTTGAACATATAACGCACAGTTTCTCCCCTCAGGTATCAAGACATGTTGATTCAATATATTTTTTCCTTCTTATAGCTCCTTTTTATTAGGTGATCAACTAAATTCCATATAAACACTTAATACCAGAGTTCCCAAAGAATATGGTTTCAATGAACTTTCATCACCACCACCCACAAAAAAAAATTGTCACACATACACACACACACACATTCCGGAAATTCCGGAACGAGAGTGAAAATATTTTAACATCAATAATAATACTCGACCTTGAGGCACGCAACCACTTGTGGGAGAAGAATTTTTCCCAAATAACGCGTATTATTAGGTTAGGGGTGCTAAATTCCTTACTTGTAAATAGCTTTGCGGGTTGGATGTGGGTGGGATGATTCCTTTGTTTCATGTTATTTGATAGATTCATGCTTTTTTGGGGGGAGTAGAATTGAAGGAGGTTTAAGTGTTTTTTGATATGGAGGTTTGGAAAAGTTTTCAAGATACACGAACAAGATTTTGAATGGAAAAATTCAAGAGTAAAAGTTTGTATCTCATACACAGAGGATATGACGAAATGAAATGAAATGAAAAAGTGAGGTTAGAAGAGAAACGAGAGAAGATGATGCAAAAAAAAGTTATTACAGTGTTGGAGGAAAAAAATCAATAAAACAATGTATGGAGTCATTTACATTTGTGTATGCAGTTTTGCGTGAATGTTTTTCCTATTTTCAATTTAATTTCAATATTATTAGTAGTAACAGATAATTTTTTTTAAAAAAAATTTTTATTATCTACATTCAAAAGTTTCTCATTTTCTTAATTAAAAAGTTTCTCAAGATATAAAAAATTTTTGGCATTTTTGTTTTTTCAACTTGCCACCATTTTATAAAACCAAAAAGTTTTTTTTTCTACTTTGCAACATTAATCGAATTCTTTCCTTTTCTCTCTCGGTTTTATTTGCTACCGTTTTTTTTTCTTTGCCTCTCTCATCTTGAACCCTTCATTACAATTTCAACCCTCGCGATATTTTTTTTTACTTTCTTAGAGTGCCGTCCTTTATAAAAGGTTTCAAATTACTTCAATCTGTCCTTTAATTTCTCGTTCCTCATCTCTTATTGATTTGAGGAATGGATGAAGAATACTTTGTATATCCACAAATGTAAGGTAGAAGTTAGGTAGAGTAAATGAATACTTGATGGAATTGCTATCAATTTTTAGTACTGGAATTATTCATACTATGATCATGATAGCATCTAAAGGATATGAAATTTATAATTTGCAGAAATTCCACTGTGCATTTCAAAAAGGCTTATGAAAGATAAGCTGAGTTGAGTCTGTAATTCTATAGTTTGGTGGTGGCATTAAAGATCGAAACCATATCAACTTCATATCTGTTGAATGTCATTAGAATCAGTTATAAATTCTGTGATTGACCATTTCCGGAATATTCATATCTACATACACAAAAGCAATTTTTTTTATTGATATAAATGTATCCAATTCGAATGAAAAATTTATTGACTATAGCCTAAAAATAGAAAACTGAAACGTCAATATTTTTCACGTTTTACCGATTAATGATTTATCAATATTCAACTGAATGCTATCTAAGACATTCAATCGAAGTGCAATAAATTATAAAAAAATAGAGTCCAGCTGTTTTTACAATCGAACGGATATTATTGAAGGTATTATGAAACTTTGTAAGGTTTCAATTAGAATGTTTAGAGCTGAAGTGTTTTATGGCCAAGTTTGAATTTATTAAGCTATTTTTTTTTTATCTACAAGATCTAATCAAAATTACAGAATCTAGACAATTCTAGCATAAAATCGATAGAAATTCTAGTCAAGCATTTGAATTATTGATGCATCTCCTTTTTCCCATCACTAAGTGCATTCAAACCCCAACCACAAATTACATTCGATGCTATAAATTATGAAAAATTTTTCATCAACAATAAGAGACATTGTAAAAGATACTGAAATGGAAGCTCAGTTCACTGACCTAATAATGGCATTTCTTCTTCCTCGTTGACTCCTTCGGAAGAGAATTTTCATTTCTAATAAAATTTTCTTCAAGTTATGAAAATTACAGTATTTTGTATGTAATGTGAAAATCAATAAAATTTAATGTAATTTTGGGGGTGGAAATTCAATTTTCGCTTGCTTTGATGATCTGTGCTTAAAACTTGGTCAAATTCTTCAGAAACTTTCAACATAAAGTCCATAGTAAAAATTATATTTTACATCAAAAACACGAAAATGTGCAGATGTGGAAAAAAAAGACTTTAAAAATCAACTTATATTGAAGCACATTCATGTACCTGGAGAAAAGGGAGGTAAAAAATGGATCAAGTAGCTCTCAAACATAACAACTTTATGGTTATGTAAAGTAACTAGGGGTGGATGATTTAATGATGCAAATCCCAGCACCCTCTACATACATCCTCAGTCATTGTTAGTTTATGAGTTTTTTCATCACAAAAAAATCTACTTTTTTGTCGGTCAGATGGAAAATGAGCATCACAAACACAAATTTATTCCTTAATATTGTAAATTTCTTTAGTTGAAGAATTTTCTCGAATTTTCATTTCATTTAACTTTTTCCCTTTTTTTGTCAAACGAATGGAAAAAAATGTCATTTTTGGCAATAATAAAATATTTCATCCTGTCATCCCCCCTTTTATTTTTGATATCCGCACATTTATTACGCACTTTTTGTGTAGCTGTATGAGTGAACATGAATATTTGGATATTTATATGAGGTTGAATGAATGCTTGAAGGTTTTTTATTTCTGGTGAGTCCTTGCCGTGATTTTTGGAGGTTTTGTGGCTACTAAAAATTATAACCAAATTGATTTTCATTTTTTTTTGTGCAGTAGGACGAAAAATTTTTACAAAACCCTCCTCAGGATATTCAGTCCTGCCATAAACTTTATCCAACATGCGCTTGAACGCAATGGAGTGTGAGAAAGGTTAACATACTCGATTTATGATTCCGCCTCAATTCTCAATACATTTCTTGGTTCCTTTTCAGCCCCAAAATGAAAATTGAATTTTTTTGCTGTCAAATGAAAGCAAAAAGAAAACTCTAGCACGCAATAAATCTAATCTGGGTGATGGAAAACCTGAGTTTTTGGAGATTAAAAAATTCTTTTACAGTGTTGAAAATCTGGATAAGGCTTTGAAAAAAACAGCCAACCAAAAAATCCCAAAAATTCAAAAATTGTAGAAAAATCTAATTAAAAAAATTCCCCAACAGCTTTGAAATGAAAACAAAACAAAAAAATCCAACTAAAAGTCATCGTCGAGAAATAAACAAAATGTCGGAAAATTATTGCTTTTTTTGCTACCGCAGCACACAAAAATGTGTGTACATATATTGAAAATAATGTACAATGCAGAGAAGCAAGCAAGCACAGAAAAAAAGACGAGCATAAAAAAAGAAAAGAAGCACAGAGAGACACATCATGATGAAAGTGCGTCGCATGAGCACTAAAAGGTATTAAGTGCGATATGGGAAAATTTCGGATATTGGATGGGGTGGCATACAACCAGAAAATATTTTCTTTTTTCACTTTTTCGAGAGAGAAAAATGAAAATTCACAAATCTTTTTTTCCTTTTTTCTCTCCCCCGCAATGTTCGGATTATTTTTGGTTGTAGAAATGGCATAAATTCCTTCCCTCTTATGCTGCTTTTTTTTCTATCTGATTATGCGACGAAGAAAATTTTCTACCATTTTCACTGTGATGTACATGAGTAGTGAGAAAAGGCAGCAGCACCATAAAAAACTCACCCAGTGACAAATAAAAATCAATACAATTTTAATTACTTTCGCCATCGCTCTCGATGCTTCTTCTTCTTTTTCATACTTATTCCTTTACTTCTTCTATTCTTTACATTTTCAACCATTTTCATTCCATTACGATTGTTTATTTGTTTGTGTTAATTTATATTTCTTTCGACTAGGTTCTTTGAATTTAGGAAAAGTTTTACAAATGAAAGGATTTTTTTAATTAAAATCGCATTTAGTTGTGCTGATTTTGTGATGAGTTGTGGAATTTGTAATGAGCTGTTGCTATAGAAATTATTCGAGGTTTTTCTACTTTTTATAAAAACTTGAAATTTTTATCAGCATGCTTGAATAAACACTATGGAAGTGTTGATCGAATCATGAAATCTAATTAGGGGTTGTACGGAAGTTAAGCTAATTTTTCACGTATTTAATGCAATTTTTAAGGTCATTTTTTCATTAAACTTTATCTTTATCTCAAGTTATGAATTTTTATTCTAAATTAAAATCATTTAAACTTTCCAAATAAATTCTTCAGCATAACAAAGCGTCATCAAACTCAAAAATTCATTCAAACCACATTTTCTCATCCTTGCAACCTTGAGATTCAAAAAACACTCAACTTCAAGTTTTAACCTCAAAAACTAGCAATCAAAAGCAACAAGTTTAAAATATTTTTAATATTCAAATAATTTACAGAGTATCAAATTTCAAAGCCTTGAATTCCTACTGTCCGAATTGTGTGTCACTAAGCATTGGCTTACCACAAAGAAGTTTAAGCGTTATTTTCTGCATCCTTTTAGTTTGAAGCACACAAAAGCTTATATTTGTATTTTAAGCAAGTATGAGTAAACATAGATGCTACATCAATAAAGAATACAAAAATTCTTCCAAACATTAAAAAACCTCATTTAAAATATTTTCATTCTATGTATTTCATGTCATCTATTTGACAAAATTTATTCGTAACATTTTAATATTCCATATTTTATTTATTTAAACAAACTACATAAATGCTTCTCAATTAAAACCAATTATCAAGTTCAGAACTTTATATATAAGATGGTGGGGGAAGAAAGTTATAGAAGAAAATTATATTAAGGCACCAGAAAATTATAACAAGAAAAAAATATAAAAAAGCCACCAAAGATTCTGTTCTTACAACCGCTTGTTAATGGCAGTAATAATTTCCTCATAGAAAAAGAAATAAAAGCCAGACATCATTCCAGACTTGATGACAGCAGGTGCGAGTCCTTTGTACAGTCCAGTGAAGCCTTCTTGTGCAAAAGTTTTACGTAGACAATCAAGCATTCCCGTTGTTTTAATATTCTCACCAAATGTTGTGCGATTATCATGAAATTCTTGAATTTGTAAGCGCTTCTTAGTCAAATCGAGTGGATAAATGCATGTTTTGGCAATGGTACCGCTAAACGTTCCAGCCAACAATATAATGTGTCGAGAAACTGTTTCCTCTTTCTTAAATTTCATGTAACGTTCCAACAAAAAGTTATATGTTCCAAATTGAATAGCTGCATTTGGTGCAATTGCCGTTACACTTGGTATTAAACCACGAAATAATCCTTTTGGACCCTCACTCTTTAATATTGTTGTAAATGCATCAAAAATTGATTTATATCCACGACCATGATCTTGAGCAATAAATCGTGTACGTACGACATCAAAAGGTGTTGCAATTGTCATCCCGAATGCCCCAGCAAAGCCACCACCGACTGTATGTCTCATGTCTGAATGTTCATTGAAAAATTTAATTTTTCTTGAATGTCGATTGAATTGATCGTATGCAGCAAATTGCCCAAAACCATAAGTGATGCTTAGAATTTGTCCCGGCACATGACCCTTCCATAAGCCACGAATGCCTTCCTCTTTAAACATCAACACGAGTGTCTGGAGTGTTGATGTATATTTGGCACCAATGTTCTTTCTAATCGGTTCCAATTGCAATTGATGACGTACTTTAATGCAATCTAATGGCTGTGTTAGAGCACGTGTTAAAAATCCAGATAGTCCACCCGCCATCGGTGCTTTAACTTGTAAAAATATTGAATATGCCTTGCTGTGATTTGCATTCCCTGCATCTGCTGGCTGTTTTCTTTCCATTTTTTCCCCTTTTTATTTTAATTTTTCTATCTTTTTGAAAACTTTTATTTTTGAGACTTTTCTTGAAGGTGACGCGCGTGTTATGGTAGGCAGGAGAATGTCTAGAAGAAGCAGAAGATATGCGAAGAACTTGAATCAGTTGTGTGGCTTTATATAAATTATAATTGTTAAGTTATAAAAGCTATTCTATGAGGAATAAGAATAATCATAAAAAAATGTCACAAAATATTTTGTCGTATTTTTTGAAGCCAGACAGACAGAAAGGGTAGGACTGAAGTAATATAAATGTCGTTTTGGTCACAAAAACAACAACAATAAGAGAGTGATGATAAAAACATGCGTTTTTTGAAATGCGCGTACCATAACCTTTTTTTCTGTGTATACACACTCATCTACATTATCTTCCATTTTCTCTCGAATCATAATAGTCATAATAATTCTTCTTATTCTTTTTACTCAAAGAGGTTTTCGAAATTTATACGAAAAAATAATATTAATGAGACACTAAAATATTTTTGAAATATGATCTGATGTGTAGAGATTCAAATTAATTACTAGCAAATTAGTTTACTACAAGCATGACGATTTATATACAGAGATAAAAAAGGAATTAAAAAAGACAGAACTCGTTGGAAATTGGCAGGTATTTTAGAGCAAATAAACGATGGATTTGAATTTTTTATGTGACTCTCTGTGAGGGGTTTTTATTTAAATTTAGCAACAGTAAATAAATATTATCAACCTCACTAGGATAGATCAGAAAAAAAATAAAAAAAAAATTATGAGAAATAAAATATCACGCGTGGTTTTCTTATTATCCGCCATCATCATATTCATCATCACACATACAAAACATAATGAAATGAAATTAAATATAGCATACTTATTAGTGCATGGATCAATAAGTATATACATCACATACATTCATATCAAATGGTACAGAACTGACAAAAATTAAATATGAAGAGGAACGAAAGAAGAAAAAAAAATACAAAAAACACTACAAACAGCTAGCAAGTCAGATGTGACGTGCGGTTGAGAAAAAGAAATTTATTAATTTTATTCTCTCTCTCTCTCTCGTAAAAATTTTGCTTCTCTCCCGAGTCTCTATTTTTTACTCAACTTACATTGCCGACACTACGAAATAATAATAATATGAAAAATAATAAGAAGAAATGAAATTTCCATCTGGCGTTGCACGAGCATGTGTATAAGTTTTTTTTTCCTCTCTACATACCAACACACAACAAGCATAAAAACAACAACAGTCAGAGAGAAAGAAGTTTTGTTAAGTGGATCTGAGATTTTAGTAGAAGCGCATTTTGTGTTTCAAGTTCTAGTTAATATCGGAATTATTTTTGGAAGAATCGAACTTGCTATCAGGTTTTATTGAAAAGAGCATCAAAATACTAATTTAGGATAATTATGTGGCTTAAGAAATATTTTCAATTTTACCATTGAAATAACTTTTTGTAGGAACAATAAAGACTAATAAGAGCTAAAATTGACTTATCTATCCATTTTTTCATAAACTAATTTATTAGTCTGCTCACCGATCCGCAGATTCTTCCATCCATCATGCTTCTTACTGCCTCTTACACTCACTTATCTCACAACTCCATCCATCCATTAGTTTAATGTCTTGCTTCTTCATATAATTCATCCAATCACCCACCCAACTTCTTTATTCATCCAAACCAATCCACTTACCAAAATAACTCATCCATCAACTCAAACACGACAACCACAAAAACCACCCAAACTGAGTATAATAACTCCAATTATCTTTACGTTTTTTTAAAAAAAATACGCTAAAAATAGCAAGCAAACAAGGCATTATTGTTGCCCCGAAATAAGATATATGTATACATAAGTCTCGATTGCTTTTGCGTATATACGATCAGAAGCAACAACAACAACAACAAACGGTAGAGCAACGACGACTTGAACGACGATGATGATGAGGAGAGGAAAAAAAGAAGGCACAAAAGAAAAGACACGCGACACGATGAGAACAAAAAAAGGAAGGAAAGAAGAAGAAGAAGGGAAAGAATTGTAAATGGATGGGGTGTGAGAGAGATTATTGACTGAGAAAAAGAGAGAGAAAGATATGAGAAATGAGATGGGGACATGCTCAGGGTTTTCACACGTTTTATGACTTCTTCTTATTCATCTCTTTTTTTTATTGTTGTTTACGTGTATGTAAAAATTGAAAAGTATTACGTGAATCGTGTATGAGAGAATCCAGAGAGAGAAGAAGAGAGTAAGAAAAAAATCAGGGAACAAGTTCATGGGAAAAAGACGTTTTGTGGCATTTTATTATTATTGTTATGTTTATACAGTAAAATTTTATTATTTAAATACCGGAAGCCCTGCATGAAAATGAGGATGAAGTGGAGAATAAGAATGAACATATGAATCGGCGACAGGAGGAGTGAGATGGAGAGAGAAATATTGCTGTTTTTGCTGTATTAACCACCAACACAATTCAATTTTTTTTTTACTCCATTTCTGTACCTAGTTTTTATGTTCAATTCCCTGAGATAACTAATAAAAATCTTTTTTTTATGCTTCTCATTCCTTCTTTTTTTCTTCGTGAAAAGGGCAACTGACTGTGTCTCACTCATTCACTCGCAACAATTCTCTAGTTCGATGATTTTAAAGATTCTTATTATTTTTTTCTACATTAAAACTTCACAGATATATATTCAGATTTTTGTTCATTAAATGGCGTTTCATGATTCTTTCTCATACTTGGTCTGTTAATCTTAAATATCTGATTTTACCAATTCTATTTTTTGCTTTATTTCACTGCATTTTTACTTTGAGTCTTAAAAGGTTGCTTAATTTTTCTTCTACAGTAAATTTTGTTTTATTTAAAAATTCACAAATGTGTCGAATGTGTTGCGTACTGTCATTTTTTTCTATTTAATATTTCTTTATACATTGAGAAGATTTGAGTCATGATTATAACTTTCATAATGTTCATAATGAGAAATAATTGTTTGTAAATAAATGCAGCGTAAAATGAGATTTTCAATTCTGATAGTGAGATTGTCGAGTTTATGGGAAAAAGACTGCGACTTTCAGATTTACTGTGAATTCTGTGCATGACTCTTATTACGTTTATTGAAACTTTTACTTTCATGGGGTTTCCTGAGGATCTGACAGATGGCTTGAACTCTGCTGTATAAACAAATGACTCAAACATCAACAAAACTTAATCAAACCCACGACAAAAACTTTCTTTATGGACGAGAATATTTAAGTTCTATGATCCAGCAATGTTGGTAAGATAGAATAAAACAGAACAGAGTCAAAACCCACACAAATTCAACCTTTTAATGCAAAAAAAAAAAATTGTGGACGTGATGTCCATCATGAAATTGCAATAACCACAAAAATTATTCAACTATGTGTGACCAGATATTTTATGGGGGCAACAATGAGTCTCGTCAACAAAATTTTATAATTTTTTCTACAAAATAATGGACACAATATTCAGTATTAAACGTCACTTAAGAATGACGTCTTGTAGCTGCACGTGGAAACTTAAAACTTCATGTAAACAACTGATTAACAATCAAAAATTACGACAAATTGTTCATATTAAATTTAAATAATGTCATTAGCCTCAAATTCTTTTGTCAACTTCATACAACTTTTTATTACAACTTAAGTAAGTGACTTTTCAACAACTAACAATATTATAAATCATAAATGTCAACAAGGCCAAGAGATTTTTCAATTAAAAATTATTAAAAACACTGAATAAATCATTTAAAGCCTCCATATATTATCACATTTAGATTTTTAATTTTTTTTCAGTCTGTCACATTTATGTAAATATTATCGCTATGAATGGCAGGGTGTGCTTGATCATTTTGATACAAAATAAATTAATATTAATATCTATGTATCATATCGTTAAGCTTGAGTAACTCTGTCACATGAATATTCAATAGTTTATTAATATTATACATAGTGTCAACCTGTATATAATCGATAATAGAAATTAATGAGATTAAGCCGTGGAGCTAACAAAGTTGGATGCCTTGATTCAATTTTATAATTCCGAGTAATTAAAAATGAATTATGCAACTGATTAATCGTGCATATTGAGTTAGTGATTTTTGTGAGGAGTATGAGTTTTAGATTGTTGGAAGTTCTTAATATTTGAGGTATTACAGTTCGGTTTTAATATTAAGAGCCGTAGTATTTTTTTGTAATTCTTTAACACTCTAAAAAATAATTTAAAAAAATTTCTGCAATCGTCTGTAAAAACTTGTCAATATTGCAATGTAAATCTTCACGAAAAATTGATTGTTTCCCTTCATGTCACCGTCAATTAATTACCCAATTAAGTTCTTGAAACCAAATCCAGTGAGCACAAAAAAAAATTTAAATTTAAGAATAAATAAAAAAAGAGGCAGTCTTATAGTCAGAAAAACATTAAGATTAACCTCACTTTATTGAGCACATTTATAATTGTTTCAAAAAAATAAATAAAAAGAAATAATCAAGCGCACAAATAAACTAAAAACTCGTTGCGTCATGAAATTAAATGTCGCTCTTAAAAGTGTACAATATATAAAATATATATGTATATAATATTTTTTTTTACAAAATGGCTTACGAGTCTTTTTGACGGATTTTATTTTTTTATTTTATTTTTATTTATTTCTGCTGGTATTTCTTCTCTCATAATAATATCGATCGGCTTTATCGCTACACGTACATCATTCATTTACATATATGAGTGTTATTGTATAAGACACTCACTCTAAATGAAATAAACTCTTTTTTTATTGTACGCCGCTTCTCGTAAACTGATTTTTTTTTTCTTTCATGGGGACGACGCGTAAAGCAACAAAATTTTATAAAACATGAAAAATTGTTAATAAATAAATGAAAGTCAAATATGGTGTGCTCGTTCATATAATAATGACACGCGGATTGTATCGTATGTAAATTGTATGAATATCAGATTTACTGTCCAGTAGAAATCAAAAAAAAAAAAAATTCGTTCAATATAAGAAAGTTGGTCATGAATTATATTGCATTGCAAATTTCTATTTTTATCATGCAGATTTTCAAATTTGCTTAGAAATCAAGTCCCCTCCCCCAATTTTTTTCTACTACGAGAAAAATGTTCCACCCACTTCCCTACATCTAAACATCTAAACAACTAAGTCAGCTGTTTGTGTTTAAATGCCTAAAGTTCATTGAACTTAATAAATTAGCTAAGACTGTTGAAAAACTACAAAGAAAACCAGTTGAATAAGTTTACCAGTAGATTAAGCAAAATGAAACTGACTCGATTTGTTTTATTGCCTCAAAAGTACAGTTCATCTAGAAATTCCACAAAGTTTTGCATTCTCAAATTTTTATTTTAAGCACAAAAAAAACATAAAATTTATGATTTCATTATTTACGTAAAAAATTCATTCCATAATCCAACGTGTGAATCTCTGCATAATCGTACCCAAATTTAACCCATAGATTATATTAATTAATTGTGAAAACATAGGCAGTAATAGCCGACATTTTTAGTTTCTATACTTTTTGCCATGAAAATGTTTTTTTTTTCTTCTTTTTCATTTGTGTTAAATTTTTCGTATATACAGCAGCATTACATAAAATGTCATTAACCCCACGAGTTCATGTATTGTTTTCAGCATTTATATTTTTTTCCATAAGCTGAAAACCAAAAAGAAATTTTCAAAAGCGGAATTAGCCTCAATAGTATTTGCAATTCCTCACAAAAGACCAAAAGTATTATCGATCTCTCTCACTCGCAATTATTTTTCTCTTGTGCATTATATAAATTTGTTCTCAATAGATTTGCATGTAAATGTCGGCATTAAAGCTCTTTTAAATCTCCATATGTATCGCATAGCTTATGTATTCCGAATCTATAGAAATAAATAAATGTTTATGTATACATAAAGGAGACGTTCCATTCCGGGGGTATAAAATTAATATGTGTGTATATAAGCAAAGCCGAAAACAACCTTGAACTTGGAATATATCGTTAAATATACATACATACGTATATATATGGGGGGCTCACATCGAAACGTCATCAGTTACGTCACTTTTGCCTTCACGATATTTTTTGTATTTTGTCGACTTTGTTGTTGTTCTTACAACTTTACTCATTGATATTTTTTTGAGCTTTAATTTTTTTTCCTCGGGAATCTTAACAAAAACATATGCAATGTTGCCAGCATTGTATATCTCCCACTCTTTATTCCATCATATAGAAATGGATGTTGCTTTTTTTCATGGACAAATTTCACATATGATGACACACGCGAAGTGAAACATGGAGAGCATAAATGAGGCCAAAGACCTTTTTGTTATTAATTGTGGCTTCGCTTTTAATTCAATATTCACTTTAAAAATGGTCGACGAGTGAAAGGAACAGATTGAAATTGAAGTTGCTTGCTGTTAATTACGTAAAATTAACTGATGTGATGAAGGAAGGGTTGATAGGCGCATTTATGAGTAAATGTTACTTTATCGACATTCTGAACAAACAAACAAAATTGAAGAAGATTTCAAAATTACAGCCTCTAAATCAAGCTAATCACTTCCTTCTTTCTAAAATTCAATTATTTTGCAAGAATTCATCGACAAATCAGCATAAAGCATCTCAAATAGAAAGCAACATCAGCAATTCGTTAGGTATGAATATTAATCATTACTATTATTATATTTTGTGACGAGGCAGCGGTAGTGATTGGCGCGGATCGGCAAGAAAGGTTAATAAACCTTACATCACATCTCTTTTCTCTTTTTCCTCTTCTTATTCTCTTTCTTTCTTTTTCACAAGCTTGTTTTTATTATTTTTTTTCTTGCTTCTTCTTTGCCTTTTTCTACTCTGCTGTGCTGTTTGTTCGTACAATTTGCCGTTTTCTTTACTTTGCTTCTTTTTTTTGAGTCATAGTGTTGTTGTTATTATTTTATTTTATTTCATATGCGTTTCCGCGAAAAATTTACTTGTCTGTTCGCTTTGACTTGCTAGACAAGAATTGTGGATAGAACAGACGCAGTAAAGTTTTTTTTTCTTCTTTATCAACAGACGAATCTTTGCCATCTGGTGGATTAGTAATACATCAATATGGTCGACAAAAGTAGTTATGAATAAGATAAAGTCTAAGAGATACATCTGGCCAAAAATGCGCTTTATTCACTCTTAATCTCAAATATTATAAATAGAAAACTTTCATATTGAAGGAAATGAAATAAAGAATCATTAACGAGATTAATAAATCTACATGAAAGTGTTTACATTTGTGTGAGTAAAGTAAATGAAATTTAATGCTTCTTAATGCTCATTCGATGGGTTGAAAATGATAATAATGAAGAACTAAACTAAATGCTTCAATATAAATATGCTACATATGATTGTGTACAGATTCACACATTCAAATGAAATAAAATAAAATTTAGGTAAGAAGAAAAGTTCATGAAGCGCAAATATTGAAGGCACAACTATTGTCTAAAAAACAAAGGAATTGAGAGAGAAATAAAAATAAATAAGAAGAAAATAAAAACGTGTTTTAGAGTAAGAAAAAAAAAAGATAGAATATTCTCATTTGGAATAAACTACATGATACTTGATGCCCTCCAAATCCTTGCATATTTTTCAACATCTCGTATGCACAACAATTCAATGCTATCGATTGAGCATAAATTAAATTGATTGCAGATTTTAAATGAAAAATAAAAAAGTTGTAGGAAAGAAAAAAATCTTGAGATGAGATGAACATTAATGGACATAAACACTTAATGATGTTGCAGGCATGTAGATTTCTGGTCGAACACACACACACACAGGGTATGTCAGTGAATATTTTAGCAAGAAATTATGTTGCAATATGTGCAGATTATGCATCCAATAGTTGCGGAAGATAATTTTTAAACAAGCGATTTCTCATGTTTCGAAACTTTTGCTGTAGCATATTTTAATAATAAAAATTCATGTAGTAATTTGTCTGTATCGAATTTCACTGACTTAAACTGAATTACTGTGTTGGAAGTAAGAAGGTTTAAGTTCAAGTTCTCATCATGTTCATTAATTTTCAAGTGCTTCAAAAATTTCTTCATTTATAAATTCAAAGAAAATCTTTAAGAACGCGGATTTTTGGACAATTTAATTTAAGCATCTAAGCGAGAAGAAGCTTTTTTCTATACGAATGACTAACTTTCATTCAGAAGCAAATAAAAATTTACACTGTAGAACTAATGACGATGATTGCATTTCCTTATACAAATATCAAATTTTTTACATAATATTGGCATACAAAATGCCGACATTTAATGGTATAAGTAGCAAATAAAAGGTTTTCATATACGGTACAGTAAATAATGAAAATTGCAAAGGCAAAAACAGATGAATAAGAAGAAGAAGAAGAAGTTTTCAAGGAGAGTGAAGTAAAAAAGTTGAAGACGAGGAAATAAAAAGAAGAAATGAAGCATTAAAATTGGTTCAGTGGTGCAATGAGGTGGGGTACTTTGATAGCTATTGTAATAAAGTCATATAGCTAGCTATGAAATTAATTTTGATATGAAACTTTGATTTTTATTTACAATTAAGTCTGAATAATCAAAAAATATGCAAGAATCCCTCAATATGTCGGTGCATAGGCATTGAAATCAACAACAAATCCCAACCTGCACTAGCTTCTCCTCTCAACATAAAAAAGACATTCTCTCACATTTTCAGCTCCTTTATCCTTCTCTCTCATTTTAATTGGCCAGATATTTTCATGATAAGAAGAGAGAAAGAATTTCTTTCTTTCCGCGATGCGCCAAAATACATATCCAAAAAAAAAACGTGATATATATTTGAATGGGAGAAGAAAAAAAAAGCCACAACACAGCACTATACGAAGCACATCGACTTTTTAGTTATGGCCGCCATTTAATGAAAGAAGAAAAAAATTGAACAAAATTACCTTTTTCCACACGAAATGGGAAACAAGAATAAGAATATATGAGAGAATTATGTATCTACACTAACAGTATTATTATTAAATATTCTTCTTTTTTCACGACTTTGCCTTTATTTTTTTTTTTTTATTCTCGATTTACTTTTATTTTATTACATTTATTTATTATTTTTTTCACTGCCTTTCTTTGTTCTTAATCGTATGAGTTGGCTCACTTTGTTTGTATTTTTAAATTATTTCCATGTTCTTACAAGTAATGAGAATTTTTGATTTTTATAGTTCATTAATTTACGTGACTTTTAATTTTTATTTAAAAATTTCAAGATTCATAGCAAAAATAAATTTAAAAAAAAATTGACCTCAAAATATGGCTTTACGATCATCAATCTCATATACCCCCCCAAAAATCCACACCAAACCCAAGCATAATGTGAAAATTGTTAAGAGTTTCTTTTTTCGAAAACCACAAGAGCTTACACACGCAAAAACCACACGATTCTCAGTGATAAAATAGTAGTTTTTTGCTCGTATCACAACCACAATCAAATCTTTTTTCAATGCAATAAAATAATAATTTTTTTATGACTTTTATACACACACAGAATACATTACATTAATATTATTTTTAATGCACTCGTCGATTGCATCAATTTTTTTCATGTCACACCGAAAAGCAAAAAAAAAAAATATTTTTTCTTTCATTCAATAAAGAAATTTTTACATTTCATCATTTTTATTTGGCATCTGCCATCTTGAACTTTTTTTCTGATGTAATTTTTTCTTCATCTTCTCATCGTTATTTACCAGAGTTGAAATCTGACATGTATCTGTAAAAATAAATTTTCTGTATACAGATATTATCTGTTCCCGGAAAGATTTTTTTCATCTGCATGCAGATCATCTGTATGCAGACATTATCTGCATGCAGATAAAATCTGAATGCAGAAAACAGATATCTGCAAAAAGAACAATAGAATCTGCATCCATCTGCAAAACAGATGAGCAGAATCTATCTGTTTGCAGATGATATCTGTAAACAGATCATCTGTATGCAGATGAAAAAAATGTTTCTGCTTGCAGATTCTGTCTGTATAAAGATAATTTCTGTGGCAAATCTGTCTTTGTATCTGTTAACAGATATCTGCTTTTTCAACTCTGTTATTTACTTCTTCTTCACTTTATTTTTCTGAGCACATAAAATAATAATAAAATAACTTCAATATTGAATGTGTTGTTTTTGTGTGGCGACAAAAATTTTTTTGTAAGAATTTTCTTAAGACTCAGCTTTTGTGACAGGTTATATGGATTAAATATTATTTTATTGCTGAGTTTACTGACCCTAGACACTTAAATTTTATAAACCCTTACAATATAACCTCTTTTTATGTGTGAATCTCGGCTGTATTATTTAGCACTCATTTTATAACCTCAACAATCTTCTGGCTTCAAAAGATAAAATTCTTTGCAAAATTTAATAAATCCCAATATTCCATACCTACAGAACAATTTGAACGTCCTCAATCCACTTCAGCAAGACGACTTAATAAAATTTTTCTCTACTAGTAACTCGCACATTTTATTTGACAGCCAGAACAGATTAAAGTAAATTTATCTGACTCACATAGACTGTTTATTTCGCACGTAGGATAATCGAAAATTCGAATATTTTCCCAAATAATCCAAAGTGCTAATTATTTAAGACTCGATAAAAATAAACATTTTATGTCAATTTGCTGAAAAAGTTTTGGAAAATGTTAAGTAATTCACTGATTTTACTGTAGGTTGGAAATGTTTATTTGTTTGAGATTATAGGAATTATTGTTGAAACTTTATAAAGATAATCCAATTTCAAGCATTTAAGCTGGAAATCTGTTCCAATCTATTCCTACAAGTTTTGAGGAAACTATTACAGTTAATTATAATCAAGCATTAGGTTACAAACCACATTGGTTAGCTTTTCTTATCAGTAAAAAACCAAACAAACTTACTAAGTCAGTAATATCTATAAAATTTGTAAAGTCAGCTTATTAATTGTCTTTTATGAAATTCCATAGAAGTCAAAATAATACGCTGCATAATCAGCTCATTTTGTGGCATTCAAAGAACTATGACGCATAAAATTATACCAAAAATTTCATGTCAATGACAAATATAAAGCAAATTGTTTGTAATGATTTTAATTCAGCTAATTAAGAAATTTTAATCTTTGGACCGAATATGTAATGAACAATGCGATAAGATTTTCATGAAAAAGAAGAAATTCGCTATCAGCACTTAAAGTCACCTGTTGTTTTTTAAATTTATAACTTAATTGATAAGCTATATATTGACAGACAATTCTAAGAAAAAAAAATATTTACAGATAAATAAATCATTCAAACTCACATGAACAAAGCTCCAAAAATAATAATTATTTCCAACATGGACACTAAAATTGCAAATTAATCACCATAATAATGAACAGCTAGCTTGCAAATGAGGCAAATATTTAATATTAAAAAATTTTCATCAATTAAATATTTTGCTCATTTGCGACAAATAAAACATTTGAATTTGAGCTATAATGTTTAATTCACATTTTCTGAGCAATCAATAGGCTGACTAGAATTTTCCATAATTGCATTTTGTGATTTAACATTTTCAATTTTTTTCAAATTTATTACCAAAAAATTTCTTAAAATTTGATTACATTTAACCCTAGCATCTCTGAACAGCTGTTTTGTCCGTTAATTTTTTAGTTAAAAGGCCCTTAATTTTTGAAAAAAATCAAAAATTCAAATCTTTTTTTACATATAATCCGACCAAGAAAAATTCTTTTTTGCAAAATTAAGTGTTTTTCCTAAATTTTTATTTATTATAATAATGATTTTTCCATAATTTCAGCCATGAAATTTGATATAAAAAAATTTAAACTAATTATAACAAATAGAAAGTGTATAAATCTTAATTTGTTTCTTAAAAATTTAACGGACGACTTGTACTAAAATAAGCCGTACTAATGCGATTTATTTTAGAACAAATTCAAATTTCGCACATAACGTATTTGTTCAGAGATGCTAGATTTAACCTATTAGTTATTTATTTTCCAATTCAGAGAATTAATTATTTGATACTTTATATTTCTTTGATTAAAATCTGAATTCATTAAGATTAGTCGCTTAAAGCTATATTTCTAAGAATAAAAATTGATAAGAATCTTTGGAGAATAAAAATAATTAATTCTCAAAAATATTTCAAATTATAAATCGCAATATCTAACTTAAATCACGCCTGACCTTCCAAATTCAGTAATAAAACGTAAAAATTCTATCATCAGTAGCTATCAACAAATACAAACTCACAGAAGCTAATTTACATTTACATTAAATTGCTTCATTTTTCATTATAGGGTAAAAAATATTGAAATTCGTACAAAACCAAAATTCGTACGAACAAATTTACAAAAAAATTTTTTCACAATTTTTAGACTTGAAAAAATTGCCTTTAAACTCAAGATTGGTCATATGTTAAGATCTTATGACTTTGCTCGTGCACTCTACTTTCCAATTAAATTAAGTCAAGGCATAAATTAGCACTGCTTATACGAAAAAAATCCACCTCATTCCAAATATTGAAATTCGTACAGAAGAAATATTGAAATTCGTACAAAATTTCAATAGTAGGCGATGAAGAATTTTAATTGTTTTTGTGTAAACAAATTAAATAAATTAAATTTTAAGGACAAAGAAGTAGCTCAGGATGAATAAAAACCTCCTCAAATGAAAATACTGCAAGAATATTAATTTTTTCTCAAGTTTTCGATGCAAAAATCGTAAGTACTTGGTGTACGAATTTCAATATTTGAGTGTACGAATTTCAATATTTGTGTGTACGAATTTCAATATTTGAAATAAAGTGGATTTTTTACTGCTTTATGCTGCACAAAATGCTCTTTTAAGGTTCGAATAAAAAAATTTGGAGGACAAGCAAAGTCGTAGGAAAAATTTGGGAAATCAGCAATGCTTCCAATAAAAGTTACAGGTCTTTCAAAAAATTTTTTTCGTTTTGTACGAATTTCAATATTTTTTACCCTAATTGAAAAAATCTTCATTTATCGATCTCATTTTTTTCATTCTGTAGAATCTAATTTTTCTTTTCCTTTCCCTCAATCTATAAACATTATTTTTTTGACGTCTTGTCATCGACTATATATCGAGCAAAAATACGAGTTTTAATAATGAAAAAAAAAAAGTTTTTATATTTGTATATGAATAAAAAAAAATAGAATATTTATTACGAACAAAAAAAAATTGTGTAAGAAAATGGATGACTTGGAATTGTAAAGCAACCGCTTTGCTTATTTTCTCTTTCTCACTTTTAATATTCCCCAAATGTGTATTAAATGGCGTATGCACACAAACACTATTATCATCATCACCAAAATGTGAAAATGTACCGTAATGTAATGAAATACGTAAAAAAAATAATATAATGAAGATTACCCCTGAGAGGATAGATTTTTTTTAATGTATGAATCTGTAAAGTATCGAATAAACAAATCTTAAATATTAAGTACAGATTTGTCAAAATTACAACAAAAATTAATTTTTATGTCAAATTCTGTAGAAATTTACTATGTCAAAATTTTCAAGCCACAAAAAATTAAGTTTTCAAGTTTAAAATTAAGTTAATAGATTCGAATCCTCATAAATTAATAGAATAAATTATTGAATGAAGCATGTGGACGAGGGAAACTCCTCTCGTCACAATATATTCATGAATGTAGTTTAACTTATGTCATAATGACTTAATATAATTTTGCTGACTAGTCTGACTTCAAAAAGTTTAATGTAACCTCAAATCCCTAGCTATTTATGTCCTATTTAGAAAATTTTTGACCGATTTTTGCAATTTCCTAGTTAAACATCCACATAATGATCAACTTTCCATTCTAGACGAAATTATATTCTAGCTCATTTATATAAATGAAAACTCAACGAACTCATACTAATAAAAAATATATTAGCGTATACATTTACATGCTTATAGTCTGTTAAATAATCTAGACAAGTGACTGACTCAAAGTCAAGAATATAAAAAAGTACGATAAACTCCGAAAAAAAAATATAATAAAAAAATACTCATGTGTAGCATTGCCAGATTTTCCTTTCATATATATACATTTTTATTTTTATTATTTTTTTTTTCAAACAAAAAAAAATGTGTGTGTATATGTGGGTGTACATAACGCCAGTTTATTCATTCTATATACAGAATTTTTTTTTATATATTTATATAACACACAGAACTCTCGAGTCTCAGCTGATTTTTATGAGGCGGGTGTCCCTCTCCTCCTCCTCACATGACTGTGTGTATATAAATGACTAACAGTGTACCGGCACAAGCAAAAATTGTTTACATTCCCGAGGCCGGGAGCTTAACTTAATATTATTTTGTTCAGACATTGAGTCTTGCTTTCGTCACTTTGTGCAATGTTGCCAGAAAAGTAATTTTTTTTATGTGGCTTTTGAGTCATGCGAAAATTTTTTTGTTTCTTTTTACATTGAAAATTTTTTTTTGTGGATTGAAAAAGAATTAAATTTTTGAAAGTAAGAAAAAAAAAGTTCAATTATGAGACGTTGAAGTGAAATAAAAAGAGAGAAAAAAAAGACGGTTTTTATTAAGATGATGACGATGATGAATTTCAAATATCATGATGAATACGAAATGAAGAAACAACACAAAATGTGAATTTTAGAAAATGTCGGATATTGGAGAGACCGAAGTAAAACGAATACACTTTTTTTTGTGAGTATAGAGTATGAATGTCCCTCGAAAAAAAAAAACAGCAAGCACAGAGAATAAGAAGAAATGAAGGAGAGAGAGAAGAAAAAAACACGAAAATCAACAACAAAAACAACAGTCAGAACCCATTTTTACATCAAGCATTGCTGCTCTCCCTTCAGTTGATTGCGTTCTGATTTTTATGCGGGATCATTTTGAAAATTTAATATTTTTAAAAAATTTAATAAAATTTCAACAATTGATAAAAAGTTTTAAAATTTTAATTATTTTTAATAATAATTCACACAAAATTTATCACAAGGGTTTGCACTTATAACAGACATTTTATATTGTACATGATTGTGTTTAAGTAAAAATTTAATGCACAGTCGATTTTCTTTCAACATTTTTGTATTCGAATAAAATAATTTTTATGCACATACTTTTTCATTTAAAATCATTAATCACTAGTAAATGCTTCGAGTGTCTTTGCAGTTACACTTCGTTGAGTTTGTTAGGAATTTTAATAATGGATGCAGATTTTAATTATTTTGGATTAAAATTTAATTTTCAGTGCAAATTTTGATTATTTTGTATTAAAATTTTGTTTTCAAGTAATTACTTTTTTGTTCCAAAATAAAAATATTTTCAAATTCAAAATAAATTAAACTTCGAAAAAAATTGAACAAAATTTGTTTAAATCACTTAAATTCTAACAAAACTTATTCAAAGGGCCCGACAGAAGAAAAAAAATTGTATCACGATGATGAGAAAAATCAATAATCACAAAACATTCAAAAACCATTCAGAAAAATTTTTTTGTGCAAATTTTCTTCTCCTTACATGAAAAAATTTAATTTTTTCTCCAACTTTTTATTAATTTTTCGACATTTTAATGCACAATTTTAATTATTTTTCAATTCTAATTTTCACTGTTTTCCTTTTTAATCACATTTTTTAAAACTTTATATTCTCATTTTTTGATGTAAAATTATTCAAAATTTTCAACTTTTTGACTTTTTTTCTTCTTCCCCGGGAAGCAAAAAAAGTTTTTTTTAATTACATCTATCTCGCGCACACACACCTCATTCGATCAAAAAAACAGCGAAAACTAATTTTCATGTCTCGATTCTTGTGTTTTATTTTACTTCTCACTGTCTCTCATTCTTTCACTTCCACTCTTTTTCCTCTCATTCCATGTTTTAATTTTTTTTTTCTTTCATTTCATTTCTTTTTGTTCCTCTTCTCCTGTCGTGGTTTTTTTTTTGTATTTCTCTATGGTGTTCGACTATGTGTGTATGTTCAATTTTCAATTTAATTGTATACATACTCATATATTTTACTCTCATCTTAATGATATTATTATTGTTGTTAATGCTGATGCTATTGTCTCTCGCTCACTATAATCTGACTGCTTTTTTCGGGTTAATTAAAAAACTATACAAATATGGAGTGCAAAGGGTTGGTAAATGGGTGACTTTTTGTACTTTTTAATAGATTATGAATTAATGTGAAGCACCTGACTTTTAATACATATTTTTTTAATTTGTTGCAAATCCAATAAAATGATATGCATTTCTTTGAAAACTAGCTTTCAAAATTAAAATTGAATTTTTTAATTAATAAAATTTTGACAATAAATACTTTAAAATGTAGAAAATTTTACAAAAATGCATTGACAAATATTTTTAGAGTTTCATAAAATTTTAAGCAAGTTGCATCAGATTCAATTTCCAAAAACATATTTTTTGAAACTCAAAAAATCTTTGACAAAATATTCAAAAATTTTAATCAAATGTTCAAAAAAAATATTTGGTCCACAAAAAAATTCATCAAAAAAAAAAAAGTTTTATAAAAATTGAGTCAATCAAGTGGCATCCCCCAGAAAAATGTGAACTTATTTATTGTTATTATTGAATGTATTGTGTGAATGTACATGAATGTAGTATGTAGCAGCAAAGATAGACAGTGTAGCATCAGCAGCAATACGAACAATATTAAATACATATATTGAACAGGAAAAAAAATAATTATTACTATATGCCGATATGTTGTTGCGGGATTCTCAAAAAACGTATCAATTCGAAATCATCGTCGGTACGGTAATATGTAAGAGTGAGTGAGAGAAATGGAAATAAAAAATGAAGAATGTATTTATGTAGTGTAAATGCTGCTGCGTTTTTAATTAACAATTTTTTTTTTCTTCGTTCCTCTCCATCATTAAAAAATTACAATTAATTTTTTTCTACAAACTTGAATCCGAAAAAAAAATCGTCGTCATCGCCATTATGCATAATAAATTTTTCAATACAAAAAAAAAGTTCTCACTCTACCGAAAAAAAATTACAATAAAGAAAAATTATTTTCCATCTTCTCACTGAAAAAAAGACCTTCTCGCCTTCTTTTTTCCCTCATCGAATTTATTTCGAATCAAAAAAAAATTTTTTTTTGTCAATCTCAAAACTTTTCACGCATAAATTCATCCATAATTTTCAACATTCAAACCTCATTCATGACTATAATTGAACTATATGGTGGCATAAAAAATTTAATTCACTTACTTTTATTGTTTCTCGAATGTATTTTAATTCAAAATGATGTTGAAAAAAATTTTATATTATTTTATTATTTTTTTTTGTAATCTCTCTTCGAGTAGCGTTTTTTTCTTTCTTTTTTTCTCTTTCTCGGACTGCTTCCTTCTTCTTTTTCAAAATGCCGATTTTCACTAAAGTTTTTTTGCTTCGCATTCACTTATTTAGCGATTCATTCATATGCAATTGTGATAAAAACACTTAAATAACTAAAGACTAGAGTTATTTAATATTTATTTACACTAATTTTGTCTCAAAATTTCGTTTTTATTTCTTAACACCTTTTTTCACGAGCTTGGATTTTGACAGCTTTAGGTGAATACAGAGGTCGTGTTAGTTCGCGCTAACTTTGTTAGTTTCGATGGCATTGACGCGAGGGGGCGCTGTTTTGGAACATGTTTTTGTGTAGTTCTGGAAAGGGCTTGGCAATTTTAAACTGACAGCATTCGTTACAAATAAAAATGGTTTGAAATTTTTTTATCACATTTTTTTCTATAAATCCTTAATTATTTTTCATATCTCATCAATGCATTTTAGATTTTTTTCAAATTTCGTTAAGGTTTTACTTATGATGTCCAATTTTTAGGGGGGAGGGGTCTGAGACTGTGTGACAGTTTTAAACAATAGAAATTTTTTTTGAATGAAGATTTTGTGACAGAGACTAAAAATCCAAGTTTTTGATGGACGTCTCAAGTGAATGGCCCCTAAACCTTTCAATAAATGATACTTAATTCATGGCATGAAATTTTTACAATTGTCCACATTGAAATAATCAAAGTTTCATCGAGAACTGAACCACTTAGAAGACTATAAAATTTTAATTTAATGATTATCAAATTTTTTGCGATTGGGGATTTAGAAATCTATGCACTCGATAGGGAAAAAAATTTCAGAATCATTCAAATGACAAGAACGTTTAGCATTGTCATAAAATTAGAATTTGTTTCAAATCAGCGCGTGAAAATTTCAATATCATGCTCATGGTGCAATAAAAATTTTATAGGTTCTTAAATTGAAGTATTCAATCAATTTCATCAAAATTCACATGTTAATTTCAATGGAATTAAAATCGTTTTCAAATGCAATCAAGAGCTTTAAACATGTTTAAAAATCAAACATTACAAACATTATTTAGAAAATTAAATTTTTCTCTAATTCAAATAATCAGAGTAAGTGAGTGTTAAAAATAAGATAATTCTCAAATTATCTCTACATCTATCAAATTTAGCCTGCAAATTAAGATTTATTTCTTACTAAAAAAATAAAAACTCACAACCCAAAAATAAAAGCCACTGAAGCTTGTGCATATGCCAAAAAAAAGGAAAAAAAAATCTCTTCAAACCCAACAAACAAAACAGAACATCAAAAATGCATAAGAGTTATTTATGGAAATCAAGTCAAAAATTTACATCCTCAAAAAGAAATAAATTCATATAAAGTTCAACTAGTTGCAACATCTCATCACTTTAAGTGAGAAGAGCTCTTTGAATAAATTTCCATAAATTCAATTTCATTCTTTGCCATTTTCAATGCAATTTAAAGTGGTTCCCTTCTGCACAAAAGTTATAAATTAAATGAGTAAAAATTTTTGCATATAAAACTTGAGCAATTAGTGGAAGCAAATGTTCATTAAGGGAGTGTAAATTTAAATAGTTGTTTTCGTTAATTTATCAAATGAATGGAATAAATTTTCATTAAAAATATACAATTAAGAAATAAGAAATATCTCATGGGACTTGAGAGTTTGCATGACTGCTATTGATTCAATAAATTCTCTTGAGAAACTTTGGACATAAATTCACCCAAAACTTAACCCTTTTTACATAGACATTCATCACAAATCATTAGACGATGCCACAAATTAACAAGTGCTAAATTAACTTCTCATTAACACTTAATGCCGCCTATTAAGTCAACGATTAGCATAAATACCAATTTATGGCATAAAAAGTTGTAAGTTGAGAAGATTCTACGTAGCATGCAATTACACAAATCAGTTAGAAGAAAATGAAGAATGATGGATTTTTTATCCTTTGTTTTCGAGGCCATGAAGAAGCTTTAATAGGCTTAAAATGTAATCAAATTTTTTCTTCACAAAAAAGTTATATTTTATTGAAGAAAAGCCATAAATTGTGTGATGAAAGTCACTGAACTTAGGTGTGAAATAATTCTTGTTGATTTATTGTTCGTTGTTTTAGGGAATTTAAAGCAATTAAGGCTTAAAAACTGAAGTTTCTTTAAACAATACTTGTGCTTCTTAATCAAAATCTAACAACAAAAAGGATGTATCAAAAAGTTGTATTACGTAACGCTCTGAGGAGGAGGGGGGGCGAGAGTTTGTTACGATCTATTATTCTCACACGTGATTCTTTTGTTAAAATGTTACGGAGGGGGGGGGGGGTAAAAAACCCGAATTTTAACGTTACGTAATAAGTGAACGGCCCCGTATGAGATCAAAACATTATTGTCTTCGTCACTTCCTCTTTTAATTGCTTTTAATGAAAAATAGCACAAAAAACTATTTTAAGATAATTATAAACTCAAACAATCCTGAAAAATTTCTTTTTGTACTTCCGAAGTTTCCCCACAAAACAAAAATCCCTTTAAGAAGATTTGAAGGAAATAAAGCAATAATACTTTTATGCAAAACATTTTTTGACAATTCTTATTTCCATTTAAAAGTAAATGTCAAATTTTATGAAATGTATGAAAAACACACAAAGGTCAAACGTCAGGAAAATGTGAGGCATGTATGAATATTTGAAAGGCATTGTGAAATAAACAAATTTACTTCTAAAATGTCTTTTTGTGTTCAAAACACTCGGGAAATATTTTCTCATAATTTCAGGTAAATATTTTCTTTGAGGAGAGTAGGATTTGGTTTCAAAACTTTCACTGTTTTTGTAAATTAAAATGTTTTCTATGGCATGTCTTTGAGATGTCTTCTGAGAAATAATTTCATCTCGAAATACTAAAACGTGTATTATCCCTTAATCTAGGAATTAATGTACTCATAATCTGATTTCCTATAGCAAATGTGAAAGAAAATTCTTATATTTTCATTTGCACGTGTCATTGGCACGTACCACATCATGTCGACGGTTATCATCATAAACAAAAATTGTATAAGAATGAAAATAAAAGAAAAATCATAATAGGAAGAAAATGTGTAGGTGTTGAAGCATACAAAATTATAATACATATGCTTAAATTAACTTTGATACACATCATGAAGTGTAAGAAGCCTAAAGAATGAATTTTCCTCCATTTATTGAGTTTTTTTATTACTTACATAAGAAACATTTTTCCGCGATTTTCTTCTTTTATTTTCACAAATTGAGTCTTTTGTTTTAAATTTTTTTTTCGGTTGGTAGGCAATGTGTGATGAGGTAATGAAGGGGAATATCGTATGTTTCAGGCAATTATTGACATGAGACTTGTGCAAGATGATGTGAGTATTAGAAGGTAATTAAGCAGAGTTGATGCAAAGATATTGTTAACGAATTTTATAATAAACATGCAATAGAACATCAAGTCAACATTTCCTCATTCATGAGATTTTTATGAGCAACAGGACAATAAAAAGTAATGCTTCATTATTCATAACAGAAAAATCCAGCTATTTACTTTTTTCTCAAAAACCCTACTCAACATAAAAGCCACTTAAATTCACTCAATGAACAGATTTTACAGAGATAAAAAGCAGGGTCAATCAATTGATCGCTGTTTGATCGTGATCGGTGATCGTCGATCAGATCGACAAATGATCGAACGATCAATTGATCGATTCGATCAAACGATGTTTTATGATCGAATGATCGACGATCAATCGATCATATTTTGAGAAAAAGATCGATAGATCGTTGATCGACTCGATCAGTGATCGATCGATCAATTGATCGACTCGATCAGAAAACAAATTTGATCGAGACGATCAATTGATCAACGATCAAAATTTTTCTTTGATCGAGGCGATCAATTGATCGATCGATCACTGATCGAAAAATGATCGCACGATCACGATCATTTTCTCATAATATGATCGATTGATCGTCGATCATTCGATCAAGAATACCGATCAATTGATCGTCGATCAAACGATCGTCGATCAATGATCGAATGTTCGAAGGTGAAAAAAAAATATAAATTAATAATCAATAAATAATAATAAAAGTTCCTTTTAAAAGGAGTAAATCCCTTCAAATTTTTTAGTTCCTTTAGTAGAAAGAAATCTAGCTTTTAATTATTTTTTTTTCTAAATCATAATATTATATTCATTCTTTCCTTTAAAAAACTATTAGAAATTAATATACATTGAATCAAATTTAAAGGAAATTCTGTATGGAAAGATCCTATTAAAAATTTGAACTTCTTCTTTTCTAGTAAGTTTTATTTGATGCTCAGAATTAATATGGTTCTTATTATAAATAAAAATAATATTTTGTGTGTTTACAAAATAAGGTGGAGAAAAAAAATTAGCGTTAATAAAAACAGATTATTCCTAAATATTATACATTAAACTATACATTAAACTGTACACTATTAAAAAAACTAAGATTCGAACGAAAATTAAGATTCTACAATAAACATTTTGGATTCTAAAAGTTTTTTCACTATTAGCAATATTTTCATTACTATAATTTTAAATCTCGTTTAATTTGCAAAAATATATTATATTGTATGCAACAGTATGCAATAGTTTCTTGAAATTCTTTTCTAAGAGAAAAGCGTTACCGTTTATGGTCACAAATTTGTAATTTTTAAAAAAACTTGTAGTAAATAATGCTTGACTAATACAGTGTAAGAATTGTATTTCAATTTTATTTCCTAATTTTTGGAACTTTTCGTTTAATTTGTATTGAAAACGATATCAAACAAGAAAATGTTGCTTTAACCAGCACAAATTTGAGATTCAGTTAGCAAATTTGAGTTCAAACTTGAAATTTAATTTAGATAATGCAACCTACAATACTTTATTTTTAAAAATTCTCGTTCAAGACATTTTTTGACAGCACTTTTATGATCATTGATTAGATTAAATTTATTTATTAATGTTTATCGATCAATAAATCAATTTTTCGATCATTTATCTGAAATTCGATCGAAAATCGATCAAATGATCGATGATCGACCGATCAATGATCGATCGATCAATTGATCGCCTCGATCAAAGTAAAAATTTTGATCGTTCGATCAATTGATCGTCTCGATCAAAATCATTTTTTGATCGAATCGATCACTGATCGAGCGATCAAAGATCGAAATTGATCGTACGATCACGATCTTTTTTTGATTTTTTGATCGAATGATCGATAAAAAATTCGATCAAAATCGATCAACTGATCGACGATCGTTTGATCGTCTCGATCAGAAATGATTTTGATCGAGGCGATCAATTGATCGATCGATCTCTGATCGATTTTTGATCGTATTTTGCGATCACGATCATGTCGATCACGATCATTGATCGTTGACTGTCCCTGATAAAAAGAGCTAAAACGATATGCAAATAAAGGAACGATTCTTATGAAATGCTCATTAGTCGATTCTTCATGAAGTATGCGGAAAATGAAAGACGAGAACATAAAAGTCGTTTAATCATTTCAGAGGAGGAAAAAAAAATATTTTTTAATTCAGAACTTTTTCCAAGTTCGACATTGTCATGAAAATTGTTTGCAAATCAACTTTTTTTTTCGTCTTTGTACTTTATAATGATTAATGAATATAATTAGTGAAATTTAAAGAACATGAAATTTTTAATGTCTGAATTTTGTTAAATAAAATATTTGTTTAGAATAATTAAGAAGTTTTAAGAGATTTATAAGTTAAAGGTCATTATTATCATGCAAAATGTACTATCACATCTGAAATTCATCCAATAAATCTCTATGACCTATAAATAAAATCAACAACAAAAGCAAACTAATGAATCAAAATGATTCATGCATTTAATTCATACTGCTCGGCAGCTGCTGTTCCATAGACAACAATTAAGCAAAAACAATCTTGAATCTTATAAGTTATGTTCATCATCATTGAAGTTGAAAATTGAACAGAGTCGAAAGGATGATAATATTTCATAATTATTGCTATTTGACTAAATAAACGTGTAATGTTAACTAAGGAAACGATGAATCATTTTGATCCTTAATTGATGGCATTTATCAAATTCCGAGATATTCAATAATTAATTTAATTTTAGGAGAAATATCAAATTTTCCAATATTTGTATGACTATGTTGCTAATTGCTGTGAAATGTATCATCATTTGAGGTATTAAAGAATTGTAGAGTTATTTAGAAGACCTTCAAACTTCATTCGAAAATTAATTGAAATTCTGTCCCTACCGTAAACTTAATTAGGAATTTTTTCGAGAACATCATCAGAATATTTATTGAGCAAAAGCTACCATTTTTAAAGGTACACGCAAAAGCTGTGTTTGGCAACAAAAATTAACATACATTTCCTGACTAATATGAATTTCTATCTTTAGGCCTTTTTTATAGAACAACGTAACCTTCATCATTATGTAATTAGTTTAGACATCAAATACAAAACTCTTAAAGCACTCAAAATTTCAACAGAATTAATAAATTTTGCAACAAATTATTTGGAATTTACCTTTTTATTAATTAATGTTCCATTAAGGAGAAGAACTTTATGGTATCCGGATCCCTTTACAAAATGATTAAGTGCCCTTTTGATGAAAAAAGTAATCACGCAAAGATTTCATCCTCATTAATCATTCACATTAAAAATCGATTAAGTGAATTTTGTTGGATTTACAATATGCTATACAGTCTGAGAATTCAATTAATATAATCATGGAAGATGAAAATATCAGTAAGACTAAGACTTTCAACCTTCTGAACTACATAATCTACAAATAGACATGCACATGTAATGAAGATTACATTCATGTAGCAACAAGCAGGACCATAAATATTAAATGTGATTAAGTGATATAGGTGTACATAGCATCAATATTTTGATATTGAATTATTTATGGATGGAACGTAGAACAACATCCTTTTCAATAGAGTATTGACAGTAGGGATTTCAATCCCGGTCTAATTTTTCAATCCCGGGATTACGGTATTGAAAAATCTTGAACCCGGGATCCCGGGTTCAAACCCGGGATTGAAATCAAACTAAAATTGGGTATAAAACCACTTTTTTGATGCATAAAAATGCAAAAAATTGGTGATTTGTATTGGTGCCTTGTAAAATCACAGAAGCCTGATAAGTAATTCCGCTGCATCGAGGCAAAAAAACTCAAATCATATGACCAAAATAAATTCTTTTATTAATCTAGGAGGAATTATTTTGGCACTGTGATTTTTGAATTCCAGAAATTATTTTGATTTCTAGTGCTGTGCTAAAATAATTCCTCTTGTATTTGGGCGTTTCCACAGATAGATGGAGTTTTGTAAAAAGCGCTTTTTCAATCCTTGTTCTTCTAAAAATTCAGCATTCGAAAAACCAATTTAGATTTGTTGAATCATTATGAAAACCAAATTTATATGTTCATTTAGTGTTAAAGTGTATAAAACAGCATTCGGAGATTGTTAACTGTTTCTTATTAAAGCAAATTTTCTTCTAAAAATTATAATTTTTTAATGGATTAGGCAAAAAGCGCTTTTGCGTCGCCCTATTTCAATGATAGTAAAATAATTTGTCATTTTTCTTTTTAATGACTTCATTTTAAACAGATTTAAGTATGCACGATTAAAAAGGAAAGTGAAATGTGCGTGAAAACAATAATATGTAATTGTCTGGATGTTTTAAAAGTGGAAATTTTTGGAATAAAAGTTTAAAATTCCACATTTTGAAATAGGGCGACGCTCATAAAAAGTCAAATATGTTGTTAATTAAAGCATGTAGGAGCAAGATATAAGGACATAAATGTAGAATTCAGTGTCGTTTATAAAAATATTTGGTTATTTAATTGTCTGGATTGCTTAATTAAGTAAAAATTTACTTTAAAGTCAAAATTTTTGCAATTTTTAATCCGTGGAAACGCCCATTTTCAAGCGGAATTATTTTGGTTTTGTGGAATATATTTCAAAGAAAATTTTGATAATTAGGTATAAAACATAAAACTAATAAAAAAATTCAAAACTTTCTGCAAGTAAGTTCAAAAAAGTTTTAAATTCTTTCAATTAATAAAAAATGACAAACGAACAAAAAAAAAAAAAATTTGACAAAATTTGAAATTTTTAAATTTCATTAAAATTAAAATTAATAAAAGGTTCAAAATTTTGACTACAATTAAGTTCAAAAAAGTTTTAAATACTTTTAAAAAATAAAAAATTCAGAGACAACTTTTGATCTGGAAAATTTTTGACTACAAATCTTTTTAAATTTTATAGCTTAGTAATTGAAAGTTTTTAACTCATATCTTGGAAATTTCTAAACCAATTGCTACCAAAAGCTTATATGCACATCTTCAGACCAATACTAAGTTGTTAAAGGAAAATTGAAGTAAAAATTTATTTCCGTTGTAAAGTTATGCGACCGACAAAATGACCATTTTTAACCCTAAAATATAGCATTGTTTTTATCATATCACGAAAAAATTTTCACTAATCGTTACAAGAATTTTATATGCACATCTTTATTAAAATACCAAACTTTCAAAACAAAAATTAAGTTTAAAGACGTCTTTATTGTCAAGTTATGCAACGGACAAGATAATTTTTGCTCTTAAAAATGAAGCATCAGTCGAAAAACTTTCAATCCCTCGAAAATTTATAATTTTACCGAAAAAAATTCAAAACTTTTTGCAAATTTAAGTTCAAAAAAGTTTTAAATTCTTTTAATTAATAAAAAAATGACAAACGAACAAAAAAAAAAAAAAAATGAAAATTTGACAAATTTTGAATATTTTAAATTTCATCATTAAATTCATAATAAATTTAAAATTGATAAAAAGTTCAAAATTTTGACTAAATTTAAGTTCAAAATGGTTTTAAATACTTTTAAGAAATTAAAAATGACATAAGAACAAACATTTTTGAAAATATCCAAGTGGGTGATAGTTAAAAAAACTGATTGAAATTGATTGATCTCCCACTGGGAGATAATTTTTAAATATTCAAATTTTCATAGATTTTTAATTTTTTGATCATTCTTTATTTCTAAAAAGTATTCAAATTTATTTTTAACTAAAATTTGTTAAAATTTTTGGAAATATTCAAAAATTAATATACCTATTTTTGATAAACTACAAAAATATAGAAAACTAAACCTTTTTTTTACTTTATTTTTTTTTTAATTCAAGGAAAAATTTTTCAAAATGATTGAATACCGTAAACCCGGGATTGAGAATTTTTCAATCCCGGGATTACGGTATTGGAAAAGTTGGTCCGGACCCCGGGATCCCGGTTTTCGGGATCCCGGGTTTGAAATCCCTAATTGACAGATTTTTTTTACCTTTTAAAAGTTAGAAAGCTTTTTTGGAGATGATCATAAATAATGCAGCAAACATAAGTTTTGTGACTTACTTGAAGTTATATCTAGATTTATAGATCTAAGCTTGTGAGTGCATCATTTTTCAAACAAAGTGCCTAACACAGACAGTGGTGAAGACCAGAAATTTTTTCTAGGGGTGCAAAATTTTTTTGTATGGAAGAAAAATTTTTCGAGGAGGTCCAACAGCTTATTTCCTTAAAAACCTTGGGGGGTCCACACAGATCTAACAATCAATCAGAACCAACTCTAATTTTAGTTTATTTTTAAGTATTTCTAGAGAAATAAATTTAAGAAGCCCTTTCAATTCTTACATATAAAATATAGCAGTCAAAAACTCCCACAAGAAAAGCTTGATAAATCAACTTTTCAATGTATCACTTTCTTCATAAATCTTACTATATCTCTTCTAAAGATACATATTGTCTTAACGTGCAAGTATACATAAATATTGAAGTTTTGTCTAAATCCTCGCTTTGTTTGTTCATAAATATCAACTAAGGTTGAACTCGCTGTGAAGTCTGCTTCAGATACAGATTTTTTCTCTCGTTCAAATAAATAATCATCGCAGCAATCTCCCAGTACAACCTCAAGTGTTTCAGAAAATACAGCTTAAGTTTATCTATCTGATATTACTCCCGAGGCGATTAAAAGCTCCATTAAAAGCTTTAGACACAACATATTATTTTGTTCCATTCTTATTAAAATCAGACATTCCTTGGTGCCTCTTTCTTTAGTATAAAAATAAAAATATGCAAAAAAAAGATTCTATGCTTAAGTTAGTCACACATACACAAGAAAAATGGAAGCTCTCAAAAATATTTAATGATAAAAATTGATGAATGTTTGAGTAGCTCTGAATAGAAAAATCTCTTTTGCTTTTTTAATGCTTAAACCGCACGCTTTCTCTGTGTGAATTTTTTCTACCGTGCATATTTTATATGCGAACTCAAAAAAGAAAAATTTCTTCAATACATTTACTTAATACATAATAAGGCATACAGAAGGGAAACTTTTTCCTCATTCTTTTCAACGTGCTTACCGTCTTTTTTTATACAAAATAAAAAGCTCGTCTAGGTGGAAAAGTTCTTCTTATTCTTTTCTTTCATTCTTTCTTCACTTATTGCGTCACGCAGGTGTGTATTTTGAGCACGAAGCCACATTTTAATGCTCTATAAATTTCAAATTTCCAATGTTTTATAGCTGTCGCGTTGGTTTACTCACTTTTTCACTTTTTTTCGTGTAATCTTAAGAAATTTGTGTTTTCTTTTAATTAATGTTATGTGCACTGCGATTGGATAAAAATAAAATTTATTTAAATAAAATTGAAATGGTTCCTTAGATTTTTGATTTTTTTTCGCAAATTTTAAAATTTGGAAATTCTTCATTGCGTTTTAGGTTCCAAACTCCTTAAATTCGGACTCCGGTCCCCTCCGGTCAATCACTTAACGCCCTAATTTTAAAATTCCTTATTCCATCCCTTGCCAAAATGTAACACCAATCCATTCATTCTCCATCCTTATTACCTTATTTATATTACACTTTCGTGAGCTTTATTCCTCATTTTCTAATGTAATATTTTTTCCTCCCTTACCAACATCGCCCTTGAATTTCGTAAAATATTTGCTTTTTGTGACACAAAGCCAGCAATATCGCAAAACAATTGATTTTTTTGGCTTCGCATTTTTCATGATTTTTCAAGATCAAATATTATTTTTTTTTTATTGATCATTCAAAATGTTATTTTTGGTTTTGTGTATTTCGTGATGAGTGGATTTAAAGATTTATTTTTGTTGGCAACAAATATTGTCGGATTTGCGTTATATTTGGATACGCATTGTAAAGGAGTAATAAATTTTATTCGTTACATCGTTTTTTTATTGCTGATTCCTAATAAATGAAATCATTATTATTGATGCTTATTTGTAAGGCTGTTTTGAATTAATGTGGATTTGTGTAATTCTTGCATAATTTTTTACTAAACAGTTAAAAATAAATAATTCTAAGTCAGCAAAACTAACTTCAAAGTATATTTTTGTCAGTTATTAATAACCAAGCAACAGATCCAACCACAAGCATCCTATACACAAGCTCAACATTATTATGATCTTTATCAAAAATATTTGACTGAAAACAGAATTTCTTGACAAGATTAAAGCTACCAATTTTACCTTTTATGACATCTCCTATCCTTTGTCTTATCTCCATTGAATTAGATTAAGTGCCTTTTAGTCTATTCCTTCTTAGACTTCTTAAGCCGTTCACTTATTACGTAACGCTCTGAGGAGGGAGGGGGGTCTGAAAGATTGTTACGGTATATTGTTCTCACACCTGATTCTTTTGTTAAAAACGTTACGCGGGGGGGGGGGGGTAAAAACCCGAATTTTAGCATTACGTAATAAGTCAACGGCCCCTTATTATTTTGCGTTCTTCTGAGCATTCTAAGTTGAGTAAAAAAATTTTAAAGCAAAGAAAAGTGGATAACTTGTGATGAAGATGAACTTAAGAGTTTAAGGATCATCAATTTGAACAAACAGGGTTAAACAAAAGAATGAAGTATTTTTGATTTCCTGGAGTTAAAATTTAGATTTTCTGTTTTATGCAAAATATTTTATAGAAAATAAAATTGTTCAAAAAAAATCATTTTGTAAATTTTAATTAAAACAATTGAATGAATTTGACTCTTGCATGTATTTCAATAATTACCATCAAACAAAATGTATAGAAAGATTTAAAATACTGCCTACAACATACAAAGTCAATTGCGTGGAATGGAAACCAAAAAATCTTGAGAAGCTTCTTAAAAAAGGCAGTGAAAGAAGACAAAGACAAAAGCAATACACATGCCAAAATCATTCCGGCTTGTCATTAATATTAAATTTCCTAAAGAAAAAAAAATCATTTGCTGCTTTTACGCTTGAATGGAAACATAATTTCAAGTCAGATGAATTGTGATTTATTTTAACTTTGGGTTCCAACATATATGAAATTATTCATGGGGTAGAATTCAAAAGATATTAGGTACTTCTTAGCTGATGTTTATTGAGGATTTTTGTTTTATCAATTTTCTCAAAATTTTCTTAAATTGTTGAGCCACTAAAAATGTATCAAAAGTAAGTATCAATATCAGATTAAAAGCCAGCACATGAAATTCTGTATATTAAATTTCCTAATAAGTTCAATCACCCATATAACCAGATTTCCAATGAATTTCCACAGAACCACCCACTGTGTTAAATTAAGCGTGTAAAAGAAGGCAGGTGAATGACAAAAATCGCGTTAAATTGCTTATTTTACTTGTCATTGCCATGTCATCATATTAAAGTATGTGTGTCAAAAAGATTAAACATCAAATTTTATTTTGAAATTTAATAGCTTGAAATGATAGGTTTTGGAAATTCGAGACTCTATAATTTAGAAATAAATTTTTGAGGAGTGGAAAGACAACGGAAAGAAGTCATGCCAAAGATCAACAGAATACAAAATTAGGCTCAAAATAAAGGTGGAAAACTCATGGGAAATTTTCTGAACTTTTACGTTTTGTTTTTATTTTTCACATGTTTTTGTAACGTAAACAAAAATATTTTGAGAAGCTTACAGGTTTTGTTGAGATTTAAGAGGTTTGATGTTGTAATTTCATTTTGACATTGACTGAAAAAAATTCTTGGAAAAATCGGAAAGAGATGTGATACAAACAAAACTGAGTATTTCTTTGGAGACAGTTTTAAAATCTCAGAGTCTTTTATAATTGAAAAGTATGTCTTTTTAGGCATATAATAAAATAATAATAATTTTTCTTTTTTAATTTATGTCATTCCATTAACAATTGATTCCTTCAAATACATCAATTTCCCAACAAATATATTCTTAGAATATAAATCATTTATTTTTAAAAAATCTGTTTAACGTTTTATTGATTAAACAAAAAAAAAATAACATTTTAACTTCATCGCTTTTCAATTTTTCTTCGTTATTGCTTCATTTCCATTTATATCCCTTTTCTACTTATTCTCATGTCAAACTCATTGGTTTTGGAAGCGAAAATTTTTGTGAGAATTTTTTAATCTCATTTGAATTTCAAATTTAGCTAAGATGAAGGTTGAAAGCCTTTTTTTATTAAACTGTCACAAAATTTCAATTTATTTTACATTTAATGAATTTATACTGATGGAAAACTTTGAAATGACACCCAACTTTAGCTTGCCGACACTCCTTTCTTTCTTAAGTTTTGAATCATTAATGAATGGTTACTAAATTTGAATTGGAGATTATAATGGGATTTCATTGGATTTAATCGGATTGTATGTCATTCAGGAAAAGCTAGAATAAAAAACGTTTCTAGAACCCAACCTATTGCTTGTAATTGTCTTGTATAGTAAATTTAAATGTTTAACATTGACTTTGAAGCATTTTTTTGTAAAAGTTATTGAACTCTGATTTTTATAACAATCCATACAATTTAAAGATTAACGAGAAGGATTAACCACAATCTCTACAATAAATATTAAACAAAAAGTATTAAAGTTTAAAGCATGTGATATGAACAAATTATCATATAAATGAGGATTATATCACATGCTGAGTAAAAGCTTCACAAATAATTCCAATCAGAATTTAATGCTATCAAAAATCCATTTTATTAAAATTTTTCATTATCGTCAAATTGTTTTACAGCCATTCGTACATTTTTGGCATTTATCATAAATTTTTTATAGAACACAGCAATAATAGTAGCACAAATAGTTTCATAAGCTCCCAACATTTTTGGCACTCCACAATCATGTAAAAAGAATAAAAGCGATGAATGACAAAACACAGCAATGTATTGGAATACCTGTGAAAAGATTTAATGTAAATTGAGTTTAAATCCACAACAATTGGAACTTACGTTCAGAATGACATGAATTAATCGCTGATAAGTTCTAAATCCACTTTCAGGATATTTGATTGCCATAAATCTCATCACAGTAGTGTTCACATGAACGAATGAATTTATCAATCCAACAAACGTGGCATGTCCTCCAGGATAGAAATTAATACCAAACCACAGCATTATGGGAAATAACGTATGATGATACAAGAGATATGTTGCAAATGGTGAATCCTTTTTGCAAATAATAAAAACGATACTTTGCAGGATGTACAGAAACTTTGACAGTAAGAATACATGTGCCAATCTAGCTTCGGTGTTTGATAGCCAAACGTCTGAACGATCAATTGGTTGACAAATCCAATTGTAGAAATACATCCATCCAACAAGTGCATGAAGAAAGAAATAGCAAGCAACTACGCACAAAACTGCATCAAGGCTAGACATTAACACATCATAGTTCAGTGGCTTTCGATTCTCCATGAACTTTGGTAAAATTTTTACAACGAGCAGAACATAGAATAGATAAATTGATATTAAGATGTATGGTGATCCCATGAATATTTTATCACGTATTCTATCGTCTGCATTGTTGTAGAAAATATCAATAAATTCACTTATTTGTGATGTATTCATGTTGAATACTGATAAATAACTAAATTGTAGAAAGGTACAATGCACAAAAAGTAAAATGTTGAATATTCTGTTGACATTGAAAAAGGCATAACCTGTTTTATTTTAATTCATTTCATGTGATTGAACAGATTTTGTGGACGAAAATTAAATGAAGTTCACTTTAAGATAGGGTGACCATCTGCTGGGAATTTGCCGGGACACAGCTGTACTTTTTTTCGAGCTGCTGTGTCCCGGCAGAACATCAAAATGTCCCGGATTTTTGAAAATTTTTGAAAAAAAAAAAAATTATTTTAGGTTTGTTCGATCAGAAATTAACTTTTCGTAAATTTTAATCTTCAACTCGTAATTCTTTCTAACATATCTCAAGAAAAATATTAAATAATCTTAAAAAAGTTCACATTCCATGTGTAAATTTTTTTGCAAAATTTTTGGTTCCTTTTAGAGGCACGGGTTCAAGCCCATGACTGAAAATTTTTGAATCCAAATTTTCATTATTTTTCATACTTTTTTGCATATTTGTTGCTTGATTTATCTCGATTTATAATAATAAACACTTTAAGTAAGGTGCAAGTACCCCTATGATGTTAAACTAAAAATGTCCCGGATTTTCATGAAAATGTCCCGGATTTTTACGAAAATCTTCTGGTCACCCTACTTTAAGACGAGAAATTGACGAGAGATGATAATGAGAAAAAAGAGCTCAAGCGCAATTCGATTGTTTAGAAGAAAAAGTAGTTAAATCCTTTATTAATCTTTTTTCTAGCTACATTTCTAAATAATATGTTAATAGTTTCGTTTATTTTTTTAAGGAAATAATTAAAAGAGCAAGAAAAAATGTGTTGACGTAAATTAAGATAGCTTACATATATTAAATGAATGCTACAAGGTCAATAATTGATTAGATTGAAAAAGAAGACAAAAACAACATCGATTATGTAAGCACTCAGAATTAATTAACGGATTGATGAATACAAAAAAGTTTTGGAACAACAACAACAAAATGTAATCGAATTCTCAAAAAATACTAGACATAACTTTATGTCATCATCACCACATTAATACGTATATTATGAATGTGAAAAGGATTAAAAGAAATAACAAAAAATATTTTTTTTTTATGGAGGCTTCGAAGTGTTGTGTACTTAACACAAATTACTCTAACAAACCCTCAACTTTTTTTGTGAATAAATATTTCTGTCTACTTTTTTTGCGTAGGCCACAACAAATACATAACAACAATCGATTTTCAATCAATTTCATAGTCACACATGTGTTGAAGTAAATGTTATAAATGCTTATGGCAGAATATTAGCTTCCAAGTGTTTAAAAGGAGGACGGTTTTGTATACTGACGAAACTTGCGTTCCTAACAACAAATGGTCTCTGTTGATTTGTCTTTTATTATTCTTTGTATATTTTTTTTTATAAACATTTTGAAAATTCCTTTACTGATGCATATATTGTTTCTATATTTAGGGGCTGTTCACTTAGTACGTTCTCTTTTTAGGGGGGAGGGTGGATCTAAGATTTTGTAACAGGTCAAACAAAAGAAAATTTTTTTCATACAAAAACGTAACGAGGGGGAGGGGGGGGTCTGAAAAGTCATTTTTTGCATAATGTACTAAGTAAACGGCCCCTTATATATCAACTTTTTACATTAATGTTTGATTTTTAAAGTAATGATTTGTGATTCAAGATAAAAAAAAAAACTGAAAACCAATAAATTTCAAACGCGGAAGCTTTTATTTTCCTTCGAAAGTCGAATTTTTTTCCTCTTATTTATATCAAAAAGTAATCATGGAATGAGAAAATATGATGCGAAAAGAGAATGCGATAAATAATTTTTCAATCCCGTAGACAGCTTTTTACCTTGAAGCATTTGGGAGTTATTAGACTCACGTGTGAGGTAGGCTCTCATGCCGAACATAAACATATAAATATGAATTTTTCATGTCGGTATAAATTTTGATTTTACGCATCGTGTAAAAGTTGCAGTAAAGATGATTGGGATGGAAAGGTAAGGAACGCATGATGTCAAAAACTGTAGCACAAAAGAGTTTTCTTAAATTTACAGACAAACTGATTATTTCAAGTCATTTTCAATCAATTTAAATGATGCTGAATTTCTCTCAAGACAGATAGAAAAAGCTGCTTTAATCTTCTTCCCCTCAGCATATACTTTAAGATAGAAATAGCAAAATGAATAAAAAATATTCATGAAAGCTTTTCGTATACAAAAATGAAAAAGATGATTAAAATTACTTGCTGAAGCAAATCGTGTGCTAATGTTGAAAGTAAGAAGCTTTGCATTTTTAGGATTATCCTTTTCTCATCTTGAGCTTTAAACAGCTGTTAGGTATTTTGAAAGAAATACGAGAAATGACGTTGTCAATTGTTTAATGCTATTAAAGGTGCACAAAACTTAGATTTAAATATTTTCAAGATTTTTGTGTCAGTTTTGCCTTTAATTTACACTTTATGGGGCTTCAGGTTTAGACTTTCAGGAAAATTATAAAAAAAACTGACATAATTTATAAAATTATTTTTAAAAATGATTTTTTAAACATCCCTCCAAAATCCTTAATGACGTTCCTTTTTTAAATACAAAAATGTAATTAATTAATAAAGACATTAATTAATGTTAACAACCTCAACATTTTGGCTTAATTATTTCATTTAGTCATGTGTATCTGACATTTTGATATTTTTTAATTCCATATTGGTTGTTATGATGATGGAAATAAACACCAGTAAACAAAGAAATTTAATATTATTTTACAAGCTGTTGTGTATTTTGGCTGTTGTCATAATGATATAGATTATTGTTTTCAGATATTTTTAAATTTATTTGAACAATTACTAGAAAATATTTTCGGTTTCAGTTGTCGTTTGGTGTAAGTCAGAGGGTGAGAGACATAAGTCTCGACATTTTCGAAGACCTCGAAGCAATGACTTTTGTTTTTAAATAATATTTTTAACATCACGGAGAAAATATTACTAATAAAAAATTTATCAAATTCCTATCAGCACTATGAAAGTTTTAATAGCTCGTCTCAACGTTTTCATCAATTCATTATTAATTTACAATAAAAAATAATTACAGTCTAGAAATAATTGCTGAAAACTTTTCCAATAATGAAATTAAATCGCATCAATTTTGAGAATAGTTTTATTGATTTTCCCCAGCACATACAAAAGCTTGAATCTAATTAAAATCTTTTATCATGAAAATAAACAACCTTGTCACATCGTTATCATTAATATTCTCAATGTAATTAAAGTTTCCGAACAGTAAAATATTTTATTGATATTGTTTGATAAGTTGTAATCGCATGCCTTGAGAGTTTAATGCAAATTAATAATTTAATTGAAATTTAGGGAATTATTGAAATTTTGTTTTAAAGCATAACAAAGTTTTGATAGTAATTAATTGGGTTGTTTCACAAATTATTTTTAATCATTTTGTTTTTATTAAATATTTATATTTCGGAAATATTATTTCCTAGCTTCTACATCTTCATTTCAGTTAATTTTCTACAAAAAAAATTTGTGATTAAAAATCTGGAAAACTGAAATAAAAGAATTTTTATGCAGAACTCTTATCCCCTATTTTATCTTATTTATATAATTCAGAAATTTTTACGCCTGAAAAATTTACAAAACTGATTCATCAACATTTAATAAGCAGTATCGAATTTTTGTCTATTGAGGAAATTTGCCTTAAATTTAATTTTTTACGATCAGCAATTTTCCAATTATACTTGAATTACATCGCGATTCTCATTCTTACATCGCAGAACGTTGGAAGAGATTTTCGTGTAAGAAACGTAATCGAATTTTTGTTTCGAGATCACTCATGCGTTTGGAAATTCTTCAGACGTTCAAGAATTTAATTTAAAGATCTTTAAATAATAATTTCATGTAAAAAATTTGAAAAATAACAAAAAATCTTTACAAGTTTTAATTAAATAAATTGACATACCTTTCTATCGATCACGTTGTCAGTAAATCTCAGAAAACTTTTAATATCAACGTGCCCAAGGAATATGGATAGAGTGTCTTACGTTAAACCGAAAAATATTTGAATTTTTTTGCAAAGGTTCAAATGTTGTGTTTACAATTTTTTGAAATTAAATTTTAATGCTTCGTTTAAGTAAGATCCAGTACATTTATTCATAAAAAATATAAGCATCAAAAATTTTGATTTAAAATTTTCTTCTCAAAATGTAAACAAGTTTGTTTGTGTTAGTATGTGTTTACAAAAAATTGGAAGATAAAATTTTTATTCATAATTCATGCTTTAATATAATAAATACATAAAGATTTAAGCGTATTTAGCTTAGATTTATTGAATTTAACACATTTAAATATAATTGAAGCTACAATTACATGAAAATGTGAAAAAATTCAACGGCAAAAAAATATTTCAAATTCAGTTCGAAAGTCTTCGAACAAAAAAAAAAAAAGAATTGAAAATTCGAGTTCGAATTTTGAATCATCTGTCCATATTAATTGGCAAAGTGCTTGTGTTAAAAGGTCCGTAAAAATTTATATGAGGCATCTTATAAAGTTTCTTGCCTTTTTCTAGTCAAGTTATTACACATAAAGTTAAATTAACTTGAATTTTATTTTGAAGGCCTAACAAGTATCGATTTTTTGTAGTCTTAAACCCTCAATTTCAAATTTAATGGACATACTCAGTCATAAAATTACATGATATAGAAAAGGCAGCAATAACATCAACAATAAATATTTATTTACAGTAAAACAGATAAGTCAATAAATATTTTTTCAATCAATATCATAAATATCAATAAAAATTAATCTCGTTTGATATTTACATAAAATGATAACAAAATCATAATAATAACAACAAATAATAGCAACAAAATCCGGTAGTGTACAAAATTTACATATGACAACAAAGAGCAATTATCTATTGATTAATGGTAAAAGTAAAGTGGTTTTGTACACAATCAATTGAAGCTAACAAAGAATATTATTCTGTGGTTCTATGTATACACAGCTTAATCTATGTAGTAAAACTGTAGATTTCTCATTTTAATTAAGATTTTAATAAATTGATAAAAGTTTTAAATAACAAATTGGAGTTATTATCTCTATCCTGTGAAGCTGATTATGATTTCCATTATGATCTCGGATTTTTAGCTCCTCTCTCCTTTGTGTTTTGCTAAATCTTCATATGGGGTCGTTCTTAAATGACTTCCGAAATTAACGGTCATTTTTCAAAAATAACAACCCCTTTACGTAAAAAAACGCAAAAACCATTTTTTCCATTTATTAAACTTCATCTTTGCCTGATCAAAAACACATAACTTCTCTAATTCCTCGATGCTATATCGTATTAAAAAAAAATTGAAACAAAAAAAATATATATTTTTTTGCCATCACAGATTGAAATTATAGATATCGATGATTTGCAATGAGAGCACATTTTGCTTCTTAACTACGAAGAAAAATAAATTTCATTATTCAATTTATTTCCTTTGGTGCTGATGCTGCTTCATGCTACTCAAAGCACAAAATCTTTATTGAAAAACGGAAGAAGAACGATGTCAAATATTTTAAGAAGATTGGTCGAAAATAAATTTTTCGTTGTGCTGAATATACTTGAAATTTATGTAACCATCATTATATTTTGTATTGTCTCTTATTACGATTATGTTTGTCAAGGGATTTGATATTCAATTAATATTATTTCTTCCATGAGGATTTATGTTGTGTCAACTACTGTCAGTTGAGAAAATTTACGATTATATAGGTAGTTATATACCAAATGAAGGCGTTTTCATGATGATTGCTGATTCTATGATTATTAAGCATGGATACTAAAATTATTCAATACCACCCTCAAATTTCAATATTAAAGAGAAGAGCTTCAAGTACTCATCAATCTCAAGAATCAATTTACAAAAAAGCTCCCACAAAATTTATTGTGAGGAAAGTAAAAATGAGCAATTTTTTTTTATATTCATTACAATGAGCATTTGTGATTGAATCTCTCAATCTCATCTCTATAATAATATTTGATTGGCATGGAAATTACAAGCAGAGTAAAAGTTTTTGCCATTTAATTTCGGTTATGTTATTCATATCGTGCTTCAATAGACTTGTATTCAGGCGTAGGATTTAGACGGGGTCGTTTGTAAATTACGTCCTTTTGTAAATGTTTCTATGGATTGAAGACATTTTTTTGTATGTTTGGAAATAAAATTTTTCTGAAAAAGGAACTCAAAATTTTTTCTGGAAAAATCTTGCAAATTTGAAGAATTTTTCTACAATTTTGAGGAAAGACAAATAGTTAACGTCATAAATGAAAGACCCAAGATTAAAAATATGAAATTATTAAAGCAACTCTCAATTCAATAGAATGTAAACTCTTGTTGGGAAACAAATTTAGTCTATAGAAATCAAAAGCATACCAAGATTATGCAAATACAGCTAGACAACCAAACAAAGACATTAATTTCCTATCGATCACAAAATTTTGGTGATCACAAATTCAATAAGATTCATGAATAAACATACTCATGACCAGAACATTAACTACGAATTTCCTAGTCTGGACTGGCAAATACTCGTAAAATTTTATATCCTATACATACTTTCTGTTTCCGCTTTTATTTTTGATTTTATTCCAAAATCGATTGGTTAGATTGCTGGCAATTGAATGAGATATCTGTGAAAGTTTAGATGAGTGTGGGAGTAGGTATTAAATAAAAAATAGATATTGCAAATTAAAACTCTATATTGTAGAAGAAAAAGTTATCGCCTGATGAAGCTTAACAGCATATTTTTACAGCTGTAGCATCCAATGGAAAATTGCCCTATAAGTAGCGTCATAAAAATCGCATGGAACATAATAAAATTGGCGATAATTACGACAGAGTATTTTTATAACCCCTCAATTCCGAGTCATTTTGACACTTTTAAGTGCATTGTTGAGCATTAAAATCTCATTTATTGTCTGTCTGATAAGTTTTTTTTTCTCTCTCAGAACATGTGATGAAGTTATCAAGAAATCATGAAGATCTATTTTTAATGGCGATGAGTTAACTTTTCTCACATTAACTTAATTTGATTGTTCTTCTGGAGAATTCTCATTGATTCAAAAATGAACATGCTGATTTCTATCTAATTTTTTGAAGAGATTTCTGTATAGAAAATTATATATTCTGGAAAGGCAGGAGAAGAAAAATTTTGACACTTAAAGACACACTTCAAAAGATTTTTTTTTTTTTGTTTCGTAAATTATGCTCCAGGTTATTTTCATACTGCTCAGAAAAGTCATGTCAATAAAATATCTGTCTTTTTTTTATGGCAAATATTATCATTAGATGTGCATATATAATACCAAGATTATTAGCATTTATAGAATAGCTTCAAGAAAATTATGAAAAAGTTTTCAATGAGAATGATGAACTATTTTTGTAAGCTAGGTTAAAGAAAATAAAACTTTCTTTCAGTGTTTCAAGCGCTCGAAGATAAAGTTTGTGCTTTTCTTTAATTCTTTATGGCACTTCTTTGCTTTCTCACTTTCATACTTATAAAATTTTAACCTCTTTAGCATTTTTTCGATTTAAAGTTTCTCATTTCTTCTTCACTAAAGTTTTTGCTGAATATTTTTGGTTGGCGATACAAAACGATTCAAAATCCTAGTCATCAAATTTTTCTAACCCCCAAAAAATATTCTATGGAATTGGTATTTTATTAGATGCATTACGATTATCATGTCAGTTAAATTAATGCGCATAAACCAACAAGCCAAAACATGCAAGAACAAGCAAAACTTGGATTTCTCTTCCTTAATCGCATTCTCAACATAATCAAGCTCATGCCAAATTGCATAATGCGTCGATGCCCTCTAAAATCTTGATACGAAAAACTTTTCCTCCCTAATTAATTCATCCGCAGTTATATTCATTCCAAAACGTTATAAGACAAAGTTTTATTCTGACCAAGACGTTGTAGATTCAATCGAGCTATAACACGAAATATGAACAAAAATTTACCTAATTTTTGGAAAACAACTTTTGTTATTATTGTACAAATTACACTGTTATGCAAATTAAGGATTATTCGATGAAAGTTGCAACCTACATTTTGGCTTAACATGAATAAATGAATTGTGCTACATAATGTGGAGAAACCATTGAAAGGAAAATTGAATTGATTAAAAAAAATATTGCTGAAAAGTTCAGTTCTAGATGAGGAAAAATTTATTTTAGCCTTGAAGAGGATTCAACAAAAAATTTAGGTTGCAATAATATTAGATTTAAGACCGATAAATTTGCTTTAAAATTTTTAATCAAAAAACTGTAAACGCGAAAAGCTAGCTTTAAACACATTATTGCCCTGAAGATAGAACAAACTTCTTCAACAGAAACGTGACCTAATCTTATTTATCCTCCAACATTCGTGAGTATTAAATATCTTTGGATTGAAATGTCCCTGAATAATCGATAAAAGTTCTTTCGTATCGAAATCAATTAAAAGTTTTTTTTCTCAAAGATTTTGAGCTTGCTGAAATGGAAGCAAAATTTAATTATGAAATTTTTAGGTACATCAAGAATAATTATTTTAATGGCTATAATAAGGCATCTTCAGAAGTAAAGAATCAAAACGAATGACTATTTATGACCATCCATCATCCTAAATTATCAATTTCAAATCCCACAGATGAATTTCAACAAATTTAGTTAAGTATAAAATCTCATAAAAATCATTTTTATTCCTAAAGTGTGAAAGCTCAAAAAAAAAAAAAGCTTCAAATAATTTTCTAGAATCTAAAAAATTCACTTTAACTCGTCACTCGTGACTTATTCATGAGATGATGGCTCTTTCATGGTTTCATTCATGGGGATATAAAGCGCGAATGAGAAAAAATGGATTTAATCTAAATTTCCCAAATGGATTTTTCATTCTTTCCGTTTCATTCAGTCGCTGAGTTGTTCATTTTTTTGTGTGTCTCTGAGCATAATTTTCTGTCTAGCAATCTCAATTTCCTTTCTGACACTTGTTTCAATTTTATGGTAATGATTTGTGGGTCAGATGAGAATTCATTTTAAGTCATTCATGAAGTAAAGAAGAAAAAATGTCTGATTTACACAATGGGATCTTATTCTGTAAGAGATTTAAAGATAAAGATCGTTCAGGCTATGTATGGCCTAACCTAACCTTAAAGTTCAATTTTCATTTTTTCTCTACAATCTTAACCCACATATTGGCTGTGTACAAAGCATTTACAAAATACTACAAACTCGGTCACGTGAAAACTTCTTACTGCTGTTATTGCCTTTCTTATATCCACACACAAATAAAATCAATGAAACACTGGTGACATAGAAACGAAGGAAATGCATTTAGAATTTTAAATCAATGCCGCACAACATGCAATCTCGATCGATTTTCCGTCTGCTCGACTATCGAGTCCTCAATGCAAGCAAGTGACTAGATTTATAGTTAATGCACATTTCATGTAAATGTCATGACTTGACTGGAAAAATATAAATAAATAAATTAGTAGACTGTAATGACAAGACATGATTTGTTTAAAAATCTACATCGACTATTTCCATAAGCAAATTTTGTATATTTTTATAGGAATAAACAACTAAAGCTGTAAAAAAGTTAAATCAGTAATAATGACAAAAATACTCAAAATTAAATGATTGAAAAATGAAATTACATAAAAATCTGATAAAATTTCTACAAAGGTGTCTTTATTCGTTCTCTACAATAGAAACTTTATTTTCCTATTTATAAACAAAAAACAGCAAAATTATGTCATATAATTTAATTTATGCAAACTGGTCATTAGGTACGAGACACTTGCATGCATAAATAAAAAAAAATGTTTAAAGCTTTTAAATGCAAAGTTGTCGGGAAACCTAATAAATGTTAAGTTAATAGCAGAAAAAAAGAATCAGTCAGCCTCCATTATGTCATCGTCAACAACCTCTTCATTATTTTCCATATCCTTTGTGTCAATTGATCCATTGTTATAGCATCTGGTCGAAAAAATCTTATGTCCAATGCAATTAACAAGATTCTCAAAGCACCGATTACGACAACAATGTCGACATAAGTTAAATTCACACTTGAGACCTTTCGTATTAGCACACTTATCTTCTTCACAAATTTCACCATGACGTTCGCTTCTGACTTTTGCACGCCTTTCCAATCTTTTCAATTTTTTCATGTGCTTTCTGGATATGACGTTGCCGTCTTTATCAAAATATTGCTTCTTTTCACGTGACTCTGCCTGTTTCACCTTCTCTTCCATCATTTGTTTGTGCTCTTCTGGTGGTAGACGATAGTACGGTTGACAGATCCAAGGTGGAATTTTAAGATTACAATCGAACACGTAATTTTCATTATCATTGTCATCATTTTTAGCTTCTCCACACCATGTTTTAATACCTTCGTGATATGGCCTGAATTTTTCTGCAAGGCAATTAACAACGGCACGAAATTCATCATTTGAATGTGCAAGGGCCATATCTTCACGCTCCTTGCTATTTGACTTTAGTAATAATCTGTGATACAAGGAAGATTGTAACAAAAAGGGAATTTATTAAGCCATAAAAAATTTGGTTATTTTACACAAACTTACAAGTGGTGAAAGATCTTAAACAAATGTCCTCGTATGTATCCAACAGGCGCAGGATATTCATCCAAAATGTCTAAATATTCTAAACTAACATCCCAAACCGTTGGACTAACTCCAGCAAAAATAAACGGATTTTGTAAATTTCCCTCAGCCGACATAACACCATCAACACCAGTTTGCTCAATACACCGATGAACGTCATTTATACAACAAATATTTCCATTCGCAAAAACTGGAACTTTTACGTTCTCACGAACTTTCTTAATAATTGACCAATCGGCAATGCCAGTTAGTGGGCCTTTTTGTTCACGCGTTCTGCCATGAACTGTAAGAATTTGTGCACCGGCACGTTCTAACATTTGAGCATATCTTATCGTTTTATCTACATCATCAAAAACTCGGATTTTACACGTGACTGGAACGCTTAGGTGTTGATGAAGTGTACTAACTAAAGATAGGAGAAATTGAAGGAAATTGGAGAGAATATGCTTGTTACATATCAATAAAGAGAAAATGCGTGCAAATAAAAATTCCTACCAATTTTTTCTAGTAGATCCCATTCATCCTGTAGAAATGCACCATAATGGCCTCGTTTAGCTAAATACGAAAATAAGGAAAGAAAAGGAGGGAAATGAGCAAGGAATACATAAAATGAATAACGATGCCGACATCGACGATGTGATATGAAATATTCATGCTTGATTTGGCATTGAAAGGAAGAATTCTTCTTTTGCGTAATCTTTTTGGCATAAATGTTTGCCATTGTCTAGTCTTTAAAAATATGAACTAAATGTATGATAGTGTATTACATTTCAGAAAAAGGAGGTCTTCTTTTAGTCCTCGTGTGTCTTCTTAGAAATAGGATAATGATATACATAGCTTTTTTGTGCAACTCGTATACGGTATAGGCACTATCAAAATTTGTATTCACATCGAAAGATGTACCAAATATCTCGGAATTTTGACTTTTAAATTGAAGCTTTTATGTGATATGAGTTACGCTTTTTCTAAAGTCTATTGAATTTTGGTTGGTTATTCTAATATCATGCACATTTTGATGGCCTTTTTTGAATTTATAACAATCTTAAAGCTCATCATTTAAATGAGTTTTTTGCAAAATTTGAAAACCGAATTATTTCTTACAATAAATGATTGCAACAAACTGATATTAATTATTATTAAAGTAATGAGTTCAATTCTCACAAAAATACGTCAATGGGCGATTCTTCAGATTACATTTTTGAAAAATTATTCGAAGAATCAAAATTTCTTGAAAAATTTCCACTGCCAACCATCATTTTATGTTTTAATTTGGTGTATTCAGAGTTGGAATCGGCCTGCTCGGCGGCGGCCGCCATTGGCGGCGGCCGATTTTGGCGGCGGCCGCCGAAAAAAAAAGTGGCGGCGGCCGCCAAGCGGCGGCGGCCGTTTTGGCCGCCGGGCGGCGGGCGGCCAGTTTTTTTCAATTATTTTTTTTCTTTCTTTAATAAATTTTTTTAAAACAAAAATGAAGGAAAATGTGAAAAATAATAAAAATTTTTATGAAAATTATGAAAAAATTAAAAACTTTGATGAAAAATTTCATATAAATTTCGACAAAAAATCATTTTCACTCTTTTTTAATAAACTTTTGGTAAAAAATCGCTTTTCCGAGGGGTTTTTCATACCAACTAAGAAAATCAACGCGAAAAACGGCTTTTCCGAGGGGTTTTTCATCCCAAATAAGAAAATCAACGTGAAAAATCGCTTTTCTGATGGGTTTTTCATCCCAACTAAGAAAATCAATGTGAAAAATCGCTTTTCTGAGGGGTTTTTCATCCCAACTAAGAAAATCAATGTAAAAAATCGCTTTTCTGAGGGGTTTTTCATCTCAACTAAGAAAATCAACGTGAAAAATGGCTTTTCCGAGGGGTTTTTCATCCCAACTAAGAAAATCAACGCGAAAAACGGCTTTTCCGAGGGGTTTTTCATCCCAAATAAGAAAATCAACGTGAAAAATCGCTTTTCTGATGGGTTTTTCATCCCAAATAAGAAAATCAATGTGAAAAATCGCTTTTCTGAGGGTTTTTTCATCCCAACTAAGAAAATCAACGTGAAAAATCGCTTTTCTGGGGGGTTTTTCATCCCAACTAAGAAAATCAACATGAAAAATCGCTTTTCTGAGGGGTTTTTCATCCCAACTAAGAAAATAACGTGAAAAATCGCTTTTCCGAGGGGTTTTTCATCCCAACTAAGAAAATCAACGTGAAAAATCGCTTTTCTTGGGGGTTTTTCATCCCAACTAAGCAAATCAACATGAAAAATCGCTTTTCTGAGGGGTTTTTCATCCCAACTAAGAAAATAACGTGAAAAATCGCTTTTCCGAGGGGTTTTTCATCCCAACTAAGAAAATCAACGTGAAAAATCGCTTTTCTTGGGGGTTTTTCATCCCAACTAAGAAAATCAACGTGAAAAATCGCTTTTCCGAGGAGTTTTCCATCTCAACTAAGAAAATCAACATAAAAAATGGCTTTTCTGGGGGTTTTTTCATACCAACTAAGAAAATCAACGTGAAAAATCGCTTTTCCGAGGGGTATTTCATACCAAATAAGAAAATCAACGCGAAAAATCGCTTTTCCGAGGGGTTTTTCATCCCAACTAAGAAAATCAACGTGAAAAATCGCTTTTCCGAGGGGTATTTTATACCAACTAAGAAAATCAACGTGAAAAATCGCTTTTCTGAGGGGTTTTTCATCCCAACTAAGAAAATCAACGCAAAAAATCGCTTTTCCGAGGGGTTTTTCATCCCAGATAAGAAAATTATCGCGAAAAATCGCTTTTCCGAGGGGTTTTTCATCCCAAATAAGAAAATTAAGGCGAAAAATCGCTTTTCCAATGGGTTTTTCATCCTAACTAAGGAAATCAACGCGAAAAATCGCTTTTTCGAGGGGTTTTTCATCCCAGATAAGAAAATCGAAGCGAAAAATGGCTTTTTCGAGGGTTTTTTCATCCCAACTAAGAAAATCAAGGCGAAAAATGGCTTTTCTGAGGGGTTTTTCATCCCAACTAAGGAAATTGACTCGAAAAATGGCTTTTTCGAGGGGTTTTTCATCCCAACTAAGAAAATCGACGCGAAAAATCGCTTTTCCGAGGGGTTTTTCATCCCAACTAAGGAAATCGAAGCGAAAAATGGCTTTTTCGAGGGTTTTTTCATCCCAACTAAGGAAATCAACGTGAAAAATGACTTTTTCGACGGGGTTTTCATCTCAACTAAGAAAATCAACGCGAAAAATCGCTTTTCCGAGGGGTTTTTCATCCCAACTAAGAAAATCAACGCGAAAAATCGCTTTTCCGAGGGGTTTTTCATCCCAACTAAGAAAATCAACGCGAAAAATCGCTTTTCCGAGGGGTTTTTCATCTCAACTAAGAAAATCAACGTGAAAAATCGCTTTTCTGGGGGGTTTTTCATCCCAACTAAGAAAATCAACATGAAAAATCGCTTTTCTGAGGGGTTTTTCATCCCAGCTAAGAAAATCAACGTGAAAAATCGCTTTTCTGATGGGTTTTTCATCTCAACTAAGAAAATCAACGCGAAAAATCGCTTTTCCGAGGGGTTTTTCATCCCAACTAAGAAAATCAACGTGAAAAATCGCTTTTCCGAGGGTTTTTTCATCCCAACTAAGAAAATCAACGTGAAAAATCGCTTTTCTGGGGGGTTTTTCATCCCAACTAAGAAAATCAACATGAAAAATCGCTTTTCTGAGGGGTTTTTCATCCCAACTAAGAAAATCAACATGAAAAATCGCTTTTCTGAGGGGTTTTTCATCCCAACTAAGAAAATAACGTGAAAAATCGCTTTTCCGAGGGGTTTTTCATCCCAACTAAGAAAATCAACGTGAAAAATCGCTTTTTTTGGGGGTTTTTCATCCCAATTAAGAAAATAACGTGAAAAATCGCTTTTCCGAGGGGTTTTTCATCCCAACTAAGAAAATCAACGTGAAAAATCGCTTTTCTTGGGGGTTTTTCATCCCAACTAAGAAAATCAACGTGAAAAATCGCTTTTCCGAGGAGTTTTCCATCTCAACTAAGAAAATCAACATAAAAAATGGCTTTTCTGGGGGTTTTTTCATACCAACTAAGAAAATCAACGTGAAAAATCGCTTTTCCGAGGGGTATTTCATACCAAATAAGAAAATCAACGCGAAAAATCGCTTTTCCGAGGGGTTTTTCATCCCAACTAAGAAAATCAACGTGAAAAATCGCTTTTCCGAGGGGTATTTTATACCAACTAAGAAAATCAACGTGAAAAATCGCTTTTCTGAGGGGTTTTTCATCCCAATTAAGAAAATCAACGCGAAAAATCGCTCTTCCTAGGGGGTTTTCATCCCAACTAAGAAGATCAACGTGAAAAATCGCTTTTCTGAGGGGTTTTTCATCCCAACTAAGAAAATCAACGTGAAAAATCGCTTTTCCGAGGGGTTTTTCATACCAACTAAGAAAATCAACGCAAAAAATCGCTTTTCTGAGGGGGTTTTTCAAGGTTTTTCATCCCAAATTTTCAAGTTTTTCAATTTTCTACAATTTTCATTCATTTTTGTCATTTTTACATAATTTTGACCAAAAAAATATTTTTTTTTTATTTTCCATCAAATTTTTCATTTTTTTAATTTTTTACAATTTTTTTAAAAAATTTCACTATTTTCCTTCATTTTCTTTTAAAACAAGTATAAACAATTAAAGAAAGGAAAATAATAATGAAAAAATTCCGCCGCCCGCCGCCCGGCGGCCAAAACGGCGGCCGTTTTTGGCGGCCGCCGCCAAAAACGGCCGCCGCCAGTGGCGGCCGCCGCCACAAAAAAAATTGCCGGCGGCCGCCACTCAGCGGCCGCCGTTTTGGCGGCCTTGGCGGCGGCCGCCCGGCGGCTTGCCAACACTGGATGTATTATTGCTAAAACTACAATAATTACCTTATTACAGAACTTTATAATGTCTAATTATTAAGAATTTCACATTTTTTGTCAATTACTTTGTGACAAAAAATTGAGTTTTTATCTGAAGAATCCAAAATTAAAGAAATTTAACGACTGTTTTAATACACTTAATTTTCTAGACGATAGATTTTACAATTATCTATCGAAATATGCTTGTAACATATTACTTAACTACACAATTAAAAAGATATTTTAATTTTTCTTTAAATTTTTTGTGTCACAAAGTAATTTTTAAGCTTTTATTTTACTAATCCGCGAGAAAAATACGCAGCAAAAAATTCTAAAAACATTGAATTTGTGTTCAAATTAACATATTATTAATAAATTATTATTGAGTAAGCAAATCAAAATATTAAATTATCATTTTAAACTCAAATTCGCAATCAAAATAAAGTAATTTAAAAGAAATCGATACAATCATTTTTGTATTCAAAAAACGATTGACTTTGGATTCTAAAAGCTCATTTTCAAAAATTCAACCGTTCTGGAGAATCGCCCCAATACAAATTTATCAGCTAAAGCCAGCCCAGATATTTTTTTTTTTTTTTGAAAAAAAGTTTTTTCGTCTAATTTTTACTTTAAATTATCTACAGAAAAAAATTTAATAAGACTTAATTAAAGCTTATCATACTTGATTTTTAAAGAAAAAGTATATGGGCAATTCTCCAAAACAGTTGAATTTTTGAAAAAGAGCTTTTAAAATCTAACATCAATTATGTGTACAAGAAAAAAATTGTTTTTTGAAATTCTTATTCAATTCAATGTGTTGAATATTAAATTTCAGCTAAAATCATGCAAACAATTTTGCTTCTTGAAATAAAGTCATTAACATCAGGAAAACTTAATAGAATAAGGAAATATTTTGAATAATTTGATTTAAACATTTGGTATTTTTTCACGGACATGTCAAAATTAAAAGCTCGGCATCTACTCGAGGACAAAATTTTTATCAGGAGAATCGATTTTTCACAATAAATTTCCACTAAGTAAGGAAATATTATTATTTATATTGATAGAAAAATTCATTATCTATCGTTTGGTATATGATTCATAATTCAATGAGTACTCCTTAATAGTTAAATTTGAATTCTTCGTATAAAAATTCCATTTTTTGTCCTCGAGATATTCATCGAAGAATTGAAATATTTCCTTAATTAAAGGATATTATTTAATTTTAGTGATGCAGAATTGTAGTAATCAAAAAACTACACCAGGAATATCCTTTCTTTAAGAGCTTCTAAAGGAAAAAATAATAGAAAAGTTCATTTTTGTGTGAAATTTTTGAAAAAAATTGTCTGGAGAATTGCCCATATACGTGTGTAAAAATAGGACGATAAAAATCATAGCACATCCCAAGTACGTAATTTAATCAGTTATGTTAGTAAAGAAAATTGCTTATCATTCCTATCATTTACCTATTGCCTGTGGACAACCTAAATTAATGTCAATTCCATCACAGTGATCTTGAGCAAGTAAGGCAGCTTCGAGTATAGTGTTAGGATCATTTCCACAAAATTGAAATAATAATGGTCTATCCTCAGGACACGATTGTAGAGCTTCTTTTCGATATTTAATGTCCTTTACAAAGCAACTACTATGAAACATTGGAGTATAGCATAATTGTGCACCATGTCGACGACATAAAAGTCTCCATGCAAGTTCACTTGCATCAACCATTGGTGCTACAACATACTTTGGTGAACCGAGTACTTTTTCATAAAACTCATAACCAGATAATTTTGGTTGGCGTAAGCTTGCAGGTATCGGAAATGTTTGATTGTCATTTGAATTCGTGTCATTGTTTTGTTGATCGTGGTCACCCTTTGTCATAGTTCCACTGATATGCTGCGGCTGCAAGAATAAATTCAATTATTTTAGCATAAATTGAGATGAATAAGCACTGTCACTTCCTGATTGCTCTCTTTTACGTTTCAAAAAAAAAAAGTTGGATTTGAGTTTGTTGGAGAATAAATGTGATTCTGGCATAAAGCCAATTTTGACGTGAAACGAGGAAAAAGCAAAAACTTTTTTTCATACTCATGAAAACTATTTTTTTCTCTCTTCCTAATTCCAACTTAAATGCATAATCTCACCTCAATCTCGAACAATAGAGAGCAATATTATTATCATTCGATTATTTCAAGATGTGAAAGGACATAAAAGGAGAAGAAGAGAACAAAAACTTGAAATGTTGATGAATAAAAAAACAGGTGATGACGACGATGATGTGAATGAGGGAGAAGCAGGAAATGAAAAATTTGAAGAAATTACGGTGAGACTTAACAACTTATTAATCCTCGTTCGCTTCTTTGATTTTTTTATTTATTTTTGTTTTTTTGTTGGAAAAAAAGTTTTTGAATGGATGCTTTGTTTCAGGGCAGTTCAGCTAGGGGTCGTTCACTTATTACGTAACGCGGGGTGAGGGAGGGGGGTCAAGGATTAAAACAATTGAATTTCCGAGAATTTCATTGTTTTTTTTTTTGAAAAATGACCGTTATAACGTACATAATAAGTGAACGGTCCCCTACAGGGATTGTATTATTTATTTCAACTGGTCATGAAAGGTATGATTGTAGAATTTTGAATTTATTTATAGTGAAGAATCAGGATTAATCATAATTCACAAACTTTAAATAAATAATTCCTAGATTATTATCTGGTAAATAATTCAGCAGAAACTGATAGAATATCCACAAAAACCAAAAAATGTTCACCTCATGGATCTCTCATCTCCTTCTTCTTTTACAATTCTTTTACATCATATCAGACTTTTCAGAACAACAAGAGCAGGAAGAACTTGAGCTATAAGAAGAATGGCAGAACATTTTCTTGTACAAAGGAGATTTTTCAATGTCAAAAATATTCTCCATTCATTTATTGATGCACACAATACACAATGGAAACATAAGGAAATAAGTTTTTAATTAGATTCTAGGGATCAGCACAATGAATCAGGATATATTTTCTGAGAGTGAAATGGGGCAAGATAAAAATAACAAAAAAATGAAAAAAATTTAGAGAAGCAAGCAGGAGTTTTATGTGCTTGTAAAATAATTTTCAAAAGCAATTAGACAGCACATCCATGACAGCATATGTTTTAAATTTGTACAAAAACATTTTTTCAAAGCACTTTAGAAACAACAAAATGTAATAAAGATGAACACTTTTTTGAACATATGTGTGCAATTCAGCATCCAAAAATTTTGTTTTTAAGCCAAAAAATGAAATGTAGATCTTTTGAAGCCTGTTCATAGTTGATGGATAATAACACACTTGGATTAATGATTTGAAAACTTATAAGCATTAAAGCAAACAAATTTTAAAAGTCGTCACTTCCAAAATTATCCTTAATTTCCATCTCAAAACTTTTCTGAATTTAAAAGTGTTTTTTTACTCATTTCCTCTTTCTTCATGTTTTCCAATTCTCAGCTTGTATAATGAAAATTAAATTAGTTTAATTTATCAGGAAACATAATGAAGAACAAAACGAAAACTTTGTCATTTCTGTTGTGCACTTGGAATTAAAAATGAATTTAATTTGAACCCTTCTCAGCCTCTTTTATATCTTGAAGCATCTATAGGCACAAAACTTTTGCTCTTTCATCAGATTGGACAAGAATAAAATTAAACTGAATTAAAGTTACTTGATAATCAGTTTGGAAGACGTTCATCAATTTACTTCCTTGCTCTCAAGAACTTATAAGAAGTTCTCCAGAGGCAACACTTTACACGTTTCATAACTTTTTGCTGGAGAAAAAATGGAGCTCTATTTTTTTATTCTCTCTGAACAAGAACAAGCAGCTACTTAATGTCAACACAAACATAATATTCATAAATGGATATTTGCCAACAAGAATTTTTCATTTACTAGTTTTTAGTTTTTAGTGCTTGTTTTTTTTTGTGAGCTGCAATAAGATATGATTATTTTGTCATATTGACAGGAAAAGCTTGAATCTAATTGAAGTGCTCGAGGAAATAGATTATTGAATGAAATCAGAAAGTTGTGAAGCAATAGGAAAACTTTTGGGAAATAAGGATCAAGCAATTAATAGGATTAGCGTTAAATAATATTCTCAGAATGTAGCACTAAAGTCTATTCGTGCGAAGAATAATGAAAGTTTTATTTTCTCAATGAATTGTCAAAGTTTTCATGTTTCTGAACTTTTTTTATTGAGCTTCAAAAACTTTATTGTATAGAAAATCGTAAATCTATGAGAAAATTTATTTTTAAAGGTTGTTTTTTTAAAGCGAGTAAAAACATATTTTTGTGAGAAATCAGCATTTTTTTATAATAGGTTGTTACTAAGTTGTTCAAAAACTTTAAAAGTTCTAACGCAGCAAAATGTTTTGTGGTGTCAAAATCATAATAAAAAAAAATGCGTTGCTGAAGATATATTACTGAAGTTTATAAATAATTTCTGTATATATCTAAGATTACATCATTCCTTTAACCCTCAAAAGCGTTTCTAGTTTTTAAAAATCATTAACTTTACAATTTATTTTCATTTCACTCAAGAATTCATATTACTCGAGATGATGATTACATTCATAACATTTTGTACAACATAATGCATGTTAACATGTTGACAGATAAAGTACAACACTGAAAAAGATGAGACAGCAATAAGCTGCAAAACTTGAAGACAGAAATGAACAACAGCTAAGAATCTTTTTAATAATTTAGAAGTGAGAAGAATGATGTGCATGAAAACTGAACGAAAGTCTTCTCAGAAGATCATGAGAAATACAACCGTATGCCAATATTTATTTTTTCTTTGACTTGCATGCTATTATGACTCGATATGAAGCAACTGAAAAGCCATTTAGCAAGCTGAGAATGTGTTGAAATGTGTGAAAGATTTATTGAATTTATTTTTGTCAAAAAAAATGTTGCAAAAAGCAGCAACATGGAGAATTTCTTCGATTGGTATTTATTTTTTGGCATCATATCATGGATTTAAAAAAATATTGGGGAACATAAATGTTCTCAATCTACTTGTAGTGTTATTTCAAATTATTTATTTTTTAATAATTGATAAAAAGGATAGAAAAATATTTAAAAATTTTGAAAAGTTATTTTTCATTCTAAAAAGAGAAACATATCAATTAAAGCTTAATAAATTCATGTTCAAATGTAATAATTTTCCACCAAACTTAATAAATTATTTCAAACAAACTGAAATCAATATCAATAAATTAAGTAATTTGTTTGAACATCGGACATATTGATTTCCGAGTAAATGTAGAGTGCGTGATTAAGATTGTTAAACATGAGTAAGTCTCTACAAAGATTTCTGTCAAAACTTGATCGATGTTTTTATTTAGCAGGGAAAGGATCTATTCAAAATATTGAAGTTTTTATAAATACAATTGCCAATATTGTCATCCAATTTCAATAAACTTAATTATAGTCAAACAATACTCAATAAAATGCCAAGAGCTATCAACTTTTAAATTAAATTTCACCAAATTTAAATTCTAAAATGAAAAATTTTATTTCATCTCAGCAAAGAAAAACAAGAGAAGACTGCAAATCAACGTGATGTACATAGCAAAAAAAAATCCACAAGAAAAACATTGAAGCCAATAAAAAAGGCTTGCAGCAAGCGAAAATAAATAAATGGAAAAATGTGCCGGAATTGAGAATGAAATAGGATTGTTGAGTAGGATGAGAAAAAGGCACTGGCAATATAACAATATATTTTCATACGTGTGCCACATTTGCATGAATTTCCATTTTATTTCATCACTTATAAGTCATCCGTGATCCATTTCATTTATTCGCATACGTATATACGCCCATTGATTCATTTGAATCTATTTATCAAATTTATAGCTAGTCATACCTTTCTGTCACATGCTACATATATTTACTTTTCAAGTTCTTTTTTATATTAATATTTATTATTTCATTTTCACTTGATAAATTTCCTGTCCATTTTCATCATCACTCAAATGGCTTTTTCGTGTCCAGTAAATGGAAAAAGTTAAATTAAAAAAAAAAGCTCCGATGGATAAAAAAAGCATATTGTAAATGATTTTTTTAAGGTGCACACCCGTCAAATAAACATCAGAGGCGACAACCAAAAATAATACATCAAATATTGATGACTCTCTACAGAACCATCATCGTTTTGCGTGCTCAATCATTCGTAAAATCAAAAGGCTATAAAGGGAATAAAAAAGGACGCTCGGTGGATGAAATGAAGTGTGGAGCGGTGTGGAACAAATACGAAAATTTTGTTAAGTCAATATTGTATTGACAGAATGACGCATTTTATAATTAGTGAACTGTGTGTTCTCTTGTGGATGATGATGATGGACGCTCATGATTTTGCTGTTTTTGTTATTCTTATGAGTTTGAGTAAATACGATTTAAAGTTAAGGCTTCCGCAGATTATAATGTTTAAAAATCAAAGATTATAATCTTTGTTTGAAGATTTTTGAAGGTTATAATCTTTGTATGGGATTTTTTCAGGATTATAATCTGCGGAAGCCTTGCTTAAAGTAAAAAGACATCCTTTAGCTACTCATTCAAAATTTAAATCAAATCGATTCAAATTGCTACTTATCGAATGAGAAGCAGAAAGTAGCTATTTATTTCAGTACACGTAATGTTTCTCTTTTTTAGTTCGCATTTTATCAATAAGCACGTGCATGCTTCTTTTCTTTGGAACTTTATGAACACAGAAAAAGAATCATAATAATCTTTAAAAGCTTTTTTGGCAAGACAACTTTTTTAACTGATTTATAAATTTTCTAATTTTTAAGAACATATTTGCTACCGTGTTAAATCATGCTTCATTGTAGCAAAAAATCAAATCTTATCCATCAAAAATCTATCATAATTCAATCAATTTCTTCACAACTTCCAACTCCACAATCAGCCACAATCAATATGAATTTTCCACCACATAAAATACAAATTTATCAATAATTTGACATATGTCGAAGCATTTCAAGTTACATAAATAAGCGGTGTCACATAAGATGTTATATTACGATTTCCACAAAACTAAATTGTGTCAAAAACCTCATCCAATATCACCATAAAAAAATATCAACCAAATTTGAGGTAAAGCGAATAAACATGCAGGCACACAAAAGGCTTAAATAAAATTTATTATTTTCATTCTCTTCCGTAAAGATTATTTACAAATCCCTTTAAATTTTTCATTTTTCATCGTTATCCATAAAGAACTTACTTTAACCTTTATCTTGTTGCATTAAGCAATCATTGTGATCATTATATGTTAGGTAGAGTTTATTGTCTGTGATGTTATTCCTTAGATAATTTAAAGGTGTCTTTGCAACATCAAAGAAGCTTTTGTTCTGACATTAAAGAAGGGAAAATATTATTTGGGAAATTTTGGCCTTACTTAATAAAAAGAAATTTACATTCTAATGCGTACAACATTTTAAATTTTCCTCCAAGAAACACCCAAAAGTATTTTATCAGAAGCAATTAAAAATAATCTCAACATGTTCAGCATATTAAATGAATCATTCCTACATTTACGAACGATAAAATAAACATTCAAGGTTTTTTTTTTCTCGAAGCCATAAATTTAAAAGTTAATTGTGTTTATTTTTATGGTAATTAAATGACAAAAAAATTAAAATTAATCGATCAAATAAAACGCAATAAACACTTTGAAAATGAAAAAGTTTTCAGGCGAAAAACGAAAATTTAGAAAACGTCTACATTATTAACTTTACAAGTTGATAAACCCAAATGCCAACAGATTATTATTCTTTTAACTTTCAAAGCTTTCATCCTAAAGCATTTTTTTCAGCGGTCAGATCCCAAAAGTATTTTCTTTTTCTTTTTTGAAATGTTTCGCATGATGAATTTTGAATAAAAAGCTTCTAACCCTTGAGTGAATTGTGAGTAATTTTCATGCAATTCTAATGGAATTTAGACCTTTCAGCGCGAAGAGAGTTCATAAATAATGTCTCAAGAGATGATAATTGTGTTTTCAGCAATTTAAAGTAAAATTAACAACTTTATATGAAAAAAGTATTTTTGTATGAAAAATAAAAGTTTATTTGAACACAAATGAATATGGAACTATCTAGAGCAGAATCTAAATATGTTTTTTTTTCTCTACATTTCTAGTAAACATTTTAAGTAAATAACTTCTTACGAAAATACAATAAAATTCTTCTAGTGGAAAGAACCAACGGAAAAGGGTAAAATTAATAAATTTATGAAAAGTAGCATTAAGGAAAAAATAATATCTTCGAGGTAGAAAAGGCTCAAGAAAATAATGAAATATTATGAGGTTTAACTCTTTTTGCAGATGAAGAATAAATAAAAATAAAAATTCCTTGAATAATATCAGATGGAGAATAGCTTAGCTTTATTAAAATAGTTTGGCATGTATTTTTTGTTACCAGAAAATTCTGAATTTATGTTGTTACGGTCTTATAATAAGAAATTTTGAACACTTGTAACATATTTTATATGCAATAAATTATAATTGTTATTACTAAGGTTCCGTACGACAGCAAAAAACAAGTTCAATGTTGAAAAACTTCCAACTAACGTAACTTTTTTTGGTTCCAAATGCGCAATTTTTCCTTTATCAAGCTAAATCATGTCGTTCTAAAATGTAGCACAAATGAAAGTGTCAATTTTGTAGCTTACTATCAAATACGCAGAATAAATATATAAACAATTTAGTTGAACTGAAAAGGAATGGATATCATGTAATTCAGCTTTATAAATAGAAAAAAAAAAATATTGATTCTTTTTTTTTGCTTTTTGTTCAACATGTACTTCGTCGTTCGAAAATCAATTTTCCGATTTTTTTTTTTATTTATTTCAATTATTTTCATAAAATTTTCTTCTTATTTTTTGGCTTTACAACAAACTTTTTTTTATGTTTATGTATATAATTCTTTTAATCTTACTGTATAAAAGAAAATTGTTGTGACTTTTCATTCACGAATATCTTTTCGTTCACTCGTGTTTTCTTATAATTTTATTTTATTCTTCAATTTCTCTCTAAAATTATTATTAAAATACTTTTTTCTTATCTTTTTTTTAATTTAATTCTTATTTTTCTTTCAACTTTTGTGACATCTGCTTAATCTGTCCTTTTATTTTATTTTTCATCTTTACTGAGTTTCTTTATGCCAGTCTAATTAGATTGAAAGATTTGAAGATTTTGCCAAAAGCTTCTTCCATTATCGAATTAGTTTTTAATCAGAATTAACGATGAGTTCTGAAAAATTTTAACTACAAGAAAATTTCCATTCATTTTCAAAATTTTGTCCAAGGTTCAGAAGAATTTAGTTCAAAGTACATAAAACATCTGCCAATTCTTCTCATCCAATGCGACTGGTTTGATCTTAAAATTACTCCCTTTTTCCTTCTACTTTAATAACATTTTTATTCTATTTTAAATATTCAATGGATTGAAACTTCATCATTTCTACTGCTTCCTTCCTTATAAACTTCATTCAGACATTGCAATTTCATGATATTTTATGTTATAACTAGTTATGAAGCGGATCACGCTTCATGGAGATATTCACACCGTTTCCAAATGACACTGATTAATTTGAAAACATCTTTTCTGTGTTATTACTACTGTAGTACTGATAAAAACAGAAGATTAGAGCAAAAATTTCAGAATGCAGAGTACAGATTAACACTTGAGATACAATAATATCTGCTATTTTTTACTTCCGCTTCGCTCCAGTTGCTGCTCCGCGGTCAGTCTATTCTGTAGATCAGAGCTACATATATGTTGATCTTTTTGTTAGATCAGACTTTATCATAGATTACAGTCTCGATAGTTTTGCAACTTCCGCTTCGCTCCAGTTGCTGCTCCGCGGTCAATCTATTCAATAGTTCAGACTTACAAGTATCATTTTCATGATTATCTTTGTTAAAAAAGACTTTACCATACATTACAGTCTCGATAGTTTTGCAACTTCCGCTTCGCTCCAGTTGCTGCTTCGCGGTCAGTAAATTCAATAGATCAGACTTTTATGTATGATTATCTTTGTTAGATAAGACTTTATCATAAGATTACAGCTTCGATAGTTTTGCAACTTCCGCTTCGCTCCAGTTGTTGCTCCGCGGTCAATCTATTCAATAGTTCAGACTTTCATGTATCATGTTCATGATTATCTTTGTTAGATAAGACTTTATACATTACAGTCCTGATAGTTTTGCAACTTCCGCTTCGCTCCAGTTGTTGCTATCCGCGGTCAGTCTATTCAATAGATCAGACTTTCATGTAAAGTCAGTGGACAACCGATTAGGGATTTTTTATTTTCAATTATTCCCATTTTTCTGCACAAAACCTATTGATGTTATACATTTTTTGGAAAGGTATTTAAATTTCCAATCTAATGGTGTGAAATTATAGTACTCAAGTAATATAGTCACTTTTGATAAAAACGCATTCTCATGTATTCTATCAAAACAATGTTTTGCTTTTTTTCAGCTTAAGATGCATAAAACTTTATAACTTTGCATACTTATTTCTTATTAAAAATGAATAAATTGTAAAGTTTCAGATTTTCCAAGAAAGCTTTTCATTTGTTTTCATATCTGAAATTTTCCATAAAAGTGAAATTTTTTCAAGAACTAGACATTTATAAATATTGATATTAATCAAATTTGATTTCATTTTTTATTACCTTTCTATTGGTATATAACAATCTAGGACTAATTATAGCATTAAAGAGAAATCAATAAAAAGTGCTGAAAATGAATGAAAATTTCGATGCAATTTCGCCATCTTGAATTTGGTTTTGCGTTTTCTGATCAAACTAACTAACTTTATTTTATGTTTTATACCTCTTTTGAAAGGTTTTTGGAAGTATTTCAAATCAACATAAATGTCATGGCTCAAGCATGAACACAAATAAAGTTACAGGAGCTAGAATTTGACAATAACAAAAATATTTCAATTTTCAAAAAAAAAGTTTTTGTATTTTTCAAATTTTGACTTATTTAACGTATTAGATTGAGCTTATTTACTTTATTAGGTTATTAAACATCATAAATAATGCTTTTCAATCAATACTTAACAACTAAAAGCTTTAAAAAAGAAATTTATAAAAAATTTTTTTTGAAAGTAAAAGTTTTTTCATCATTGTCAAATTCTAGCTCCTGTAACTTTATTTGTGTTCATGTTTGAGCCATTACATTTATGTTGATTTGAAATACTTCCAAAAACCTTTCAAAAGAGGTATAAAACATAAAATAAAGTTAGTTAGTTTGATCAGAAAACGCAAAACCAAATTCAAGATGGCGAAATTGCATCGAAATTTCTATTCATTTTCATAACTTTTTTATTGATTTCTCTTTAATGCTATAATTAGTCCTAGATTGTTATATACCAATAGAAAGGTAATAAAAATGAAATCAAATTTGATTAATATCAATATTTATAAATGTCTAGTTCTTGAAAAAAATTTCACTTTTATGTGGAAAATTTCAGATATGGAAAACTCGTGAAAAGCTTCTTGAAAATCTGAAACTTTTACAATTTATTCATTTTTTAATAAGAAATAAGTATGCAAAGTTATAAGAAGTTTTATGCATCTTAAGCTGAGAAAAAAGCAAAACATTGTTTGATAGAATACATGAAATGCGTTTTTTACCAAAAGTGACTATATTACTTGCGAATTTTCCAAAATTTTTAAGCACCATTAGATTGGAAATTTAAATACCTTTCCAAAATGTATAACATCAATAGGTTTTGTGCAGAAAAATGGGAACTATTGAAAAATAAAAAATCCCTAATCGGTTGTCCACTGACTTTATGATTATCTTTGATAGATAAAAAATGTATAAAAACTGTTTAAAACACGCTTTTTGAAAATGACCAAAAAACTTTGTTAAAATTGTTTTAAAAAGGAGTAAGTAAAATAATATCACGCTTTTAAAATAAAATATAACTAAAATAAAAAATAAAATTTCATTGACTAACTAAAAAGTGTCTAAAATATTTTTCTAAAATATTTTATGTAGTACAAGAACACAATGACTGTAAAAGCGTAAGGCGTTCAAAAGAGGTCATCAAAATCAAAGGGTCGCCTAGACAATTACGCCCACTTCGCTTCGCTTCGTTCCGTTCGACTTTTATAGATTACAGGTGATGAACTCCACTTCGCTTCGCTTCGTTCCGTTCGACTTTATAAATTACAGTAGTGTAATGAACTTCTCTTCGCTTCGCTTCGTTCCGTTCGACTTTTATAGATTACATGTGGTTCGAACTCCACTTCGCTTCGCTTCATTCCGTTCGACTTTTATAGATTACAGGGTGTCGAACTCCACTTCGCTTCGTTCCGTTCGACTTTTATAGATTACAGGAGTGTCGAACTCCACTTCGGCTTCACTTCGTTCCGTTCGACTTTTATAGATTACAGGGTGTCGAACTCCACTTCGCATAGTTCTGTTCGACTTTTATAGATTACATAGTGTCGAACTCCACTTCGCTTCGCTTCGTTCCGTTCGAATTTTATAGATTATAGTGAGTGTCGAACTCCACTTCGCTTCGCTTCGTTCCGTTCGACTATTATAGATTACAGGGATTGGGAGGCGACTCCACTTCGCTTCGCTTCGTTCCGTTCGACTATTATAGATCATAGGAGTGTCGACCTCCCACTTCGCTTCGCTTCGTTCCGTTCGACTTTTTATAGATTGTTAGGTGTCGAACTCCACTTCGCTTCGCTTCGTTCCGTTCGACTTTTATATTACAGGGAGGGCCGAACTCCACTTCGCTTCGCTTCGTTCCGTTCGACTTTTATAGATTACAGGCCGAACTCCACTTCGCTTCCTTCGCTTCGTTCCGTTCGACTATTATAGATTACAGGGGTCGAACTCCACTTCGCTTCGCTTCGTTCCGTTCGACTATTATAGATTACAGTAGTATGAACTCCACTTCGCTTCGCTTCGTTCCGTTCGGAATTTTATAGATTACAGGAGTGTGAACTCCACTTCGCTTCGCTTCGTTCCGTTCGACTGTTATAGATTATAGGAGCGAACTCCACTTCGCTTCGCTTCGTTCCGTTCGACTTTTATAGATTACAGGAAGTGTCGAACTCCACTTCGCTTCGCTTCGTTCCGTTCGACTATTATAGATTACAGGGCGAACTCCACTTCGCTTCGCTTCGTTCCGTTCGACTATTATAGATTACAGTAGTAATGAACTCCACTTCGCTTCGCTTCGTTCCGTTCGAATTTTATAGATTACAGGAGTGTCGAACTCCACTTCGCTTCGCTTCGTTCCGTTCGACTGTTATAGATTACAGGAGTGTCGAACTCCACTTCGCTTCGCTTCGTTCCGTTCGACTTTATAGATCACAGGAGTGTCGACCTCCACTTCGCTTCGCTTCGTTCCGTTCGACTTTATAGATTACAGGGGTGTCGAACTCCACTTGCATCGTTCCGTTCAACTATTATAGATCACAGGAATGTCACTTTTATAGATTACAGGTAATGAACTCCACTTCGCTTCGCTTCGTTCCGTTCGACTATTATAGATTGTTACAGGAGTGTTTGAACTCCACTTCGCTTCGCTTCGTTCCGTTCGACTATTATAGATTACAGGAGTAATGAACTCCACTTCGCTTCGCTTCGTTCCGTTCGAATTTTATAGATTATAGGAGTGTCGAACTCCACTTTGCTTCTCTTCGTTTCGTTCGACTCTTAGAACCCTTGAATTCCACATATTTCTCATGTTAAAGCATCGAAAATATAATATCAATGCTTAACACCTTTCAATTTTACATATTTTCTATGTTAAAGCATAAAAAATTTAATATCAATGCTTAAAACCTTTAAATTTATGAATTTTCCATGTTAAAGTATTGAAATTCTATCATCAACATTTATAGCTCAGCATAATTCATTTTCGCTTGATAAAACAATTATATATTACTAGTGTAACGGTGATCACTCGTGACCGATTAAATCACATTTTTCGCGTTTAGTAAACCGACCAAAACCAAAGATTACAAAATCCTAAATTAGTAAATCGTCGGATTCAACATGCATTTATGCCCTTAAAATGAGATCCAGTAAGCATTCAAGGTCAATTGATGAGATCCACTGAGCATTCATGGCCATAAAGTAAGATCCAGTAAGCATTCATGGCCATAAAGTGAGATCCAGTAAGCATTTATGGCCATAAAGTGAGATCCAGTAAGCATTTATGGCCATAAAGTGAGATCCAGTAAGCATTCATGGCCATAAAATGAGATCTAGTAAGCATTCATGGCCATAAAGTGAGATCCAGTAATGATTCATGGCCATAAAATGAGATCCAGTAAGCATTTATGGCCTTAAAGTGAGATCAAGTAAGCATTCATGGCCATAAAGTGAGATTCAGTAAGCATTCATGGCCATAAAATGAGATCCAGTAAGCATTCATGGCCATAAAGTGAGATCCAGTAATGATTCATGGCCATAAAATGAGATCCAGTAAGCATTTATGGCCATAAAGTGAGATTCAGTAAGCATTCATGGCCATAAAATGAGATCCAGTAAGCTTTCATGGCCATAAAGTGAGATCCAGTACGCATTTATGGCCATAAAATAAGATCCAATGAGCATTCATGGCCATCAAATGAGATCCAGTAAGCATTTATGGCCATAAAGAGATTCCAGCAAGCATTTATGGCCAAAAGTGAGATCCAGTAAGCATTCATGGCCATAAAGTGAGATCCAGTAAGTTACTTATGGCCATAAAATGAGATCAAGTAAGCATTCATGGCCATAAAGTAAGATCCAGTAAGCATTCATGACCATAAAGTGAGATCCAGAAAGCATTCATGGCCATAAAGTGAGATCCAGTAAGCATTCATGGCCATAAAGTCAATTCCAGTAAGCATAAAATGAGATCCAGTAACTATTTATGGCCATAAAAAGAGATTCAGTAACTATTTGTAGCCATTTAATCAATTATTAATAAAATTTCTTGAAATTTTCATACAAAAATGTCTTTACGTAAAAAAAATACGTATACGTAAAGAAAAATTTACGTTACGTAAAATTCTACGTTTTTCGGAAAAGTGTTATGCAATAATCGGCTATAATTTTTCAGTTTTTCGTTGATTTCTCCGGAACCGCTGCATGAATCATTACCAAAAGTTTCGTGGCACCATCGGAGCCCAATACACACATTTTGGTCCATATTTGAAGTCCTAACTCGCTTCCGTTTTCCCGGAATTTGGCCGACTATAGTCCAAGCAGTGCTAACACCATCAGTTTTTCGCAATTTTCTCGAAAACAATGCAACCAATTTTCACGGGGTTTGCGGCATTTTGTAGAGAATTCCAAGGCCTAACTTTTATGTAATTAGGGTATAAAGCGTAAAAATGCTTAATTTAAGAGAAAAACGCAAAAAACGGTTTTTGAGAGTGTAGTAAAAGCAATATATTCACGCCGTGAAACGGTGTGAATATGAAAAAGTTTTATTGCTCTTTCTTCAGACTTTTTATATAAGGGAAAACGTTTTTTGTCAGATCAAACATGATACAATGTTTTACAATGACCCTTAACTAATTAGATTTTGCTTCCTTTGTAGCTTTTCTATGAGCTCATTTAATCTTCTTTGAGTGAGGCTCCTAATTTGTTAAATATGATTAATGACAGAATTGGTATTTTTTTTAGAAAAAAAGTCAAGAAATTGTTGACATTAAGATTACTTTTTGTCCTTTTCTTTTTTTAAGAAAAGGATGCAAAAGTTAATAAATTGTATTTAATTTTAAGCAACATGAGAATGATTATTTGAAAGTTCATTCATTCAGAAATCAATTTGAGTAAAAAAAAAGCAGTTTGAGTTCAATATGAAGATTAATGAAGTTTCAATCCATTAAACTTTGTGATTCATTTTTATTGTAACACTTTTTAACTCTTTGTTAATTTTATTTTTGCCTAGCTAGTACGATTTTACGTAAAGCACATTATTTATCACGATTAAAATATTGATTAGAAGAAAATTTGATAAAAATTTTCATTAGGAAGTAGCGATAGAATCAGCAACTAGTAGAATAGTATTGATGATAGTTCATAGACACACACAATTTTTTTTTATTATTATTATCTTGATTTAATTCTTTTTTTTTATTAAAAACACTCAGAGGGAAAAGCGCAAATTTTACATTTTTTTTAACGATCATTCAAACATGCACGGATGTACATTGAAAATTGAAGATAGAAGCGCAGTCATTTAATATAACAGAAAATTTTCCGGTTTTTTTTCTTCATTATCAAAATGTTATACAATTTTTTTCTCGTTCATAAGAATTTGTTTAATAGGGTTGAAATGCACACATAAAATAAATGTTATTTAAATGTTCAATGAAAAGGTTGAAAGGTTAAGTCAGCGGTGCTCAAACTTAAATTATTACATCATAAAAACAACTCTTGTTTGAAATTAACTTTTTAAAATTTCATTTAAACCCACACTATAAAATCTAGCAGTCTTCAGCTAAAAATCTAATTAATTTAATAAAAAATGTTAAGCACAAGTTAAAAATATTCAAAAATCCCAACTTGAGCACCACTGAAAAATTTGAAAATAGAATGGAAGTTCCAATAATATTTTTTATGCGAGTAAAGTATATCAGATATGAAAAAAAAGAGTGTAGGAAAAAAATATTGATTACTAGTATGTTCAAAGTGGCAGCAGCGTAGGGTAACAATTTGTTGCTTGTCACTGTGGAAACTGTTGCTAAACCAGAATAATAATAAATAATAATAATAATATCTAAGCACTATTGCGTTTCATATTGTTTTTACTCGATTATAATAAAATTGAATATCTACCACCTGCCTGACAGTCAATAGAAATAATTCCATTCCATAAGATTTACATCAAGAAATTTAATATTAAAAGGTCGGGTAGAATCCATAAATTAACGCTTCTCATTAAATAACGAGAATTCAATCTTTTCGCTTTTGCCACTTTTTTTTGTAAAATTTTAATTGGCTATATTTTATCTCCTTGCCATTTATCAGTTCCGCTTCTTCAAACAATTTTTTTCTCTATTAAATATATTATTTTATCTTTTTGTTTTCATTTAATTTTTCAGACACTTTCTCACTTGAAATAAATTTTTCTTTGATTTCTTTCAGATCAATTTTTCTTTTCAATTAAATTATAAAAGAAAAAAAAAATAAAGCACAAAAAATACTTTTCATTACATCAGATTCAATTTTCGATATTCTTATTCAATAATTTATTCGATCCACAAAGTGACGCAGTATTAGCTATGGATGGAATACTACCAGAACATGCATGACGACATGCTAATTGAGGCGATGCAGGATTTGAGAATCCTGATTCGTGTATTGGCGATAATGTTGGACTTTTATTACGTAAAACATTTTTTCGTCTTTGTCGTCGTATATTTTGCATTGATGGCACTTGCATTGTCATCGACGGTTGAATAATTGATAACGAGTCAGCTAAGTCTTGTAAATCCGTTGTTGTATTTTTTAATTTTCGTCGATTTGGAGGTGGTGCATTCGGCACAGAGTGCAATGACTCATTATTACCATTATTACTTCCGTGAATATTGTCGCTTGAATTTGACCCAGATAAAGGACGAACTTGATTTTGTTTTGGCGTGCCAGTGTTACTTCCACCTCGGCATCGTGGACGTCTGTAGCGATTTATCATGCGAAATACATGTCGTAGTCTCACAGGCCATGGACGTACTAATTTCGAACGAGTTCGTTTACCATTAGAATTATTACTGTTATTAATTTTCGATGAAGTTATTGAATCTAAATTGTTGCCACTACATGTAGCTGAAACATTTTCTGCTGTGGATATTGTTGAAATGCTTTTTATGTTCTCATGTGTTGATTGATACAAATTTGTACCATTATTATCTATATGATGACGTTCATTTTGTTGATGATGATTTGTGGTAAAAGTATTGGCACAACTTTCAATAGGAATTTCGATTTGCACATAATTTGGTTGTTGAATTTCAGCACCAGATGATGAGATTGATGGTTGATTATTGTAGTTAGTATTTAATGCATTTCCCGGTGCATCTTCCGGACTATTGGGTACATTAGAACAGCAATTCCATTTTCTACGCCATCGATGTTTACTTATATTTGTTTTCATAGTACATCTCTGCTTCTGATGTTCCAATTTCCTTGGCGCTCTTATCCGGAAACTACAATATGCACATTGCTCTGAATATTGTACGATTTTCGATATTCCATTTTGTGATTTCGTAACATGAGAGAATTCAGAGCAACAATGGAGTGTTCTTGTGGCATTTTGATTTGATACTTGAGGATTAATTTCATTTGTACTCGTCATTGTGGTTGTCGTTGTAGTTTCTTCTAAGACAGTACACACATAAAATGCTTGCTGCGATACACTGTCTGTCGTACTATTGTCAACTGATACTGATACTGTATTATTGGATATATTTTCATTTAGATCTTCACAACAATGTAATTTTTTAGGACGGTGTCGTGTTTCAGATGGTTTCAATTTTGAGCAGAAATAAATTTCTTTGGCAAAAATTTTATTCTTTGGTTGTGTTGTCGAGCCATTAGCATTTGTATTTGTAGCTGTTTCCGTAATAGTCTGTCGATGATTTCTAATGTATTCGTAGGTTGTGAGCCCGAGATAACAAATGTAAACATGGAAAAAGAAAAGATGTAAGAGTAGACCCGCTGTAACAGCTGCTAATATTGCAATAATACCAAGAATAACTAGGAATATTGTATTATAAAGGCCAATTCCATCCTTCGATGAACTCGTAAGCGTTGAATTAGTATCCATCAAAATTGTCTCGTTTAACATTGTATCGTTTATAAATTGGTTAATTTGCGTTATAAAATCATCTTCGTTTTTATTAGTCGATAATATAGATGCGTCATCAATAACCGTTGAGTTTTCCCATAAATTTAACCAACTAGGATTTACATAAAACAATATGATTTGAGCCAAAGCTGCGGCCAAAATGACCAAAACAGCCGCAACAGCACTTACCACGCACATTAAAAATGGCACATAGTTTCTTGTTTTACTAACGCAGCTATTTAAATATTTGCAATGATGATCGAATGTTTGTACACATTTATTACAGACAGAACAATGCTTCGTTCGTGGACTACTTGTCTTGATATTACATAAATGACACCTGCCATTTTCGATAACATGTGAATGTTTAGCACGATCAAATTCAGGCACAACTTTGCGTGTGCTTATCTTTCTCAATTCAACATCTGCTGGATCAATTATTAATGCAGCTATGTGTGTAATAACATGAATGACTAGTAAAAAGCTTACAGTTACATACAATGGCAGTCTAACGTTTACATGAAATGCTGGTATAATTACTATATATGCTGTTAGTACAAATACAATCAACGTAATCCAACCGACGAGTTGAAGTGGATGTAATGGTAGCTGAAGTCCATTAATCCTTCGATCCTTACGATACTCATTAGCTCCCAAGTTATTTTGAAAGGAAATTATTTTACTGAACCAACAAATATTGGGCGTTGTGTGCGTAGTATTTTGTTGTACTGTTGCACTTTTGTTATTGTTTCTTCCACTAATTTGCTCTGTGAGCATGATATTGACACCTGATTAATGAAGAAATAAACCAATTCACGGTTAGTGAAAGGAACGTCATAATTTTTCTAAAAGTTCACATCATAACTTTATCGTTTCGCTCTTTCTTTTTTTCACACTCTTTTTTTCTCTACTTCAAACAACAATACAAACAAAAAATCATAAGTTTTTCACACTTGTAAGTATCCTGGAACCTTCTTTTATGTGCCATGAAATTTCACTTTCTTAAAAAATTCAGTCACACAACACTTGGATATGAAAAATACAAGCAATCGTCCTTTGAATGTGAATCTAATGTCAGTACTTGACACTAACATATTCTTCTTGTCTCTTGATAGACTCTTATATCCTTTTAACTTTTTTATTCTTTTAGATACAAAAAAGCACTAACAGTTAGTTTGGTTTTGTTCACAGAAAAAGCAACAATTTTTTCCTTTACAAATGGATATGTGAAATATTTTTTTCTAGTTCTTCTTTTTTTGCTTTCTTTTCTCTTCTATTCTTTCTTCTTTCGTTAGACCCGCAAATTATGTAATGAAATTATTAAAACGTTTTTTTGTTTAATTTTTTTACGAGTTTCCTTAATTAACTACTTTGTTTCCTCTCTCAATTTTCTCACTCTTAAGTCAATTATTTTTAAACTTCCATTCAGTATTATTTTACTTCCTTTGTATGTTTATTTTCCTCGCACTTCCGAAAAAAGCTTTATTTATATAATGTCTATTTTTAGACGCTTGTGCTTTTTAGCATTTCATTGAACTTTAATAATGTACATGACACTTTAATATTAACATTTCTTTTTGCATTTTCTCATTTTATTTTTATACACCGAATCTCTTTTTTATGTTTGATAAAAAAATATCAAAAAATTAATCTTAACTCTTTTTTTATTTGTTCACAATATGATTTACAATGCGAGAGAGATATGGATATAATAAAGCGTATATATACAGAGATAGATGGAACGTTAATGTATTAAGTAATGCGAAAGGTTAGAAAAAAATTTTTATCCCTTTTTTCTGAGTATATAAAAAGTCATCATTTTTTTCTTGCTGTATACAACAGTAGCACGAGAAAGTAAGGAATGAGAACTAAACGCAAAGAGATTTCAACTACTACTGAAGAGTGGGAATGAAAAAGTTTTTCGAGATACTATCTACCAAAAAATATATTGAGTAAAGCTACGACGTGGTTACGTTCATACTGCGCATGTCTTTGTGATAGCGTAGGGGAAGAAATTACAAGTTTGAATCGGTAATATTGAGACAGTTAAATCATGTCTCTTTAATTATTATTTCTGGCGTAACTACTTATGCTTTTGCTGTCATAAATGCATAATAAGTAGCAATAAAAATTATGTCAATTATTGTTGGTACACAAATTCATGTAACAAGTCAGAGGAGCTTTGATATAGTATGACATGATTCGCGATGTTTGTTTGTGTCGAACGGATTCCTTTATACATTGCATTTGCATAGTAATTAAATATTAATTCATTTTTACTTTGTACTAAATTTAAAAAAAAAAAATGAACCATTTTTTGTCTTAACGTACTTAAAGCAAGAATCGAACCCAGAGGCGTAGCCAGGTGAGGGTCTAAGACGGTCCGGACAGGAGTGTAGCCAGAGGAGGGTCCAAGGGGGTCCGAACCTCCTTCGAGAAAAAAATTTCTTTATTATGCTGGGGTTTTTAATGAAAAAAGCATTTGGACCCCTTCCCCCCTAAAATGTTTGCTTTCATACAAAAAAACCCCTTAACATTACCACTCAAACATCCAATATCATTTTATACAAATTAAATCCCTCAATACCACGCCATAAATTCTCTAAAATTGAAATAACGTCATCCCTGATGCCACAAAATTTCACACTCTATTCAGTCTCATATGATTTAATTTTTCTTCCATATGCTCGAGGATGTTTATAGATTAATTGAATACAATTTTCAAGAGCTTTCTAAACAATTTATCATACATAAAATTTGCAATAAATAAAACACAGAATAACATTATTTTAAGAGCTAATGTGAAGCATATTATGAAAATTTTGTTGTAATTTATCTACATCATATTATTTTAAAAGAGAGCTTTTCTTTCTTCTCTACTATGTTTGCATAAGCGTGAAAAACGAGAATATGTAGCACATGTGATTGAATATTATCATTATATGAAAGAAGTACCAGACGTTTATTTTTGGAGATGATGGAAAACAAATAAAATTATTTTTTTAAATAATCATGATTGTTTCAAATGTGTGTGATGAAAATACTGGGAAAGTACCATAAAGCATGAAAAATAAAATTAATAATAAATTATTCATGGGGCTTTTTTGAGGTGAATTACCTTCCAAAATAGAGCAGTGAGTTCGTGAGAATTTCTATTAAAAGTTCTGTCTAAATATTTCATCGTAAAAATCCAAAACAAAAGAAGCCTGTCTGCCATCCTAGACACCTGAATTCTGAGAAAAATCTCATTCATTTCCATACCAGAAGACAATTGGAATGTACAACAAAAAAGAAGCACGCACTACGTAAAATAGCAAAAGGTACAGATGAATAATTTACAAAAATGTGTCTCATGCCACATCCATTTTTGAAATGTCAATCACATCACTTCCGATTGACAGAGGAAAAATTACACAACGACATGAATAGTTTAACAGCCACTTAGCTATTGGGCATAATATTTTGAAAGTTCAATCAGGATTTACAGAATGAATAACACTCATTGAAAGGTTTAATGAAAAATTGCCAGAGTTGATTGAATGTTGTTCTCAATATATTTATATGTCTTCATACAACTGAGCATCGACCAAACGCCGACCATAGCTCAGTTGAGTTGCTCAGTTTTTTGTACTGAAAATATGATAGTGTTAGTGAATTTTTCAAAAATTTGAAAAAAAATAACGGCCACTTTTCTCATATGAAGACATATATAAATATTGGTTGTTCTGTTTATGGAGATTTTCGAATTAAAATCCTAAATTCTTTTGATCCTTAAGAATTTTAATACCAGAAATGCAGGATTAAACGACGCAGATTAAATGTCATTAAGGGAGACTAAATAAAAGCTCTTGAGAATATAATGAGGAAAAATCGTCTCAATAGCTTTTAATGACTATGAAAAGGATAAAAGTTCCTCATTTACAGTAGCTCAAAAGCTTATTTCCACTTCCAACGAAGCACTTCAATCAGAATTGTTAAACAAAGTATAAAAAATGGAAAATTAATTATTGAATGTTGATCTTGAATTAAAAATCCATTTAAATAAGCATCAAAGGGAATATAAAGTGTGTATTTAAAGAACCGAGAAATATCGCTTGTGTAAATCTCGAAATATTAATTAAAGTGTATTTTAAGAGAGCAAATCAGTTTATTTGTTCGCAAAGATAAAAGATCTTCATGATTATTAATAGACAGTAAATATTACAGGCATAAATGTAAAGGTGGTAGAGTAAGAAGAAGAGATTATATGTGATTGAAGAAAATTAAAAAGGATTTTTCAGTATTTTTCATGCAAATATTATTGTTTAAGCATTTTCTTGTATTTATAGCTTATTTTTTTGATAATTGTAACGTTTAGATTGAGTAATTAAACATTGATTAGAAGAAATTTAAAGGATTTTATGCAGGATATTTAGTTAGTGTGAAAATTCTTAAAAAGAAAAATCATAAAAATTACAAAAGTCCTCGTGTCTTATATCGAGGGACTTCAGCGCATTTTTGACGCAGCGATTAGCAATTGATTAAATAAAAAAGAATGTCGAGTTTTAAAACTCTATTGCTGTTTCTTTAATCATAATGCATTTCAATAATAAGTTTAAAACTAAAAATCAAAATTCCTTTAAAATTGATTTTCATAATGTTCAATGCAAAAAATAGCTTTACGATTTAATGGTTTTTTGAAATTCAAAATTTTCCGTTAGCAAAAAATTCAAATTTCTGAACACATCCATTATTTTTCAAATTTCTAAACACATTTGTTTTGTATGAAAAAATTAAATGTTAATTAATTAAGGTGTATAAAAGAAAAAAATTTAATCCGAAATAACGGTCAAAAAAATTTCAAATTTTTTAACGGTTAGAAAAAATTCAAACTTATCATCAGCATAGCTTTGCCCTGCATTGTTTACATATTTTTTTTTAAATATAAAATCGATGAATTAAGCTATTTAATGAGTGTTTTTTGATTTTTCAATATAAACGGCGGGAATAAAAACATTCAATGAAGCTATTAAAACAATTCCGAGCTTGCTACAAAGTCTAGATCAAGAGATAATTGGGACCCGAACGACCGAACGACCGAACGACCGAACGACCGAACGACCGAACGACCGATCAAAGTGCATGATTGAGCTTCCTTTTTGAAAACAAGTTTTCAAAAATGCGCTAAAAATTAAGGATAAGAAAAACAATCAAAACTGTAAACAAAAAACTTGCGACTTACCTTATTATGCATAAAAGACGTATGAAAAGCTGATAATTGTACTACAATTGAATCCTAATATTGCCTCTGGTTACTTTACTTTGTAATTAAGCACTTTTCACTACTTATTTAATTAATTTATACCTGATTCTCCTTTAATTTTACTTTTTTACCAATAAAAACATTGAAAAATCTTGAGGGGAAAATCATCAGAACGAGGGGCATTTGTCAATGTTTTTGAAGAAACGGTCAAAATAAATTTGAATTTTTTCACAACGTGTTAAAGCGACGCTTTTCGTTGAAAATTTGAATCTTGTTTTAACGGTCAAAAATACGAAAATTCTTTAAAAAATTAACATTAAAACTTTATTTAACCTAGTTTCAGCTCTGATTTCATGATTTAATTGAAAATTATAGTAAAATTTAATGTAATCTGTAATAAAAGCAAAAGAAAATACAATTATGAAAAAATTAACAAGCCTACTAAAACACCAAACTTTATCGAATGAAAAACTGAAAACACAATTAATTATGCTAATTAAATCAATAATCGAACAAGTTTTCTTTCCGATATTTTCTTAAGGACTTCTTTATTGAGCTTTTTTCATCATATTCTTTTCTACACAAATTTTATATCTTCTTCTTCCCCACATTTACGTCATCTCAATATAATTCGCTACTCATTCATTCAATAATTTATTTATTACGAATCAAAAGGCACTAATTTTAACTTTTTTTTACTAAACTATAGACAAAAGAAAAACAGTATGAAAGAGAAAATAGGATAATTGAGTTTAGTTCCACTTCTACCAACGTGCTTCGAGAACTAAAAGGGAAGAAATAAAATTTTTTGTGTAAACTTGAAGAAACTAATTTATTTATTAATAGTACATTAATGTGAACTTGTACTTTAATACCAAAATAAATATGAAATGAGATTGTTTAGGAAATTGATTGACATGAACTTTTACGGCTGAATTCCTCAAAAAATGTGTAAATTACCGACCAAGTAATTGCTAGGTTCCGATTCAATAAAATCTCATTCCATAATAAAAGAAGAAATTGCTTCATTTTTCTACGGAGTTGGGTATTATTAATATTGCATTACTATTGTATACAATTTGTATTTTCTAAAATCCTGTACTGACTGCATCGACACACCTTAATAACACAAATATAAAAAAATTTTTGCAACTCTTGAAAATGAGGTTTTTGTCATCTTAAAATAAAAGTTGAATGCAAACGTCATTATCGTCATCATGTATGTAAATATTTCTTTTGTTCTCAAATATTTTCATTTTACATGCAGTTTCTTAATTATTTATGGTGATATTCAGAGTTGTTGATCTGGTTTAGATAAAATCTGAATTCATATTGAAAAACCAGCAGCAAGTGCTGTCTATTCACAGCTAGATTCTGAGTTTTTCTGATTTAAATATCAAGGAAAACAAGCTGAGCTGCTGAAAACTGCAAAATTTCATTCATCAAAATAGCTATGAACTTACTTTAATAAGTTCTCGGCACTCTATCAAATTCATATTTATTTTTTTTAACACCGTGACACACTAGTGTGCCGAAATAAATCTCAGACGTGCCGCGAAATTTTTTTGAAACTCAAAAATTGACTATTTTGGTAGGTAAATGTATAATTCGTGTACATCGAAAAATAAAATTCGCTCTAATGGGGTCATTCACTTAGGACGTTACGCAAAAAAACGACTTTTTAGACCCCCTCACCCCTCTTTATTACGTTATTTGTATGAAATTTCTTTTGCTTGACCTGTTACAAAATCCTAGATCCTCCTCTCCCCTAAAAAGCGAACGTACTAAGTGAACGGCCCTTTAAGGTGCACCGCGAAAAAATCAATCAAAAGTGAGGCGAGACACCAAAAAGGTTGGCCACCACTATCTTAGACATATTATGGACAGAAAGGGGGAGGCCAAAATGGTCATATCCTCGGGTTCTTGATTTGCATGAAATTTTTCCGGTCCCAATCAGTTATGCAAATCGAAGACCCCCTGTATTAGTTCACAAATTTTACAAACAACCCCATATCATAACAAAGTACAGAAATGCCTCAAGAGTTTAGAAAAATGAGAAAATTACCACCTACTTTCCACTGTGAAATTTTCCAGCATATGATATGATAATGTGATATTACCACATAATAAATTATAATGTAACGAGAGTAGGATAAAGATTAAAAGAGATAAGGAAGTTCATTCTAGTTTTACATGATATTATCTGCATTTTTACATCAACTAATATGAGAACAATACTTTCCATTTAATAACTGTTTTAAGAGCAGAAACATGTTACCTTTTCAAGTACTTTATGTTTGTGAAAATAAAAACAGAAAAAAAACTCAGACAACTCATGTGTGCACTAGAACAATTGTATCTCATTGAATGTTCTAACATGCATAATGCTTTTTTGTCTGTTTCTTCTTTTTATTTTTTAATTTTATTTTATATTATTCTCGTATGTTTTACAATGTAATTGTCCTCAACGTCGCTAACGAGATTTGATGTTTGTAACTTAATATAACTGAACTGGATGTCTAGAATGAAAATAATTGAAGCTTAATAAGTTAGAAATTAATTATCCAGTCTAGTCGGATAACGTAATTTTTGCAATTCAAGTGTGATATTCGTTGGATTCTAGGGGTTAACACCTTCATCCAACCCAATAAGATATTTCATCTGAATGAAAGCGTGTCAACTACTAATTTGGATTTGAAGGTTTTTGGGGGATTAGATGAATGGAGATAAGATTCTTGAAAGTTTAAGGAAAATTTAATTTTCTATCCAAATTGAATGAACTTAGATTATTTTTTTATTTCAATATTTAAAGATCCAAAATTTTGGAAACAGATAGAATTTAGAGGGAATCAACTTTTGATATGATTTTACATACTGCTCTCATTTATTCCATGGAATTTTAGACTAAATCATTACCTTAATTCCAAATAAATTAGCCTTTAAATTCAAAAATTTTAAATCAAATCCATCAAACATAAACGTACGCATGAATCAATCAAGCCTACCTAGTGTGAGAATATAACTAATTGAACATGTCATACAACTAAAAAATATATACAGGAAAACAACTCGAGAACAGACAATTAAATAAAGCTTCCGACTTCTTTAAACTTACTCACGTCTTTGATATTACAAAAACAATATTGGTATACACATAAAAGTAAGAGATTCTTTTGTACATTTTATATATCGAGAGATAACTGTTCCTCCATTAATACAACTATACATTCAAGAGAATTTTTATTTTATTAGTTTCTATTTGAATGTTTATCTCAGATCTGAATTGGATGTTTAAAACAGAAGCGACTTTAAATCTTCGTTTTGACTTCTTCAAATATAAAATAATTTGATTTTAATCGCCGAAATCACACAGTTGTGTTTGATCTAATTTTAGCTGAGGGCATTACGCCTGTGTGAAGTACGGCGGTCCAACTTTGAGTTTTGAGCTGAAACTTGGCATGTTTAAAGACACTTTTGCGACACTTTTCGACAACTATTTAGTTTTTTACGACACCCCTTAGATTTCGAGATATCGATGGGTCAATTTTTGGGGAAAAGCCCGCCGTACTTCACGTTTTCTGGCGGTCTTTTTTCTAAAACACATCTTTATTAGACATGTTATGTATTATTTTAATAGTATTTTTTGCGACACTTTTCGACACGAAAACCGTTTTTGGATCCGACTATCTGTTGCTGAGTTATGGCTTGTCAAAGATTCGCATACTTGAGATATTACCCAAAAAACCCAACTTTCGCTATTTCTAAATATATACTACAAAATTTATATCAAAACACATCGCCTTTTCGTGAGTAATTCAAATCTGCAAAGATCTTTTCAATCCGACAAGTTGTCGTTGAGTTATGGCCATTTAAGTGACCAGCCTGGTACTCAAGGTTCATTTAGAAGAATTTTTAACAACACTTTACGACAAAAATTAATTTTAACTCTTAATAAGACTTTTCTATTGTAATTTTGTCTGACTAATCTAAATCTGCAAAGATCTTTTCAATCCGATAAGTTGTCGTTAAGTTATGACCATTTAATTGACCAACATGGAACACAAGGTTCACTCTGGAGTTTTTTTAACGACACTTTACGACAAAAATTTATTTGAACTCTAAATAAAACTTTTTTATAGTAATTTTGGCTGATAAATCCAAATCTGCAAAGATCTTTTCAATCCGACAAGTTGTCGCATAGTTATGGCCATTTAAGTGGCACCAGGTTCACAAAAATTGTAGTATTACAAAAAGTGAAAATTTCGAATATCTGATATTTTTTAAGAATTTTTGTTAACGATGAATTCTTATTTACTTGTACCTAAATTTTTATTGCTCAAATTTAAAATCATTATTATTTTAATTTCAATCAAGGCCCTAGAACTAATTGCACTTTACCTACACTCACTACTTTTTTACTCCTTTTTTCCTCCTTTTTTACTGATATTTTACTACACTTAGTACACTTTGTATTACAATGCTACACTTTGAACAATTTCACTAATTTTTTATTGCACTTTACTACACTTGTCTAAACTTTACTACACTTGGCTGCACTTTGCTAAACTTTACTACTTTTTGATACTTTTTTGATGCACCTGCATGCACTTGCATGCACTTTACTAAATTTTGCTGTACTTTGATGCACTTGACTCATGCTTTAATGCACTTCATTTAATTCCACAAAAAATGAATTAAAATGCCAAAAATTTATTAATATTTTGGAAAACTAAATTTACTGAGCAATTTTTGACAGAACTTAAAAGATGAGTATGAAAAATTAAAATTTGAGTTAACATTTCAAACAATTTAAATTATTTTCTTAAATAAACCTGAATTTCTTTTCAATTTTTTAAAAAATGCACGAATTTTATTAAAATAGGTGCTTAAAAACTTTAAAAAAATAATTACATTTTTTTTTTAATTTATGATATTATCTTTACTTTACTGAATCATTAACGGGTTTTGAAACCTTAAGATTGAGTTTCAACTATGGATTCATAATTTCCCAAATTTGTATGATTTTCGGGACTCTTGAAAAATTTCAAACTCAAATATTTTCCAAACTACAAAAAAAAAATTAGTTTCTTATTTAAAGCTTAAGTTGATGTCATTTACTGATAAAAATAATTTAAAACAATAATTTTAAAAATAATTTTTTTATTTTTCGAGTTATTGTAGTTTAAAGTTTTGATTTTTGTCCCGAAAATGGACGGGACGGGAAATCGTGAATCCCTACTTTCAACACTAGAGTTTACAGACTTTTAATATTTTCATATTAGCATTCATATAGACTAGTAAGCAGATCAAGATGATGCAGAACCACCTCCTCAAACAAAAGTACTGCCAATTTTTTTATGTTCGAAAATTGTATAATTTTTTTTTTGTGATTTTGTTTGTACAACTTTCAATATTTTTTACCCTAAATAAATTTTTGCCCTACTAACTGTAGGGACGTTAATTCAATATTTTCTAATGAAATATTTTATAATTTGAGCAAGAAACAACAATTGTTATAAAAACTCGAAGTTTTTTTCTTTTTGATCATTTACTGATTACTGCATCAAAAATACGCTAAAAACTCTCAATTAAATACGATAAATTTCGCATTTCTTATAAAAGTTAAAAATTTATAAAATATAAAAGCTGATGTGCGCAATTCATGTTCGACAGACTTATCGAAAGTCTAGGGGTATTCAATTAAGTTTGTTCGGAAATCTCAAATTCAAAAAAATACGTTACGCTTTTTCTTGAATTTGATAACTTTTTTTGAGTTTTATCATTTATTTGACTTTATTGTAGTCCTTAATCATGGACTGAATCATTTTCTTTAAAAAATTCTGCATGAAAATGAATTAATTTGAGTTTAAAATTTTTCGAGTTTTCGAACAAGGGGTATTTAACTTCGAATTTTGCATGGCAGACAGACAAAAATTACATTTTTGCACTTTTGTTTGGAAACTGTAACGGTTACAATGTTTGAATTGCTCACATCAGATAAAAGCTTATTTATGGATTGAATTTTGTCCGTGTTAAGCAGTATTATGCTAATTTGATCTAGTTATCAACTTTTCATTGTTTAATTAACAATTATTTAGTTTTTTTGTCCCATTAAAGTCAAAAATAAAATCACTACACTTGCTGCACTTTAACTACACTTTCACTAAATTTGCTACACTTTGATGCACTTTACTACACCTAACTAATTTTTACTGCACTTTGCTGCACATGGATGATTTTTCAATGCACAATTTTGGGAGTTCTATGGCCTTGATTTCAATTTTTAAAATTATAACTTTTAAAAATTTTGAAAAAACCGAAACTGAGATTGTTTATTTTCTACCTGCTTCTAAATTTTTTTTTATTTTAAAAATTCTAACTAAATGACAAAGTTCTAAGTTAAGTAGAGAATAAACTAAAAAATTATATTATTTTGGAATTTAAAAAATTTAATTTCGGAAAAGATAAAACTTGGTAAAATGTAATCAACAATAAGAAAAAGAAAACAAATTTAATTACTAAATTGAAATTATAATCCAGTGTTGATCAAACTAAGTGATCTGCAAAACAGGGGTGGATTTCTAGAGTGTACCCCTAGGATATAGTTTATACCAGGGGCGTAGCCAGGATTTTTTTTTGAGGGGGGTTTTGCTACTTTTCGACGTTTTTTTTTTTGGTTCGGATCTTAAAAGTTCAATAATATCTAATGTAAACTTCCCCAAATAGGGGATGTTTGACCCCCAAACCCCCTCCCCCCCTGACTACGCCCCTGGTTTATACACTTGTGTATACCCTAGAAACCCGCACTAGGATAGGGTCCATAAAAAATATGAATTTTCAGACAATTTCCCTTTTCTATCACAAAACCTTCTAAAAAAATAATATTTTATGAGACTGTCACACACAGCCTCAACTCCCACCCTTAAAAACTGAACGTCATAAGTGAACGACCTCTTGGGAAAAGATTACGAAGATATCTTAAAGAATCTAATGTCTCATAGATTCATGCCTTAAAACCCGCTCATAATTCACAGTTTATTCATCACTTATTTACAAAAGAAAATAAATTTTAATTACCACCAATTAGTAAATTGGAATTTCCAAAAAATTATTCTTCAAAACTGACTACTCAAAGAGGAAATAGCTAGTCATCAAACTAAATTTAATTAATCTATTGATTGAACTGATTGTAAATTCTAAAAAAAATTGCGAAGTTTATTTTTCGTACTCAGTTAGACGAGAATTATTTTAAGTGATAAATAAACATGATTGATGGATTGTTCTTCTTATGTTAGTGCTGTAAAAAATGATCGAATGTAGAATGTCTTTCGGTATTTCAAAATTAGATTCTATAAACGTCGTTGAATTATTTTTTATTTTGTCTTGAACATGATTACTTATTTTTGGATGGGTGATTAACTAGAGAAGAGACAATTTGAGTTAAAAGTTCTCAGACAATTAGAGTTGGATTTATAAGGAATTACCATTCATTTGATGTTCAAGCTAAATTAATGTCTATATGAACCAAAAATTTGGAAGCGAATGATGACCTCGAAACCGAGATTCAAGACCAAGTTCATTGTTGATGCAGTGGATGAATAGGAAAGTATGTTTTGTATCTTTTATTTTATTTGACACACTATAATAGTCGCGCAAAATTTGCATGAAATGTGGAAGATTAAAAAATTAATGACGTCATGAAGCGGAAATTAAAGTGACAATGGATAGGTTTGAAATTCTCAAAAGGGGTCGTTCACTGATGATGTCCAATTTTAAGAGGGTAAGAGAGGGGAGTGGGTGTGACAATGTAAGTAGAATAGAATAGAACAAATTGGCAGGGATCGTTAAAAATGATTAGGCACTGCGATAGTTGATCTTGTGTACCTTCCCTATGCATGAAAATGTTAAACAATATTTTGAAAACAATATTTACAAATTTATGAAGATTTACTGACTGGGAGGGGATCGTCTAAAAAATCAAGCTTTTGATGGACGTCATAAGTGAATAAACCCCAACTGAAATTCTGGTTTAAACGTCGAAAATTCTAACCACCAGCAAACTTTTTAAAAATCCAACCAAAAACAAATTTTTAAGCCTCAAGCATTTTGCCTATCAAGTGAAATTAAGACTATTCTCACAATATTGAATTTCAATTTACAAATCAATTGATTATTATCGAAAAATCATAAGCGTAAAAGAGGCATAAGTAAGACATTAGATCACAACACAAACAAAATCAAACTGTTTGAATAGTTCAAGCACATCTCACACATTCTATACTCAAAACATTAAATATTTATTGCAAAAAAAGAGAACATCAAGTTATTCATATCAGCCTGATAATTGAGTTTAAAAAATCTCGTTTGTCTATTTTTATAAACCATTTTATTTTATTTTTTTATTTTTTTCAAACCTGATAAAAATATTGAATAGTCAGCAATACAATGTATACTCACTGGATTGTGTAATCTGAATGTCTGTCACAAAATTAAACAATTTGCAAATTTGGGAAACTTATTCATTCAATCGGTCGGTCAGTAGACGTCGTAGACTGAATTTGAAATATGCTTTTATTATTTTTTGCCTTAAATGAATTTAAATTTTTGGGCGGGTTTTGAATTTTTATTTTTGGAGATTTCGAGGACGTCTTTTTAGCGCATTTTTGAAAACTTGTTTTCAAAAAGGAAGCTCAATCATGCACTTTGATCGGTCGTTCGGTCGTTCGGTCGTTCGGTCGTTCGGTCGTTCGGTCGTTCGGTCGTTCGGTCGTTCGGTCGTTCGGGTCCCAATTATCTCTTGATCTAGACTTCGTAGCAAGCTCGGAATTGTTTTAATAGCTTCATTGAATGTTTTTATTCCCGCCGTTTATATTGAAAAGTCAAAAAACACTCATTAAATAGCTTAATTCATCGATTTTATATTTCAAAAAAAAATATGTAAACAATGCAGGGCAAAGCTATGCTGAAAATAAGTTTGAATTTTTTCCAGCCGTTAAAAAATTTGAAATTTTTTTGACCGTTATTTTGGATTAAATTTTTTTCTTTTATACACCTTAATTAATTAACATTTAATTTTTTGATACAAAACAAATATAAGTGCGTTTAGAAATTTGAAAAATAATGGATGTGTTCAGAAATTTAAATTTTTCGCTAATGGAAAATTTTGAATTTCAAAAAACCGGTAAATCGTAAAGCTATTATTTGCATTGAATATTATAAAAATCAATTTTAAAGGAATTTTGATCTTTAGTTTTAAACTTATTATTGAAATGCATTATGATTAAAGAAACAGCAATAAAGTTTTAAAACTCGACATTCTTTTCTATTTAATCAATTGCTAATCGCTGCGTCAAAAATGCGCTGAAGTCGCTCGATATAAACGAGGACTTTTGTAATTTTTTTAAATTTTAAACGTGAGGTATTGATTTACTAGAACTGCTTCCCTTGCTGTGAATTTTGTCAAAATTTAAGAAATTTTTTTTCGAGGATTTGAATTTTCGAATTTCGAATGAAATTAAGAATAAAATTTTGAAAATTTCAATTTGAAAAAATTTTGAAAAATTTAAACAAAATAGTCTCAAAAGCTTTCAAAAGCGCAAAACAAGGAAAAATAAAATCTCATTAAAAAATGAACAAAAGACTGCCTTTTTCACGAGCCCCCATTATTACATAAAAGGTTCTTGACCCATCTACCAGGCAGAATATTTTGCGTGCTGTGCTGTAATAAATCACAAAATGAATTTTCTCCTCCTACACTTCTCAGCTTGTCACAAGTCTTATTTCATTAAATCTATTTTAATGGATTTTGCTGCTTTTATTCTCTTTTTTTTTTCAGGAAGAAAATCTCATTTTGAGTATTAAAAGTCGTTTATAGAACTATGAAAAAAATAAAAGCTAAAGTTATCAACTGTAATAATAATTAGTGTCTTATGATTTTTTCGCTTTCGTTGATTGTAGATTTATTTATATCCAATAATTCGTGTTTAACATTTTTATTTTATTGTGCTTCTTGTTCTATACAAGAAAGTTTATGCTTTGAGACATTTGGTGAGACAGCAGGAAGTTAGAATTATGAATGGAGGTTGTATGGATTGAAATTCTGTAAAAATATTAAAGTTTCAAAATTTCAAAATTTCAAGTTTGAAATTTTTGGAAATTTTAAATTTTGTAAATTGTCAGAATTTAAACTCTTGAAAGAATTTTTTTAAATTTTAAAAAAGATGAAAAAAGTACCTATTGCATTAAAGTTAAAGGTTAAAGTTGAAATTTGAAATTTCTAAAAATCAAAATAAATTTTTGAAATTTTCAAAAATTTAAAATCAGAATAAATTTTTAAAATTTTCAATAATTTTAAATAAAAATAAATTTTTAAAATTTTCAAAAATTCAGAAATTTCCAGGAATTAATATTTAAATCAAATTTAATTAAATCTACCTAATTCAATTTTTAAAAAAAGATTTGAAATTTTTTAAATAGGAAAAAAATTAAGTTTTTAAAACTTTTGAATAAATTATAACTTTTAATAATGAATTTTTTCAAAAATGAAAATAATCCAATCGAATCAAATTATTAAAATAAAATAAAAATGTCTTAAAATGCATTCCAATCCATACAACCTTCCCCAAAATCATACCAATGTTTACGCACAAAAAAGTTGTTTAATTAATTTTCTGCCTGCCTACCGCAAACTCTCAACGCATTCTTCCAAAAAGAAAAAATAAATAAATAAACTATACATTCTTTATTATTTTTTCGTGATAGTTTGCCATTTGTGTTTTATTTTTTTCTATTTCCTTTATTTTTAACTTTATGATTTGATGTAAAAATTATAATGTACAAAAAAAAAGTAACATAAATTGTGTTTGTATATATTTTATTTTTTTCTTTATATGTAAGTCTTAATGCATTATTGTGAGGCTGAGAATTTCTCATAGTGAAAGTATAAAAAGCTTATAAAAAATTCTCATAATTTTCATCATTATTATAAAATAAATTTAGCTTTGTCGTGGACAATTCTGTCTCTTTTTCCTTCATATTTTCACGTTAAAATTAGCGTCAAAAATTACAAATGTTTACGTATTATCGTCCATAATCATCTTCATCAGCAGTCATGTCTTGCTTTGCAAAAATTTCTTAATTTTTTTTTTCAACTTTCATATTCAAAAAATCTCAATTTATATTAATGTGATCGTGAGTACGGCGTTTTATGCAGCACAGCATAACAATTGTGAACATTCTCACATAGCAAAATTGGCTTAAATTTTTTTTTTCAACTGTCCGACTTTTCTATCTTTGGGCACACTTGAAATGAAAAATAATAAAAGAAACTGACACAAAAGCTGCTTTTTTTCGCTCTTGCATAAAGAAAAGAAAATTATAAATTTGCTTATGACATGCTTGTTAAATTATTTAAAAATGAGAACCATAAAGAATTGTTTTCGGCACAGACTAGATTGGATGTGCTCTATTTATGATATATTTTAATTAAATATTTGCAAAAAAGAATGATAATTTTGTAAAGTTATTTCAGATATGATCTACAGCCCCGATTCTACAAAGAATTTGCTATCTACAGAGATAGTTAGGCAATAACTCCATGCGGGTTTATTTTTATCAGCAAATTTGTTTTCCAGAGACCGAATCGTTGCTTAATAAGCTCTGTATTTGTATTTTAATTTTTTAAAAATTATTACTTCATTTATTTATTGCGTACAGTCATTTGTATGCTTATCATGTCTAATTCGGAAAGTATTGAGTTGTTTGATGTTTGCTTCAATTTTCTACTTTTTAATGAATTACAATGATAATAAAATGAGCGATATCATTAAGTAATGATTTGATAATCAATTTCCTGGTTTTTTTATTTTAAGTTTGAATTTGAGTTCAATTAAAAACAAAAATTTGTTCATAAATTCAGGAAAATTTTAAAATTTTTTGAAGCTTTTTTCAAAAATGACTATTAACGGTCGTTTTCAAATTACAGTTATCGGTACAAAATTCATAGTTTCAAACCCCTTTTGAAATTTAACTACCTAATTTTGCAGATAATTTTGTCAATTGCTAAGGGGCCGTTCATTTATGACTTCCATCAAAAACTTGGATTTTTAACCTCCTCCTCTCTGTTAAAAAATCTTCATACAAAAAAAATTCTATTGTTTAAAACTGTCACACAGCTTCAGACCCTCCTCCCCCCTAAAAATCGGACATCATAAGTGAACGACCCCTAACGGTAAAATGTCCAAAAAAATCAAATTAAAATTTGAACAAATTCAGTTCATTATGAAACCTTTTTTAATAGTTTAACACCCCTTATTAAAAGTGCAATAAAAATTCAAAATTTTACCGTTGACAGCTTAATTACCCAATTAATGGCCATAATAACAAACTTCAGGAATTTAATCTTCAGCAGTAATTTACTTTATGCATCAGTATTTACTCATTTTTAATTATTTTATATCTTGATTACACTGTCAAGTACTTACTTTTGTGATAACTCATTCAACAAACATTATTCATGAAATTCCTTGGAACTTTTATTGTTGAAAAACATCTAGAAATCCAATCTAGTCAGTGCCACAACAGATCCTCTACATTTACAAGCATTGCTCTCAAAAAATCGTTAATTAAAAGCATGTTGTTAGCGTTATTATGCTCCTATTCTCAGTTCTCATAAAATTGCTCTCGGGCATCGAGCAAAAAAGAGAAAAATAATCAAACAATTTTTTTTACAATTTCTATTGTTTCTTTTTTAACTTTTTCATGTGCAATATTAGAGCATTACACGATAAATATTTGTTGCCGGCAAGTCATGGCAATTTTAATTACATTTTGCATTTCCCTTCATTGTTTCTCTCATTGTTATTATTTCGGATGCTATCAATTATTATGATATTACACATAATACACGCAACATTTTCATATAAAAAACCAGAGACCTTTATGTTCTGAATTAATTTATGTTTGTGTTTAGATACATAGTTTTTTTTTTTGGTTTATGTGATTATTAAGATGCCAGACTAGTTGGATTAAAAAAAAATATGTAACAACATTTCTGAGATTATTTAACGTATTTTGATATTTTGAATTATTTTGTTCAATTTATTTTTTTTTAAATAAATGCAAATTTTCCTTTAAATACTTCTTTCTGTGCATGAGTGATGTCTAATAAATTAATAAATCATGTCATCCGTCCAGTCTGGACATTATTGCATTTATTTTGAGTAGTTTGTGTGGGTGTGTTCCTAAACATGTGTAAGTTTGTGTGTGTGATATGTTCCTAAAAATTCTACCAACAATTATTATTAAAAATATTTATTCATTTAGTATTATGCTGTATAATTAGGGTAAAAAATCTGTTTTTTGTGGTATTTTGCTTTTCATCAACTTTGAATTTAAATAAATATTCACTGATTCATCCTTTTTAAATGAATAATGGCTCAAAATATTCAGGAACCAAAAGACTTTAAAGTTTTATATTCATTTACTACTGTAACATTAAGCTTTTAGTGAAAAACTAAATTAAACACCAAATCTATTTTTGGTGGTATGAAATCTATTTTTTGTGGTAAAAAAATCTATTTTTTGTGGTAATAAAAAGTAATGAAATTATATGATAAATTTTAGTTATTACTTTAAATACATCATCTTTAATGCAAAATGAATCGATAACAAGTCAAATTAAGTTATTTAAATGATTAAAATACATTAAATTTATTAAAAATAATTTCATAATATTTTACCGGATTTTTATTTTTCAAATTGTTTAGGGGACTGTCAACTTTCAGGGTAATATCAACTTTAGTTTGTATGGATTTTTTTGTAAACAAATACCACAAAAATAGATTTTAGTACCACAAAAAATAGATTCAATGTTTATACAAAGTAAATTGTAATTTTCGATTATTTTGTTAACTTATATGAATTAAATATGATTAAATATTAAACAGTGAACGTTTATTTGTCACAATAATGATTCTTCTGACAGAATCACAACGAAATTAAGCAAAAAATTGCGCATGAAAAATGGTAAGAAATTTTGATTTTTGGTGTGAAATTTTAAATTGCAAATATTAATAGATAGAAATTAATTAGACAATTCAGATTAAGCATACATGCTTTAATCATTATTTGCAACACATCTGTCAAGAAATGAGGAATTTTTAATGCTTTAAAAGTATGTTTCACAGCTAAAGATGAATACCACAAAAAATAGATTACCACAAAAAACAGATTTTTTACCCTAGTTATTATTGCTGTTTTTCTCATTTATTCATTCTCACATCAAAATTACGATACAGTACACGTTTGAATGTTCGTTTGAGAAGTCCCTAGCTCTTATGAATTATTGATGTTTTTGGAGCACAATTGATCAATAATTTTTTTTTTTGTTTTTTTCTTTCTTTTTAATTTAATGATTATATGTTTGTACACATTATATCATGCAACTACCAAAAATAATGTCAATAGCAGTTCAATCACGATAATTTATATAAAATGGAGTCAACAAATAAATGGCATTTGTTTGTCCTTTTAGCATGAATGTATAAAAATGTTATTAACGTTCGTTCCCTAATGTGATCCACAAAATAAATGCGATGGTTTCGGTGATCATTGCGCATTTTTGTTGACAACATAATTTTTATTATTTGTTTTAGTGGTTTTAGTCAAGACACAAATAAATTAGTAGAGACACATGTTAAACAGACAAAATTTTAAATTTTAGTTGAGATTTGAACCAAATTTTTAAAATATAATAAAAACCGTTAAGTTATTAAAAAATAAATCTTCGATTTACAGCATTTAATTAAAATGCCAGAAACAAATTTTAATTTACTCAACAGATGTAGAAATACATCAATAAAATTGAGAAAAATGATTTACTCAAACTGAATATAAACAGCGTACAAGATCTAACAAAAATGCACAATGAGAAATGATTGTTTGAAATTAAACATTTCAGCCATCGCACATCGATTCCATTGGGAAAATTTTTCATTCTACATATATCTATAAATTCTTTATATATTACGTCGATTATTATCATTAGTCCGATTATACACATGTAGATGAACTGAGGCTAAATTTTTTTCATAACATTTCGAATGACATTTTCATGTTTTTAACATTTTTTTTATATATTTTATTTTCATATCCGACAAGTCACATTTTTTTCATCATGTAAATCTATTGTTTAATATGTTCCAAAGCCGGTCTCAAAATATATTATTTTTTTGTTATAAAAAAAACTTGTCATCGTTATAAAACACACATTAAATTATTAACATGCCAACAGTATCCAAAATACTTCTCACCCCAATCCCTAATCGACAGTCCAAATTTTCCTCTGTTTTCCGTTTTTTCTCGCTTCTTTTTCATTTGAAAATGTATGTATTAACGTTAGTAAGTCGATCATAAATGACGTCAAGTATTTTAAATAGTCTAAAACTACATAATACCTTAATCAGATTCAACATCATTTATGATCAACCTCAAATGCTAAAGTCGAAATGGAAAATTATGAAAATGATATTTGCTTTGCAGTCACACGCAATAGTTCAAAAAAGAAGTAAAAACTTCAATATTTAATGACTGAATAAATGTACAGAAAAAATTAATGTAATATGATGATTCTGTTATTTGAATTATGGACATGTGATAGCATTTAACATATTCAAATGACTTTCATTACTGAAAGCAAAAGTTTACGTCAGGGATTGTAGATTGAACATTTTTTTTTTTATTTTGAGGGAAATCGATTGAATGAAGGCGTATAACTTCCGATGCTGACATGAAGCCTTGCATAAAATTCATTAATTTTTTGTGTCTAGTAGAGCAGCGATTTTTGGATATTATTTATTGGAGAATGTCAACTATTTGGTGCTGAATTTTTAAGTAAGTTTTGTGATTTTGTGTCTTTTACTGTTGGATTAAATGATTTTAGAGTTGAAATTTTTTATGAGAAGAGAGTAGCTGTCTTACCTCTCTCCTACAGTATACCGGTGAGAACGGTACGATTCCTTGATAATTTGTAAGGTTTTGATAGAATTTGTATGGTTTTATAGGAAAAAAGCCAACATAGGACAACGGTGCTTTATTTTCGATATTTTGGTGCTCTATTTTCGAACGCGGGAAAATTTTTGTTCGAAAATTGTTTACATTTTTTTATGAAATTTTTTATTTCATATTTTGACTTATTTAATCTCATAATATTTAACAATTTAATGAAAGGATTTTGATTAATTGATTAAAATTAGATCATTTAAAATCATTTACGATTGTTGGACTGTTTTAAATAGTTCATTATTAATCAATTTTAAAATTTCGAATTTTCGAACAAATTTTTTTTACTGAACACACTCGGAAATGTTCCGAAAATTCAAAATTTCTGAAAAAATAACGGAAAAAACTAACCTTGTCCTATGTTGGGGAAAAAGCTTACAAATTATCAAGGAATTGTATTTTTGTTAGAATTGTATGGTTTTAAAAGAAAAACCCTTGCAAATTATCAAGGAACTGTACGGTTCTCACCTGTGTACAGGTGTCTGTATTGTAACCCTGCTAAATTATTTAAAGAATTTAAAAGGTCCTTGACTAAAATTTTGCATGGTTTTCTAAGAAATCATTTCATTTATTCAAAAACAATTTTTTAAATGTTTTGAAAACATCAAAAAAATATTTCCAAAACATTACAAATGCTTTCAAAACATTACAAATGTTTATAAAAAATTTACGAATTTGAATTGTTTTATTTTCAAAAAAACCTTCAAAAATCAAATAACAATCCCTGACAAAACAGATGTCAAAGTAAGAAGTTTCTGCAAACTCATTTTCATATTCATTTCCCATAACTATATTAGTACATTAATGCTAACAAAAATTAATGTCAAGAAGCTTCCCTGTACCAAACGAGAATTAAATTAATATCATTTTCATAATAAAATTGCTCAAATGTTAATATTTTTATGTACTTTGAGTAGAAAAAGAGAGAGAATTGAAAATACACGAAACAACAAAAGTAATATCGAGAAGATGAGATGAGATTTAAACATTGTTGCAAAGACGGAAGAAAGAAAAAAAAAGAAGTAAAAAGATCACATTGTAAGTACACGAGGCTATTTTCAATTTTAATGGATATAGATGAAATAATGCAATTAACATAATGCATAATGTGATTTTTCATCTATTACGGTTGTTTTTCATCATGAAATAAATAAGAAAAGAAAACAAAAAAATTTAATCACTTCACCCAGTTTTCATTTATTGCCTCATCATTTTCCATTCTACTTTATTAGACTTCTCGCCAAATATAAAAATACAGCACAGATTCATCATCGTCTCTCTTTTTTTAGTGCTGCGCGTACTGTTGTGATACAATTGAATAGAAAACTCGAGTTGGATCTCGCATTTTCGAGGTTAAATGCTTCTTGAATCATTCGATTTTAATTAATTTATTTTGCTGAAATTTCCGTTTAACGGATAGGGTAAAAAATCTGTTTTTTGTGGTAATCTATTTTTTGTGGTATTCATCTTTAGCTGTGAAACATACTTTTAAAGCATTAAAAATTCCTCATTTCTTGACAGATGTGTTGCAAATAATGATTAAAGCATGTATGCTTAATCTGAATTGTCTAATTAATTTCTATCTATTAATATTTGCAATTTAAAATTTCACACCAAAAATCAAAATTTCTTACCATTTTTCATGCGCAATTTTTTGCTTAATTTCGTTGTGATTCTGTCAGAAGAATCATTATTGTGACAAATAAACGTTCACTGTTTAATATTTAATCATATTTAATTCATATAAGTTAACAAAATAATCGAAAATTACAATTTACTTTGTATAAACATTGAATCTATTTTTTGTGGTACTAAAATCTATTTTTTGTGGTATTTGTTTACAAAAAAATCCATACAAACTAAAGTTGATATTACCCTGAAAGTTGACAGTCCCCTAAACAATTTGAAAAATAAAAATCCGGTAAAATATTATGAAATTATTTTTAATAAATTTAATGTATTTTAATCATTTAAATAACTTAATTTGACTTGTTATCGATTCATTTTGCATTAAAGATGATGTATTTAAAGTAATAACTAAAATTTATCATATAATTTCATTACTTTTTATTACCACAAAAAATAGATTTTTTTACCACAAAAAATAGATTTCATACCACCAAAAATAGATTTGGTGTTTAATTTAGTTTTTCACTAAAAGCTTAATGTTACAGTAGTAAATGAATATAAAACTTTAAAGTCTTTTGGTTCCTGAATATTTTGAGCCATTATTCATTTAAAAAGGATGAATCAGTGAATATTTATTTAAATTCAAAGTTGATGAAAAGCAAAATACCACAAAAAACAGATTTTTTACCCTATATATAATATAAATTCTTCGATTTTTTAAGTGAGTAAAAATAATAAATTTTGATTTTTATTTAATTAAACTATTTTAATAAGAAACACACTTAAATTTCCAGAAATTAAACATTAATTTAATAGAAATTCATAAAATTACAAACTTAAATGCATAATAACTCAATTAAAACTTTCTTTTTAAAAAAAAACTATCAAAATTTTAGCAAAGATACAAACCCAAAAAAGATTCAAATTTTTAGCATAAAAAAGAACCGTTGATCTAGATCCACAACGAGTCAGAAGAAAACATAAAAAAAGTTATGAGTTCAATCACAGATTGCTTTTGTTGTATTTCACTTTCTCTTTTTCTTCTTCTACATCATTCAACTTCTCTTCTTAGTATTTTACTGCTTAGGTCATTCGTACGAGTTTCCTTCATTATTTTGGTGAAAGGTTATGTTGCTAGATTTATACATTTACACTTTATTATACGACATTTAGCACCGATATTTTTTTTCATAATTATTATTATTTCTCTTCATATTCTAATTTTGATTCTTATTCTCAATAGGAATAAAAAAAAATTTGAGATTCATGAATTTATTAATTTCTCTTTTCACGTCATAGTCATAAGAACTCACGAACTATTCGCAAAGAATTCCTTGAATTGTGAGAAATTTTGTGTAACCAAATGAAAAAAATTCTTTTAGACAGTTCTCGTGCTATTGGATTTAAGGAATTTGGGCGCATTTTTCGTTGCATCGATCAGCAAATAGACAATTTAAAATTTGTAACGGTTTTTTTAAATTTAAATTTTCAAAATTAATTGGAAAAGTTCGTGTTCATAACCTCAAAATTCTGAAGCTTCAAATCCAATAAAAGTGAATAACTAAACAATCTTTCCATCAAAAAAGCGCCCAAAATATTCCTCTGCGGTCTGCTGGAACTCAAGCTGTTCATTCATTTGAATGTGATTTAAATTTTTATCCGCAAAATTTGGAATTCAAATTTCTCGGCAAATTTTTTTTCTTAACAATATTCACTATTAATTTGACTATTAAATACTGCTTAGGTTTGAGGAATTTTTTGCAATTTTTTTTTTTTTCTTTTTCATTTACTTGGTATCATAAAAAAAAGTTAACAGACCACAGAAACTTATAGAAAGCTATCAACACAAGAAAAAATCAAAATTTGTTCGTCAATATTAAAAATTAATTTTTTAAATTATTCATTAATTAAACTCAGGAAATTTTAAAAGTGGATTAAAGTTCTTTAAAAGTTCACTAGCATTGGAAGCTTCTTTGTAACCCCACAATTTCATTGCTTGTTTACAACTGTCTTGAATATATTTAATTTCATTGTACGGTAACTCTTTCGTCCAGTGAAATGGCGCTGATTTTGAGTCTCTAAACGTTGAACTCACACCACCAACATCATGTTTCGTGTGTGTATCGAGGAATTCTGCAACACGCTCATCGTATGCAAGTCCATAAAATTGAAGAATTTCCTGCGTCATATCGTATGGTGATAATGACAAATCTTCATACCTCACAGCTCTGCTCGATGTTTTGATGTACGATAGAGTTAATGAACGTGCGTTTATTATCATTTTAATATTGCGTGGCAAACGTTGATTAAAGCATGTACAGAATACAGAGAAATATGCAAAAATAAAACATTATTATTTATCTATTCATGACTATTTTGTTTTTCTTTTTTAGAGGTTCCAATTGCGAGAATTTACGTGATTTTTGTAGCTACTCAAATGTTTTGATTTTGGAAGTTATATTTTGAAAATTTTTAGTGCTAATGCGTACTTTATTAAAATATAGCAATGTCGTTAGCACATCTATCTAAGATGAAAACCAAGTATAGGAGAGACACAAACCAGATGCAGCAAAGAAACGAACCAGATATAGCAAATTCACCATCCAGATATAGCAAAGACACGAACCAGAAATAGTAGAGACACAACCCAGATATAGCGAAGACATAAACACGTAGATTTTTAACGAAAAATTACCCCGTCGAATTATGCAGTTGTTAATATCAATGTCACTTTAGCTCTAAATATCAGAATATTCTTCAAAATAATGTGCTTGACACAATTATCGATTGCCGATGCAAAATGAAAATCGAGTTCTATACATGAGTTATTTATTCTTTCCTCTTAGCACTTAAGTGCTATTATAAAAGAAAAAAAAACTCGATTATACTTGATTTTTTTTATTGTAATACATCATTTTGTGTCATTATTCAAGTGGCAGGCTTTGCTTTGAAGTTGTGGGAAGAAAATAACTCCTGATAATCTTATGGAAATAGTTAATTAAGGAGTAGGTATTTGAATTATTGATACGTTATCTATTTTTAGACATTAAGCATAATTGAACAGAAACTTTAGATCAGTAAGAAGCCCTATATCTATTTTCTCAATTAAGCCATGAACTCAGTTTTAAACTCTGATGGTCACAATATAAAAATGTTCCACAATAAGTGAACGACCCTTCCACATATCTTACATACTTCGAAATTCACTGTTCAATTTTAAATGTTTGTAAACAAATGCGGCACTTGAGATTGATTTTTTTTGGGAACTTAACCTGTAATTTGCGAATAAAAATGCCTGTTCTTCATAACTTATTAAATCATTAATGCCCATTCCAATGCTATGGGGTCATTGACTAGCTTCGCTCGGTATTTAATAGGTTGAAGGTCAATTTATTTTCGTCTTTTAGTTACGAATAGTATAATAAGTTGATGGACAGGAATGGGAATTTATATAGAACAGTGATGGCCAACCGGTGTGCCGCGTCACACTAGTGTGCCGATTTTTTTTTTCAAAAAGTATCACGAGCCGTGATCCGCGTGCGGTTTTGGTCATGACTTACTCACAAGGTGTGCCGCGGCACAAAAAGGCCACCACTGATATAGAAGGAAACCAAAATTTAATAAATACTTGGTGAAAATAAAATTGCTTGTTCTGGCTAAGAACCCTACAAATTGAAATCTTAACACTGTCAAAGTTTAAGATCAAAAATCATCATCAATTTCACACAAAAAATCCACCACGATTGGAACCTCTAAACGCAAAACTACTAATCAACAAGCAGCAAATTTTGAACTTACTTAAAATTCATTGGATATTTTTTAGACAGCTTCTCAGCTGCTTTGTAGTCAGAGACCAAATCTTTGCATACAATATTAGGATCATCACCTGTACAGCAAGAATAAAGACTTATGTAGCTAATTGATACTATTTTTATAGATGTATATTGAACTTACAGTCAGGATTTCCAGGACACCAATCTCGATGCTTTCGAGATTGTAAAGATCCTCGTGGATCACGAATCAATAGTAAAATTCGCACATTTAGACTAAATTGTCGATTCGATGGATATTGTTGTTGTGGTTGTCGGTGTTTTCATTTTGAATTGTAACAAAAAAAGGAAGGAAAGAAGCACACAAAAAAATATATTGCATAATTCTTTCGCACAAAAATCAATAGTCAGAATTTTTTTTTAAAAAACATTGAGGCATAAAGCATAGGAAAATTGTTTTACATAGCTTCCAAACTGAAACTTATGTGGCATGTACGGTGTAATATTCTTCAGAGTTGGCGTGATTCTTTTGATCATTGATTTTCTTTTTGTTGTTGTTGTTGCGGATTTATGAGCTTTTTGCACATGAACTTGTTTACTTTTGGATTATTGACATTATGACTGAGAAGCTTTGGGATTTTTGACTTAAAGAATATTGACACAGATACAGTTGAATGAACATTATTTAGAAGTTTTTGAAGTTTAGAATGCTTTGGTTAGAGATTCTTTAATATTTGTTATATTTTTTCTATTTTAACAACACTGGATCTGTGTATTGTCAATATTTAGACATTAAATTAGGAAAATGCCAATGATATAATATTAAAAGATCGTTTTTATAAGAAAAATACACAGAAAATTCCAGAAAATTCAATTCTAAATGTTTGTAAACAAAAATATTGTGCAATTTGAGGTTAAATCTTTTGTTGATTCCTTGACCAACTAAAAGAGTTGTAATTCTTATAAGAAGTTATAATACCGGTCTTGTACAAGATAAACATTACAACTTCTAATAAGAATCAGTTAGAATACAATACGAACTTGTTTACAAAACGAAAACAGCATAAAACTTTAATCGACAAAGTTCACCAATAAAAATAAAATCGTTCCGAATTAGCCAACTCTGAATATATTCAGAATATATATTACACATTACATAGACTAGAGAGCACAAAAAGACAAAAACACATAAATATTTTTATGTGAAATTGTAATACATAAGCATGACTTTACGTTCCCTTCTCATGTTATATTACCTTGTATCCTCCAGCAAACGTGCAGCGATTTTTAATCTCAGTCTCACAACTTTCATACTTTGCAATGGGAACAGCTTGCAAAAAGGCTCAAGGAACTTGGGTTGATAGCAAAAGTTTGGAAACAAATGACACTGATTCCATAAACGTTTATTATGTGTGAATAAATAGTTGTGTGTTTGTCCAAATTCAAGATATTCTTGCATATTTGTGTAATCACAATTAAGTAATTTTTTTAAGCTCATAATTGCTTTTTTATCATTCGGTGGACCACGTATCTGCTTGATATCAAACGTTAATAAAGGCTCATAATGATAATAATTGCCAGGTAGAGCATTTAATATATCTCCTAAGAATGTCGATCCACTCCTCCATGAACTAATTATGATACTTCGCATCGGTGATCCTTTCGTCTCCGGTGTCAATTCCTTTAAATTTTTAGCATCTACACCAAATCTTCCATTTGGATATTCATAATATTGCATTTCATCAGCAATCTGTTGTCGCTGGAAGATGAGCACATCCTCTATTGTAACAGATAAATTTTGTGTTACTTGTTGTTGTTGTAATTCTGATGAATAATAATTGTTCCTAAGCTTATTTTTATATTCTTTTTTGGTGTATTCATCATAATAATTTGAATTTTTGGTTGCAAAAAATATTAGTAAAAAACAACTCAATGTGATGGTGACAATTCCAATAAGATTTATCTTGTTTCTTGACATTATATTAATCATACTAAACTATTAGGTTTCATTAAATATTTAACTAATTTCACGGATTTATTTTTTTATTTTTTATATTTTGCTTTTTTTGCAGCACTAAAAACATAAAAAATTTAATTATTGCTTTTTTAATTCTTCTTCTGATGATATTTTCTGAACCATTTGACTTTCTTTTCTTCTTCGTTTCTCATCTAGACTTAAATTTTTTAAAAAAAATATTTCACATTCCTAATTCCATCATTCTATGAATTCTTTTTTTGTAAAATAATTTATCATTTCATTTTTTCTATTTTTTTAATTCATTTTTTTGCACAATTTTGTTAATTAATTGATAAATAAATGCACTTTTTGATATCTAATAATATCATATTTGTAGTAATTCTTATAACTCGACCATCGTTTTTAACTCGACGAATTTCCAAAATATACTAAAGTTTAATTTTTAATTTCCTTTATATTCAGCTGGTTTTATGAATTTTAGTTTTTTACAAGGGATTGGGTTACTCAGTTTGAAAATTTCACAAATCGGTATGGTTGTGGCTTTTCATTGATTATTTATTTGTTTTTTAATAGTTTAAAAAAAAAAGTTAATTTAAATGTTTAATTTACCTACCTTTTTAAAGATATTTGAATTTTTATTTATTTTTGTTTTAATATATTACACACTTTTGATGAACAATTTTGTATTAAAAATAAATAAAATTACAGAATTTAAATTGTAAATGCCAACTAGTCTGAGTCAACGTATTTTTCCTTATTTTTGAATTTTAGAACATTTAGTACTCCTTATTTGTGAACATAAAAACCGTTACAACAAATAAGGAAAATTAAAATTTTAGCTAGTTTAATAAGTTTTTTTGATATCTAACTCAATTAGAAGTATTATTATAAAATTCTTAACAACATTCAATCGTTATTTAGAAACAAAAGTACGTAATTCATGAAAAATTTCAAATAAAAAAGTTTTGTATGGAAAATTTTTAGAACTGAAACTCAAAACAATGTAATTTATTATGAAAAATTCTTAACTGTATCGCTTCATTGAATGTTTATACAAGTAGCAGTTGTGAAGATTTCATAGTTTTTATGTTTCTAAATACTTTAAAAATCAAAAAAGCAATGAATTTCAATTTTTTTTTTCTAATTTAACGTCTATAAAATATTTGAAATTTTCTCCAAAAAAAAATTCGTTTTCAAATTCAAATTTTAGAAGTCATAACTGAAATTACGTTTACTCAGACTAGTTGGTGTAAATGCTACTGCGATCAATTCAAATGCTCTTGTAAATTTAACTTTTTAGAAACATTTTTTAGAAAGCATTGTAATCCTAAAAGTTTTTATTTTTAGTTCCTATATGGACAATCTTTAATATTACAACAATAATAAGAAGGAATAAAAAATAATGATTCTTGAAATTAATTTGATAAGAATTCTGTCTGAACATTTCTAAAGCATGGCTTAAAAATAACGAACATTTTTTAAATTTTAAATGGCAACAAGAAATTTGAATTTCAAAAATTCGTTATTTCAAATTCATATTTTCTTGCTAATTACTGTCCTTTTAACTAGTTGTTAAATATTCAAGCCTAATTCTCGTATAAATATTGATAAATACTGAATGAAAATGCCTCAATAATCACTAAAAAGTGTATAAATTTCAACAAAATTAAAAAGTAAACAAACATTTTCACGCAGACAATCCCCTTTCGTTAAGTTTTTTTTTTTATCACAAGTCGCAGGGTAGCGTCGACTTTTCACATTCGACATTCGAAAAGGTAAATTTTTTGCGATCAGCCTTAAATTTTAAATTGGATTTTGTGCTTTAAGTAATTGGCATTGTAAGTTAAAAAGTGATAAAATAGAATAATTAAAGCATAAACTAAAGTGTCATATTAAAATCAGGCTCAAGTATCAAGTATGAATTAGTTGAAAATTAAGAAAAAAAGTCTCGAAATAGAAAAATATTGATTTTGACATTCAAATAGTTTCGCAAAAGCGTAATCAAAAATTTTTCATTAAATCAGCATTAAGACTGAATAAATGTAGCATGAATTGATAGGAAATTAATTAGATTATAATTATGCAATAATTCATTAACTGTTCATGTGATAAAAGATATTTTATGATGAAAAAATTTATTACATAATGCATCATATATAGAGGCACAAAAAAAAATCCATAGAACCTCAAAACTCACGTAACAAAAAGTGATAAAAAAAATATTTTAATACATCCAAAAAAAAATTCTTCATTTTTCATTTTAGATCATTAATTAGGCTGTTAAGGGATTAAAATCGATAAAGATGGCAAGTCGAATGCTAGCAGCAAAATTTCTCCAACCTACCTCAGCTCCAGCAATGCTCTTACGTGCAGCTAGCACTGGTGCGATGAATCCTCATCTTGCTGAGAAATTAGAAAAGGTCGGAAATCGTGATATCGTTGGTTTCGGATGGAATGGTGAGCCCGTCTACTACGACAGACCAGATTTCCCAATGCCAGCTGTCCGTTTCAAGGAAAACACTCCAGACGTTCTTGTAAGTTTTTGACTTTTTATTTTGTTTACATAATTTTTTGAGTTTAATGACTTTTGAATGGATTTTGTTAAATTTGCATACTGATTTCATGATTTTTAACCCATTTTGCAGGCTCTTCGTACAAAGGAGAAAGAAGACTGGAAGAAGCTTTCAGTTCAAGAAAAGAAAGCCCTCTATCGTGCTACATTCTGTCAGACATTCGCTGAAATGAAATATCCAACAGGCGAATGGAAAATGCACGTCGGAAACACATTGATTGTAGCTGGTTTGGCCATCTTCATCTCATTATGGATGGCAACATTCAGTAAGCTTAAAATTGGAATTTTCTAGCCTTAATTCTTACTAATTGCTATACTTTTTAATATTACAGTCTACGACGCAGAACCAGAGACATTCGATGAAGCCCATCGCAAGGCTCAACTTAAACGTATGCTTACATTAGAAGTCAATCCAATCCACGGTGTTTCATCACAATGGGACTACGAAAACAAGAAGTGGAAAAAGTAAATTTATTCGACGATAGCGTCAAACTTTTCCTAAATCTTAAAAATAGAAGTTATTATTTTTTGTGAATGTTCTTGTGGAAAAAAAAATAATGTGAAAATTCAGGAACAGAATGTAAAATTAAACGAAAAAAAACCTAAAATCAGAACACAAAATCGTTGAATAAAAGCAAAAATCCAATGGTAAATAAATTATAAATGATGGTATTAACAGTGATTTATTTTGATTTTTAAGGATTTATCCGTTATGATTTGAATTTATTGCTAAAATTCACTTGACCGTTATATTTTGAAATTCAAATTTTGATTACTGATCTTTCGTTAAGTTTTTTGAATTCTTTTTAACAGTTAATTTTTAAATTTATTTTTTTCCGTTAAATTTAAATATTTTTTAACCGTGTTTTTTACTGTTAATAATATTGCAAACTTTATTTGATCTTTTAAAATTATCTGGATTCTAATTCTGAATTATTTTTTAAATTGGTTATAAAAGCTCACGAATTATAAATGAAAGACCCAATTTTTTAAAGTAAGTTGATAATCCTTCAACGACCTCTACGTGTGCCTCTATATATCAATTTGTACTATCCATCAATTTCCTGATTAATTTAATTTTATCAAAAAATTCTCACAGCTATTGACAAACAAGTATAACGGTGGTCACTCGTGACCGACGAAAGCGCATTTTCCGCGATCAGTAAATACACAAAGAATTAAAACCCCAAAAATACAAAGCCAAATATTTAATTATAACCATTTTTTATTTATCCAAAAATTTAAAATTGACAGAAAAAAATGGATGAAAAACATTATGCAACAAAGATTTAAAAAAAAGCAAAAAATAACTTGCCGGGAGCTACGATCGAACCTTAGACTCCACAGTAGTAGTCGTGCGCTCTAACACTTACGCCACTGCTGTTCTTTTTTTGAAATTTCCATGTGACAATTTGATTATTTATATTGATGAGTTTTTTTAATAAAAGTGAATTATTTTTAGAATTTCACAAAATTTTCTGGAAAAACTATGAAAAATCCATGAAAATAGAAAACTAAACAACTAAAATATCAAAAAAAAAAAAATATAAAAAAAATTAATTATCTATGAAAATTGTATGAAAATATTGAAAATTTTAACAAAAATCGTCGGAAAAACTCGGGAAAATTGTGAAAATGGAAAATTATGACATGATTCAATATTATATGTCATAAGAAATCAAAAAAGTATCAAAAAAAGCAAAAAAAAAATTCATTGGTGGGATTTGAACCGAGGAAGGCTGAGTTTTTGAAAAGTCAACATTTTAGTGCATTCGACCACACTAACACATATAAAGAAATGGCATTTTGGCACTTTTTACGCTGGTTCCAGCAGAGGAAGTGACCATTCGTGCTGATTTTTGGTTACATGGTAGCCAGACATGTCACACACATTTTAAACCAAAAACCGCATCAAAAAAGCTTAATCCCTAGGAGGAGATGCGATGACAGACAGACGGACAGACAGACAGACAGACAAAGTGCGGACAATAGCGTCCTTTTCCCAAGAGGAAAATGCGCTAAAAATTATCTATTCTACGCACGTGTCAGATAAATTTTCTAAAAATATCATCAACATTGATGACGCACAAAAGAGGATCTAATTTAGTCTACAAGCAAATTATTGCATGGTTTAAATCCCTTTCGTAATCCCATGTCGACCTTTTACTCCATGCTTGCATTTGAAAATGTCTGTGTGGTTTTTACAGGCAATTAGGATTTTCCCAAATCATATAATTAAATTTAATTATTAAAATTATCTTGGATCTAATTTAATTAGCTGTGCTGCATGTTAGTTCACCATGAAATGCGATAAGAGATTTTGCAGCATAGAAAAGCTTAAATTAATCACTTTCGTAGTTGACAAGCTTTTCGTTGAAGTTTTTTGTGCTTTTGACATTTTAGGTAGTCATTTTAAGATTAAAAGATTATTAAATAATTTTTATAGATTTATGTAGCCCAATTAATGGAAAAACTATTGAAATTGAAATTTTTATAGCAAAGTTAACGAATTTTAAGATTTCAAATTTTATAGCAAAATTTAACGAACTTTTGAAAATCAAATTTTATAGCATCTTAGTTTGAAATATTCAAATTCAAAAAGTTCGTTATTTTCAAATTCCTTCTTCTTCAGTATTCATTCACTCAACAGACATCAGATACTGTTCAAAACTATTTCAGTGCTGTAAACATGCATCAAAAAACTTGCAAGATGAACTTTCATGATAAAATATTCAACATTCTTCGTTAAAATGCAATAATGGAAATAATAACAATTCTTCATGCTGGATAAAACTTTATCTTACTCATATAGCATTGTCACAAGAGATTCATATGTATCATATTAATCCTCAATTTTTTTCGGTTCACATAGAGAAGAAAATTCACATCATCACAATTTGTAAGCAATGAAATAAAGCTTATCGTCAAGTTTAACTTTCTAAGTGAAATTTTCAAAGTTTTTGAATGCTTTGAATGACAATGGAAGACGTTCAGTTGCATTCAAATGACAATATTTATTCAAGTCCTCAACAAACTTCAATTTTGGAATCATCATATCATGACAATTTCCCCATTCCATAAAGACCTCATTTACCTTTTCCTTTGACAAAGCATCAACTCAATTGGAAAAAAAGACAAAAGGATGTCTGATAAAAGTTTTAAAACACTCGTCGGTGTACGTGAATAAATTTTAATTTTTTCAAAAAGAAAAAGAGCGAGAAAAGCTAAAATTTATTTTAAAACAAAGACAAAGGATATTAACACTTCATCGCGTCGTGAGAAATAAAAAAAGAAAAGAAATAGAATAAGAAAGAAGACCTTGCTTGGATAAATTTATCAGTCTCTTGATGAACGACACGAGTACGTACTTTATTTCATAAGATATCAAATGCGGTTAAGATGAAACCTTTTAATGATGTGCGTGGAAAGAATTAAAAAGGAAAATATGAGAATCATTTATGAAATTTGTTATAATCAGCAAGAAATAAAAATGCTGTGTGTTCTTTTTATTTCTATCTAATTTTTGAGGTTATTTTAAGTTAATTGCTAAAATCTTGAGAATCTTTGGGAATTTCACAATTATTATTTCATATTTGTCATAAAAGCTTCGATTCTGTCATTTTGCTTAAGTTTTTGTGTACCTAAATAGTATTAAAAATAGATTTATTTCAAATTTAAAAATATTTGTTTACAAAAATCTAAAAAATTTAAAATTTTTCTTATTTCTTACAATTTAATAATAACAATTCAGCCTTTACACCTATTATTCTTGATCAATTAATAATTGAGGACATAAACTTGGTTTCAATAAAGATCCAGTACAGAAATAAGAAGTTCTATAACCCATATTCCATAATTTCAATTTTATAGCTTCCAAGTTGCATTTCCATAAAGTTTATTAACTTCAAACATTGCATGCAACCTACCTTAAAGTCTTTATCAACATTCCTTTCCACATTCTACATGGAAATAAACACACATTTCCTACCAAAGATTCACCAAGATCGTCGATACAAAAGCATTCTCAAAGTCTCACATTTTTATGTCTGAAAATTTTTCTTTTATCTCTGCAAATATTAAGAGCACAAAAGAACTGCCGATGAATTGAAAACACAACGTTTAAAGCTTTTGTGATATTTTTATGATTTCTTTGTATATCAACGACTATAAAAGCTGCAATTTGTGTGAATGGCAGCATATGTTCGGCCACTTGTGGGACTTCTTATTATTTTGCAGCATAACCTTATGATCAACCTCCCCATGCATTAAAGCTACCAACTTCCAATAAACCATCAATTTAGACATTCTTCCTTCGTATTTTATTTCTAGACATTATTAACATCTGCTTCCAACACACTAAACATAGTACAGCAAATGAGATGAACGCAGAAAAATTTATATGACCCACCTTGCCAATAAAAGGTGCGACTTGTGCGTCATGTCATCTGAATTTTTATTTTTTTCTGTAAGCAAGAAGACGAAGAGAGAAAAATGTGACAAATTTGTGGTCATTTGTATTCACAAGGCGATGCTATATCCAAGCAAGTCTAAACATACGTTTTTGTGCTATGGAAATTTTCAGGACTTGTCATCTTAATAAAGCTCATACATTTCATGATAAAAATGAGATTTTATGATGACGCAAGTAAATAAATAAATGAATTTTATGAGGACGAGAGGAATTTACCTTTTTCTTTAGACACGCACGTAAATTTTAACGTGATTACATTTTTATTTTGTGAATGCTTTATTTCAATTGAACTGGTATTGCTGACGATGACAGATATAATGAATGGATTTATTTTGAAAATTTTTGGTACATTCGTGGAGGCATTTTGGTACGAAAATTTAACTTTGAACTTGCAAATATGAAAAGTTTAAAATTGAATGAATGTGCTAATTGTTACATTACTGGATCTTGAGATTAGCAAATTTTAGCTTCTTCATTTTAAAAGGATCAATATCAAGATATGCAAAATGCTTAATTCATCCTCAAATTTCCTAAAATTCAATTTTAATTTTTTTGTAAACAAAGATTGAAAAATTCAAATTTAAAAACTCATTTTAACGGAAAAAAGCTCCACGAGTAACAATCGTACTAGGTATGAATAATTTAATGCCTTACAAACATGAAAATATGTAAACATAAAAAGCAATCATCCATATTCATAACATCAATTATTCCCAATAAATAACTGCGGTGCTCAAAATTCACTGGCATCTGACTTGCACAAAATAGAAATCAATACAAAGGAATTTCTCTTAAGATCCCGTTTCAATAATCTTCTTTACGCTTATTGAATAAATAATTTATGATAATTCCTGTATTCGTACGTATTCATTCATGCGATCGAATAAAAATTTATATGTAGTGCTCGAGAAGGGATTATGGAAAGCTATAAACTCGCTCCTATATTTCCATTGTTGATTCATAAAGATGTTATGGATTTTCTCTCATTTCCCTTCAATTTTTTTCCTGCTTTTCTTCGTCTTCTCCTTTTGTACACTATCACTTCCGTCTTTAGACTTATTTACCATACACAAATAAATCTGATTGGTGCTTCTGCAATAAAATCACATAAGTTTTATTGTTATTATTTGAATACCTTATTTAACCGTCAATGAAGCGTAAAATTACCTGGAAATGCTATTTTTAGACTTATGCCGATATGTTTGTGTATCATTTCTACTAAACCAATAAACATTTAAACGGATAAAGTGAAATAAAAGCTTATTTGCTAGGTATAAAACTTTTTATTCATATTTTATACACGAAAAGTATTGTAGGGAAGTATTGCTGAGTATGGAATGGAAAGTTTGAGGTAGAAATCTTGATGAAATGTAATTTCTTTGGGATTTGGAATGCAAATTAGAAATTATTTCTTAAAAGTTTGTTTTTGAGGTTATTTGTTGAAATTTAGGATTTGTTTGTTGCTGGATCTTTAGATTTCAGAACTAGATATTATTTAGACCAGAGAGTTTGGTATTATGACAAGTATTATGCCTGTTTTATTGTAATTTAAATTGTAAAATTGTACTTGATTACGCTAGAAATTTTCAGAAATTTTTGTATTAAAAAAATTCAAAAATTTAAATTAAAAGCTTAAATTAACAGTCAAAAGCTTTGTCAAAGGCACAAAAGCAAAAGGTTCACGTTTTGCAAAATTTAAATTCTCAATGCCTTTCTTACTGAATAAAAAACCCAAAACCACACCAGTTATATCTTCTTTATTATGTAAATCCCATCCAATATTTAATGACAATCTGACTCCAATCATTACTGTCATAATTTCATCCCAAAAGCCAACATCACAATCTGAGGTAAATGGCCACACGAATTAAGATAAAAAGATGACAAAATAATTTCATTGATGGACATATTCTATGGAAAATAAGATAGTCATTCTCACAATAAATCTCAATGCCAAGAGCATTCCTTCGTCTTCCATATCCATTCATTGCCATTTCATTCATGCTGTGTTCTCAGCATCCTGTTGCTTCAAACATATATAACAATATTATCCCCGTTAGATTTGGTATTGTAATTTTTTACATCATCATCGTCCCACAAATAAGGCACAAATGATCATTAAAAAGTGATTAAAAGAAAATTATTGGAAAATAAGAAGCCAAAGAGAAAGGAACTTTGTCTATTAAGAATAAATTTGTGTGTATTTTTATCCTCTCTTGCTGGCTTACTCTCTCACGATCGTCACGCATCTCGCATTGACAGTTTACAACTCACAAAATTATCCACAAAAAAATATTGATGACAAGAAGAAATTTTGTATGCTATGCAGTAAGAAATAAAAGATTAAGAGTATGTAGGTCAGTTGGTGGCAAATGATATTTAATATACATACTCAGTGTACTCAGTTCCATTTGTTTTTTGTAATCGTAAAAAGGATTTTATTTTGGCAGAGATATGCTTACAAATTGGATGGCTTTTTAGTTTCAGGATGTGATGCTTGTTTTAACGTTCATTTGAAATTTGAATTTTATTCAAATGCAACTTAAGTAGTTGTTTACCCCTTTTTATGTAAATATTGGTAAATATTCAGTCTGTTTTCGAATCTTGAAGAATAAACATCGTACTAGTGAGTTAAGGCTCTAATCTAAAAGTGATTAAATGTAATCTCCATATCAGCCAGTTAATTCATTAACATTCAAAATAACATTTCAGATTCACAAAAGTTTCTCGTCCCCAATTTTTATGCAGCCGCATATACTGCTATCTAACATTCATTTCCACAATCATAAAAGTTTTGTGTCATTTCTTTCACATTCTGTGCCTTCTTGAGCATCTTTTATGTGCCACATACTAAATTAAATTGACATAAAAAACATGAAGAAAGTTAGGGGAAGCGAGAGGCAGAAAAAAAAAATTGTTTTTGAGGCAACTTTGATGTGTTCAGGGGATGGAAATGTGAAATTCAATTGGTTATTGTGGATGATTATGGATGAATGTTTTATGGTTGATTAGCCTCAGTAGAGATATTAATGGCTGATGTTTGTCAATTTTTTTCTTGGAAAATTTTCTTCCATTACATTTCATGTCTATTTGTTGATATAATCGTTGTGATATCAAGCATACAGACACATTTTCATTGCGATAAATTGGATGTTAAATCATCGGATATTCTGTATGGAAAGAAGAATTAAATTTTTATAGGAAAGTGTTCAAAGCTTGATTATAAAAAGTTTTGTAAAAAATTATGTATCCCATTAGAGATATCCTAGTATTTAGCATAAAGTTATTCTTTTAATCTTCATGAGATTTTTCTCTTGTTGTCATTAAGTTTTTTGGCAACAAAATTTATCCTGCATTAATGTTTCTCTGAGGATGAATTCTGGTAATCTTAAGGTTTAATGTTTTCTCTAAACATTGAAGAAATATAGAGCTGTCCTCATAAAGTTCAAGAAATAACCAGCCTATGTTCCCAACCATTACTCATAATTTTTTAATATCAGTCCAATTCGCCACACATCCTCATAACAAATTATAAAATGATACAAATACGTTTTTATTTTTACAATTAAAAATCCACAGATCCATGATTGTTTTTGTTGCCATTCAGACATGACAAGACAAAAAAAATATTAAACCACAAAAAAAGTTATGGATAAAAGAAACTAATATTATTTTAATAACTTCATCTGAATGAATGTATGTACATCATTTGAATTAAAACGAGCGACATGCACCACAAAAGATGATTCTTCTCTTTCCAGTCACGAGATGAAAGGAGGGAAAATTTAAATAAGGAATGTTGCTGGCAGTAGGAAGTTTAAAGCGCATTTTATGAGGAATGTTCATTAAAAATTTTGAAAAATGATGGGAAATAAAGCTTTTTTAAAAAATTAAATTTTATTAATTAAATTTAGAATATAATTATGTACAAAGTTAAGATGAGTTAAGATACATGTTAGGCTAATGTTTAGGGTGTCAGACACTTTAATGGAAGCAGTTCTTGTAGGAAAAGCTTAAATTTTCTATAAAATGATCAAGTCTTTGACTATTGGCCACGTGCTTTGAATTTAAATTTTCTTCCAAAAAATATATAAATAAACTATGAATATTTCCAATCTGACTTCTTTTTTTTAACAAAAAAGAAAAATTCAAAGTAAAAAGTGGCCAAATAGCCAAAACATCTCTTAAACCCCCACCCACTCATAAAAGTTCAAAAACGTGCTTGAAAAAGTTTCACTTTATTTTATTTTTAGCAATAATTTGAGAGAATATTTCCGTTTTTTAAAAGCGATTCTTGCGCGCAAGTGCATTGGCAATAAAAAAATCAACATCAACGGGAAGAACTTAACTGATGAGAAAAAATCTTTCCTTCATTCTTGTCCTAGTCCGATGCGAAAGAGCAAATTTACTTCGATAAAACTGTCAGTGAGATTTGAACGAGAGGAATCGTGAGTCACGTTAGAAATTTTAAATTATTTTCATGTGAATTTGTGGACATTTTGAACATAAAAGACATTTCAAGTAGTTAGTTAGACTATAATAAATTTAAAAAATATGAAAATTTAGTGAAAATTTTAAAAATTTAATGAAAAATTGTGAATTAAAAATTTTTTGAGATAAAAAAAAGTTTTGACAAAAAGAAGATAAAAATGAGATGATTGGAATGTTGGAAGTGACTTCCAGATTGAGTGAAGGCATGTTATCACATGTTTACATTTGTTGAATGTTTGCTTAGTGAAGTTTGTGAATGTCACGTGCTTAAGTTAAATTGACAGAAAATTAAAATTTTTGGACTTTTTAAAATTTTAAAAATTAAAAATAAAATTGTAAGTTCAAATCTCAAAAATTCCTTAAAAAAGTGATACCAAATCCTTATCATCACCGAACAATTTCCCACGTGCGTATCCTTCTTCTTTTCTCACAATTCTCTCACCAAAAATGAGCTTTCCACAGCACGTTGCCTTTTTCTCATTACTTCCAGTGCCTCTCACAAACTCATAAACTTTGCATGATTTCCTAGAATCATGTTGTAGACTTCCACAAGAAATCAGTTTGTTGAGAATTTTCAAGCTGTTCAGACTCGTCTTGTGCAGCTCGCTCGGCTTACATGAGAAAAATCTGTTATCTGTGAGGAAAAATCAATAACAAGATTTTAGTCTTGAGAAAAAGGAAATAAAAAGTTTGTGGATTTAGATTTTTTTGTGATTGTTGAAAATTTGTCGGATTTTGGGGATAAATTGTTGGATTTTCAACGAGATTGTCAGGAGTTTTTGTGGATTGTGTGCAAAGGAAATTTGGAAAGATTTCAAAGTCTTTTTTTTTTGTGAATCAATGAAAAAATCGACAACGTTTGAATTCTTTGAAATTAAAGATTTATTTCAAAAATGTCAAAGGAAGAAAAATCACTCAATAATGTATCCAAGACAATATCGAATTAAGCTTTAGCAAACATTTAAATGGATGTGAATATTAATAGGATTAAATTACTCAAATTAATTCTTATGAAATAATTAATGAAGTTTAAATTAAGGCAAGCATTTATGGTTTATATGAAAATTTAATTCCTTTATAATTAGCAAATAAATTCAAAGGAAGGACTTGAACCAATTAAAATTTTCAAAAGAATAAAAAATCTTTAAAAATAAAAAAATTGTCAAAATTTTAAAAATTGCCTTAAATTTAAGCAAATAAAAAACTTTATTGACAAGAAATCACGAAAAAAATTTCATATCGTTTTCGCAATGCTCACAAAAACTTGTTAGGTGTGCCACAAAACACGTCCGATTCCGTGATTCAAAAAGTATGAGAATCACTGCAGCAACACCTAAATTATTTGCTCAAAGTATTATCAAAACCAACTTTGTGCACGCCAGCACTAAAACTCTGACAATCGCAAGACAACAAAAGTGAAAATTGTCAGTCAAGCACAGCTACTTAGCAACTTGACTTCCAATCGCACACTTTTGTCAGCTAATGAATCACATAATTGACTCTTAAAAAATCTGACATAAATTTCTTCCTAGAGTGCTAATTGAAGGAAATTTCAATCGCTAATCTTTGATTAGAAAAAAAAGAAGAAGTAAAAAGACATTGAAAAAGTTATAAAAAAGCGAAGAAAAAGTTTTAAGACAAAAAAAAATCCGTCAGTGATAAAAAAAAGTTTCTCATTCGCTTATGTGTGTTTTGTGAGGAAAAAAAGGAAAATAAAATATCAATTCAAGGTTGTCATGAAAATTGATTGAAATATCATGCGATAGCTTATTTTTCATTCCTTATATTTTTTCCTATTCAAAAAGAAGCAACAAGAAGGAAAATGTACCTGATGGTGGAAATTAAACATGCAATATGATTATAGCATGACAATGATAGTGACAATAATTCTTATTCTCTCATTTTTTTTATATTCCCCAACGGATTTCCTTTAACAATGGAAATTAGATTTCCGTTGTCATCTACCGCATGCAAGCAATTTTATTAAAAGCTCATTCGACATGTTTCGAGAATATTATTATCAGTTTTTTTACGTGTCGCAAAACTTTTGTGCTTCTCGTATATATTGGCAAAAAAATTATTCATATTTAGAATGAACTTTTTTATTGAAAATTATTTTCTAAAAGAACGGAAATTAAAACGGTCTCTGGCGTTGGCATAAAATTTTTTTATTGAAATCGATTCGACAAATCCGATACAAAAAAATGTGATGCGTAGCGGATATTCTAGAATGTAGATTCTTGATTATTATTTTACGGTTTTAGTACAAAATTTAATTTAGTACAGATTTATGCTCAGTAAAAATTTTAGTGTATTTGGCACTGCCAAGTACTAATTCCATGCTTAAACTTTTTTTAAATCTTTTAAAAAATAGATTTAGCAGGTTTTAGTGCACTTTTCAACAAATTTGTTAACTTTCAGTGCAAAAAAAAACTTGAAGATACATCAAAACAATTTTTAGTACAAAATGGCAGACCCTAGTACTAAATTAAAGAAATTTCTAATTTTTTTCATTAAAATTGTTCTGGATCATAAAATTCATAATAAACACAATTTAAACATAACAAGATCAATAAAATGACATTTTCAAGCTTCAAACTGCTTCAAACAAATTCAAAAAATTCCACAAAATATTCAAAACATTCCACTTCGAAATTCCGTAAACAAAAAAGTTCTAAAAAGTCAAAAATCCCATTTCCAACATAAACAGCTTAATCTAGACAACTCATTCACAATGTATGAACAGCAACTCAATACATAACGCCTATTCAGCTAATCTACAGTCATCCGTAGCGAGAAAAAAATTAGCAAAATCCTTTTACATTGATCAATTCGTCGCGCTCTGCAAGGAGCATGAGAAATTTGATAGGATGAGAATGAATCGATTTACATCTATTTAATGGCTACGGAATGGAACGAAATGAGAGTGAATGGACAGAGAGAAGGAGAAAAAAAAGATAAATAAATTCGAACATATTCAGCAATGTGTTTTTTGTTGACCCAGGCTATATGCTGAAAAATTAAAGCTCGAGTTTCATGCTTTAACAGAGGCCAAAAAATGATGATTTTTTGATAGGAATTAATGTTTGGCGTTATGGAAAAATATGTATGAAGGTTATTTGGATGAATCGATGGAGGATGGAGATGAAAAACTTTTTTATTGCTTCGCATGTGCCCTTTAACAGAGACATTTATATCCATCTAATCTGAGCATTAAATTTTGAATTGATGGCATTGAAATAATCAGCATTGAAAAGTTTAATAACTTGATCTCATGTTGGAATTTGTTGGGGTGGCGAAAAATGGATTGATAGCATATGGAATTAATCCCTTTTAGTTATCAACCCAACTCTAGTCATTCATCCTCAAAACATACTCATAAATGTCCAATATTCCTCCTCACAACTTGCCTAATCATCCTGCAATATTAATAAATTTTCTAATATAATTTCCAATTTCCTACATAACAATCATTTTCAATTTCAATGTCCATTTTCATGCCTTAATGTTGAGTTATGGCTGGTTTTATGTAATATGAATATTCACATAATGAGCTTTTCAATTATAAATCTAGCTCCATATAAATATGCTCATAAATCTTTTTTGATTGCGGTACTTTTATTCTGAAATGTCAGACTCAAAATTTCTTTCCTTGTGCTTTTATTCTTCTCGGAAATGGATGAAGGAAGTGAAGAGGAATGACTTTTATCTGAAACAAAAAGTTTTGAAATGTGCAGCAGTTTAAATGGAATGGAGATGATGTGAAGTTTGTGGTATTAAGAATTATTCGATTTTTGTAGGTTAAGGCTGCTTTAGTGGCTGTTGAACTAACCTTACTGTTCCTAAAAATATGCTGGTATTAATGGACATCATTCATGAATAAACCCCAAAAATTATATTTCATATCAGTTTCTTGTTGCTACACAGCATCTTTCGTACGAGATTCTTGGAAGGAATCCTTAAAAAATGATAACAAGACGAGAGATGAATGAAAATGGATGCGAATGATGCTAATAAAAAATATTAAATTCTATGACAGTAAAATTTTTCATTTTATTCCAAAAATGGTCTTTAATAAGGTACTTGGATGGCAATAAAATCTTTTATATCATGACTGGAAAATGGCTGTAATTTTTTAAATTGAAATTTTAGTAGAAATTTTTTGCAATGTTTGAGGATTTTTCATACTTTTTGAGCCATTCGTCGTGATTGTAACAAAAAAAAAAACCTTAACAGACTCAACCCTTTTCATCTTGATGTTTAATAATAATAAATAAATTGTATATGATATGAGGATCATATTACATGCAAAGCAGGACAATGAGAAACTCATAAAATGAATAAAACAATAAAGAAGTTTTCAGATAGAAATCATTTCCAGTTAGAGTGGGAGGGTTTTTGATTGTACAATGCATATGGAAGAGCTGAAGATTCTTTGAAAATGTTTGAAACTCAATCAAAATTTAAAGACTTGCCAGATTTCATAACTTACATCATAAAGGTTTCAGTCTAACCTTGAATTTCTCATAATTAAAAAAGTTCACGAAACCTACCAAAAAATTTCAAAACTTAATCCAAAAACTCTTCAATCGACATTGTCTGTAAACTCTACAATAAACAGCATAGCAAAGGATGTAACGGAAAAGGGGGAAAATCCAAATAAAATTATATTTTATTTGTTCCTTCTTGCTTTCTGTATTTTTGAAACAATAAACCATGTTTACGGTCAACAATTGAGTCATATACACAAAACAACAGAACAAAAAAAAATCTTTTTATTCTCAAAAAATTGAGTTTTCATTTACTTTATTCTTCCTTCTTGTTCTTTCATCCGTCTCAGTTTACATTCACAAACAACCATAAACCCATGTCTGGTAGGAGAAAAAAAAATGCTTCTTTCTTTTTAGTCTTATAAAAATATATCCTTTTCTGGGTTTATATTTGCTCGTGCTTTTTATATCGAAATGATTTTTTTTTTTTTTTGAAAGTTCAAATCTTTCATTGGAACTGCTCATGGGTCGTTGCTGCAAAAAAAATGAAATTACAAGGTAGAATATATTTATATTTTTTAGAATAGAACGTAAAGTTATGATTCAATTATTAACATAAATTTACTCATTTTATCGCACTAGTTGAACTTTATATGGTTCATAAACGAGCAGAAGATTGTTTTGAGGTTTTTACGTGAACTTTATTTCAATAATTTTATGAAGCTTTTGCTGGAAACGAGAGAATAACTTAGTGGTGATAACTGAACTTTATGTACTGATAAGAATTTTGTCGTGTGAATTTCTCTAGTGTCACATAAAGTTGTGAACATATTTGCAGTTTCGTGTATGCAGGTTATGAGGAGCAAACAGTCTCTGTGCTGTGGATTAAAGAGTTTGCTTTCTACTGCATAAATTTCGCTTTAAATTGGTCTAAACTACTGTTTCTGAAATAACGAATTTTTCAAATTTGGATTTTATAAAATAAATTTAACAAACATAGCTTCGCATCCCTTTTGTTTATTTTCTTAACAATGACATTTTTCAACACTTAATTCTACTTAAAATATCCCCAAAAACTTCAATTAATGGGTAAAGCATTGAAAGGAAATACAGTAGCGTGCAAAAGTTTATAAACAGCTCAAAATAATTCGTTTTGCTTTAAAAAAACATACTTAAACTCCACCAATTTGACTGAAATTTTCACAGTTAACGTAATTTTTTGTGCTCTTTAATGTAATGTAAAAAAATTTTCCGAATATAACTTTTTTGAATTAAACCGTTAAAAATTCAAAATCACTTCCGTGCAAAAGTTTATAAACAATATAAAATTAATTTTTTTTCATACTTTTAAGCTATATTTTGACAGTTTTTTATACTTAAACATTAAATTGATATGTTATTCTTTACTTTTATGCATATTTCAGTACATAGTTAAGTATTTATCACAATAAATTTTCAATAACAAGATTACTTCCATTTCCTGCAAAACATAAACAAAAAATTTGCTTAAATCAACTTTAATGATTAAACTAAAAGCTGAAATACATTGCTTTTTTAATAATCTTTAAGAATATATATGATTTATATGATTCTATAGATTAGTTAAAGAAAAATTTCCAAAAAATTTTTTTCATCAAGCAAGCTTCATATAGAAAATTTTTTCTTATGCTTGATAATTTATTAATTCTTGCGAGTTATATTACTTATTTTATACCATAATTTAGCATTTTAATTCTACTTTCGTTATCTATACCATTTACAACACATTTATTAACGTCCAATGAAAAATTAATGCAGAAATGAGACCACAACAAACTAAAAATTATAGACAAAAATCAAATTTTGAAAAATTCTTCAGAAGTACAAGAATATTATTGAAATATGACTTCATTTAGATTGAAACATGATTATTAATTGATTTTACCAACTTTTATAAACCTTTTGAGCTTTATTCTTATAAAAATTGTCAAAATGTATTTTTCCTATGTGAGTCAATTTGTTGTGGTCTCATTTCTGCATTAATTTTTCATTGGACGTTAAAATATGTGTTATAAATGATATAGATAACGAAAGTAGAATTAAAATGCTAAATTATGGTATAAAATAAGTAATATAACTCGCAAGAATTAATAAATTATCAAGCATAAGAAAAAATTTTTTATATGAAACTTGCTTGATGAAAAAATTTTTTTGGAAATTTTTCTTTAACTAATCTATAGAATCATATAAATCATATATATTCTTAAAGATTCTGTAAAATGCAATGTATTTCAGCTTTTAGTTTGATCATTAAATATTATTTAAGCAAATTTTTGTCTATGTTTTGCAAGAAATGGAAGTAATTTTAGTATTGAAAATTTATTGTGATAAATACTTAACTATGTACTGAAATATGCATAAAAGTAAAGAATAACATATCAATTTAATGTTTAAGTATAAAAAACTGTCAAAATATAGCTTAAAAGTATGAAAAAAAATTAATTTTATATTGTTTATAAACTTTTGCACGGAAGTGATTTTGAATTTTTAACGGTTTAATTCAAAAAAGTTATATTCGGTAAATTTTTTTACATTACATTAAAGAGCACAAAAAATTACGTTAACTGTGAAAATTTCAGTCAAATTGGTGGAGTTTAAGTATGTTTTTTAAAACAAAACGAATTATTTTGAGCTGTTTATAAACTTTTGCACGCTACTGTACCACAACTTCCATTTCATAATAAATCACTTAACCACAACTCCATAATCATAAACATTAAGCATCAATATCAACTAATTAATTTTGACGAGGAGGCTTCTTCAAGTCTCCATAGAAAATCCATTAACTCTCATCGATCAAAACAAGATAAATGGTGCCTCCGTCCTACATTACTTACAATCCCACAATTTATAGAAAATAAGCTCTGAAATATTTTGCATTAGCCTTGATCTCATGATCTCACATAAATTACATAAAAATAAAAAATTTGAATATTTTTTTTCCTTGTTGATCCTTTTGTATGAGAAGAAAAAGGTATTTGGAGGGGATGGGATGAGGGATCAAAAGGTATTGGGAATTGACTTCCTCCAACAGTAAATGGATTATGTATGTACATGAAATTTTATGAACACATTCCGCCTATGTACGACGCTTTTTATATGAAAATATTTTAACATAATGAAATTTCCATTCTCATCGTGGGTACAAATTCGTTCAATCTTGACTTTTGAATAGCTTCACATTAATTTTAATGGAAATTAAATTTTTTACATTTCTGGGAATTTTTACGTGATTTGATTTTCTTTTTCACTTTTCATAATTAAAAATCAACATTTTGGGTCAGCATCCTTTCATGTAATTTTTACAAGCTTTAAATTGAATTGATTTCAGTATCCTCGACCCAATCCTAACTGTAACTGAAATTCTGTATGAGAAATAAAATTAATTTCCTCTCAATTCCAATTTACATCAGTTATAATTGCTCAATTTTCAAATCACAATTATCTCTGATTAAAAAATAAGCAATTAAGTTAAAAAAAATTCAATTTAGTTTAATTGTTAATTAGTTCATGTCTCAGTCATCTACTTTATCATCTTATACATCAAGAATCAAAGCATATAGTCACCCTAGTCACTTAGCAATAGTAGTTACATTATAATGAATTTATGGAACTGAATGAGAACGATATAATTAATAAATAAATCATTTAAGGATATGTACTCTCTTAATAATTAATTCAATTATGTTTATTACATGCATTAAAATGTATGAGTTCGTGGAACGGGCTGTAATTTCGTCGATATATGTGAGTGCTACTGAATTGTTAGGGGGTTGGATACTGATGGAAAATTTGTTAATATTTGAAGGATTTGAACCTTAAAAAAATGTTTTAGACATTTATTTGAAGTTCATACCAGTTCCATTGCCAGCTTCAATTCATAAGTCACAAGGTCCAAAAAGAAACCTAACAAGATATAAAGACAGGGGGAAAAGTACTTGTTGTAAAAGTTTTACATCGTTTTACAGTTTTTTACAGTTTTTACAGTTTTTACAGTTTTTTACAGTTTTTTACAGTTTTTTACAGTTTTTTACAGTTTTTTTTACAGTTTTAGTGTAAAATTTTACACTTTTGGCGTAAAATTTTACACTTTTACACCAAAATGGCATAAAAAATTTCGTTCCTTTTTTATTTTTTGAAATAAGAAATTCTGTAGAAAGGCGATTTTTTGCATCGATTTTCTTATTTGGGATGAAAAAACCATCGGAAAAGCCATTTTTCGCCTCGATTTTCTTAATTGGTATGAAAAACCCCTCGGAAAATCCATTTTTCGCGATGATTTTCTTATTTGGGATGAAAAACCCCTCGGAAAAGCGATTTTTCACGATGATTTTCTTATTTGGAATGAAAAACCCCTCGGAAAAGCGATTTTTCGCGTTGATTTTCTTATTTGGGATGAAAAATCCCTCGGAATAGCGATTTTTCGCGTTGATTTTCTTAGCTGGGATGAAAAACTTCTCGGAAAAGCAATTTTTCGCGTTGATTTTCTTATTTGGGATAAAAAAAACCCCTCGGAAAATCCATTTTTCGCGATGATTTTCTTATTTGGGATGAAAAATCCCTCGGAAAAGCGATTTTTCGCGATGATTTTCTTATTTGGGATGAAAAATCCCTCGGAAAAGCGATTTTTCGCGATGATTTTCTTATTTGGGATGAAAAATCCCTCGGAAAAGCGATTTTTCGCGTTGATTTTCTTAGTTGGGATGAAAAACCCCTCAGAAAAGTGATTTTTCGCGTTCATTTTCTTATTTAGGATGAAAAACTCATCGGAAAAGCGATTTTTCCAAGATTTTTTACATAAATTTTCTTAATCGCAATGAAAAACTGTAAGAAAACTGAAGAAAACTCTCATTAATCTTAATTTTATTCTTAAGAAAAAGTTTATGTAAAATTTTACAGTTTGATGTAAAAAACTGTAAAAAACTGTAAAAAACTGTAAAAAACTGTAAAAAAACTGTAAAAAGATGTAAAATTTACACTTTTTTTACACTAAAATTTTTTTACAACAAGTACTTTTCCCCCTGTATAAAGATAATAAAATCAACGAAATTCCCAGGAAAATATCCACAATCAAGTTATTATAACACACGAAATATGTCCCCCCCTTGATTCATGAATTTGTGCGATACAGTAAACATGAAAGCTTATTTTCTCAACAGCAGCAGTAACAGTAAATGTAATGTAATGTTGGGGGTAATTTTATGTCTCACAATTTCATTATCATAATTTAATTTATTTATTCTCATTTCCTCCGTCTTTTTCAAATTTTCTTCCTCTCTCTTTTATTTCGTACTCGTCTCATTTTTATCGCTTTCCCGAAAAAAAAAATGAAACTGAGGAAGAGAAATGTTTCAACTTGACTTGTCTTTGACTTTTTGGCTCTTTTTACTTAATGCGTAACGTGCAGGAAATATTTTTCCTTCATCATTGCTCTCATATGTAAAGTATTTATGCTTCTGAACATACGATCCTTATAGGAAATGATATTAAGCAAAGTCTTTTGTTCGACGATATTTAACGAATCATTCTTTATGGTATTTTGAGCCTTTGGGTTATTTTTGTACTATATACTTTGAAATGACTTCATTAAAATTTTCGGAATTTTGTCTTCAGCTTTGTTCTTTTGGTGTTCATTGACATTTAGTTTGTGCTATTGCTTGGAGGAAGTAAACTTAAAAGTTATTTATGTTAAATTAACGAATTAAAATTCATCATGTAAAAAAGTAAACAAAAAGGATGTGAAACTAAGCTTTTCAAATTTTTATAAACGAATTTTGAATTTCATTATCCGTTAATTCAAAAATTGATTATACTTTGACTAAAACCTGGTAATTAAAAAAAGACCATGAAAATTCCATATTTCATTGACTGCATTCTCAAACAACACTACTCAATTGCATCTTTTTGAGCAAATTTTCCATGAACATTTAGGTCATTTGCAAGTCTTCTAAAAATAAATTATTATCGACCTAAGGACATCAAAGACATACGTATAGACTTTAGAGATTCATTTTCTATTTCAATGACTCTGTCATCTTGTGAAGAAAATTTTCATTTTCTTTCTGAATTTTAAATATGTAATGCATATCAAAAATGAAAATCTGTTCCATTAAATGTAAATTGAATTTCTCTTGTGAATTTTTTCAAAAGACAGGCAGTGATGATGTTTAAACTATTTTTAAATTTGCATCAAAAAGGCTGAGATTTTTTGAGTGAATTTAAATCAAAGTTAGCTTTAAATTTCTCAAAAAATTGCTCAAATATTCATGAAATTACTTATTTTTTTTAAAGTTCAAACAGCTCTGAACAAGGACATTCAACGAACAAGCTAGAAAACAAAGAAAACACTGCAAATTGAAGTCAATTTTCAACATGGAAATACACAAGAACTTCCTCTACTACTCTTAAGGCTGTTATCAACCGAGAGACAATTCCAATTTTATTTTAGTATTTTTTACATGATGCGATAGCCCCTAAAAACATTTTTATGTGCTTATATGTACAGATACTTATCGTGTGAAGCACATCTAAATGTGTGTAGAATATTGTAACTATAACGATATTCCGTCTGACATGAGTACTAAACATTCACTTTTTATAGACATTTTCTTCTTTTTTGCCTTGTAATACTCCGTACACAAACATACACTCACACGACTAGTGTATAAGTCTCATGTTTATTTGAATTTCATTTTTTAATGTGCTTCATGAAGATGAAAAGCTCAAGAATAAAGCTCCTTAACGTGAATAGAGATAGAGAGATGCTTGAAATGGTTGGCAGAATAAAAATTTACTTACATAACGAATGAATGTTGCAAAATGAAATGTGGAGGAAAAATAGAAAGCAAAGTGAGGGACTGTGAATCATAAAAAGTATGAAATGGAATGAATAAAGGAAAATGTTGAATAAACACAAATTTTACAGTTTTCTTTGTGTGTGAGTTTGAAGGTGAAAAAATATTGCTTTATTCTTTCAAGTGTAAAAAGGATTATCAAAACTACTGAAATTTATCTCGAAAGGATGATCAGGGGTACGGTTATAGTTGAGTTGTTATGTGAGTCTTTTTAATCAGGAAAATATATTTGATAATTTCTTAATGAAGCAGTTTTTAAAAATGATAAAAATTGATTCGTTAGGACAGATCAGTGCTGATTAGACAACATTAAATCCGAGAGAGGTCCAGATAAAATTTTTGTCAGATCTTCCAAAAAATAATAAATTTTTTCCATACTCTAAAATCCACATCATCCATTCAACTTCCACACCATATTGTCTCATATCATAAACCATACAGCTAATTTAAGATGATATCAAATAAACTAAGCTACTACGTGATTCCCGGGGATGCTCTATGGGAACATATTACTATCATGATTCTCCTCTTCATTTATCTTGCACCATATATACATACAGCTGACTGTAATAACAAAAGCATATTTAAACGATAAGATGACACGTAGTATACATAAGAAGCTCCATGAAATGTAATCAATTACTTCCTCTACACTGCCAAATTCAGTTACTAACTTTTGTTTATTCTACGAATGAGAAGAAAATATTTTTATTTTGTTTTTATGTATTTGAACAATTTTCAAAATCCACCGCGTACAACTCGAAAAATCATTTTCGTTCTTGGAATTTCAATGGATTTATTGAATTTTATAATCGTAAATAACGTCAGATTGGAAATAAAAAAGTAAATATAGGGACTGAAAAAATATTGAAAGGAAAAGCTCGCATAAGCGAAAAAGTTTGAGGCAACATATTTTTTTCATGAAATCATTGGCTGTAGAGTTCATTTGCTTATTTCAACTGTTTAAAAAAGGGGCCGTTCAATTATTACGTAACGCTCTGAGGGGGGAGAGGGGTCCGAGAGTTTGTTACGGTCTATTGTGACATGTGAATCTTTTATTAAAAATGAAGGGGGTAAAATCCCTAATTATTTTAGTACAAAATGGCGAACAACAAAAAATGGAGAAACTTTCTTATTTAATAGTTTCTTTTACAATATTGCTATATAAGCTTTAAATTTAGCAAAATTGATCATGAATCATGAACAAAAATCTTCACAAAAGCATCGAAATATAAATTTCAGACCAAAAAACTTTCCAAACTAAATGAAATCCAGCAATGAATGCGCTCCCATGTCACTATCAAAATAACTTCAATATAAAAATAAAATTTTTCCCCATTCATACTTTCCTGAAAGCTTCATTTCATTTTATTTTTCTTTATTAAAATTGCCTTCCATTCCATTTTGCCTTCAATAATATTCTCATACTTGTATTCATTTCTTTCCTCATTTTCTATTTATATATTTTTTTATAGCTAAAGAAAATAAGTTGAAAGTATAATGATGTCAGAAGCGATGAAAAGCTTTAGTGTGAGAAAATGAAAAATGAATACAAAAGAATGAATTATACAGAATAGATTGGAAACGAGAGTGAGTGAGTGAGAGAGAGAAGGAGAGAAAAAAAGAGATTTATTTGAAAATTTAAACTTTCATCACACGACACAGTCAGTCACGTTTTATTAAAATAAGCAGAGAAAAGACTGTGAGAAGTAAAAGAATCCATTTGAATCTCTAATCTAAAGTGAAAGATCCATAAAAGTGAAGAAAAAAAAAAGTTTTTCTTTTTGTGGTTCCAGCAATAAAAGCACAAAAATATTTTCTTTAAAGATACGGATTTTCCTTTCCGAGAGGCTGCGTACATGGTAACATAAAAATTTATGTATCATACCGACCACAAATTGAAATAAGAAGGAACAAGAAATTTTGCGGAGAGAAAAATTAAAGTTCTTTGAGCTGTAAAGAGATTAACAGAAGAGTTTTAGTATCAACATGGGTGAGGATAATTACGATGATGAGGTGAGTCTTTATTGATTTTTCTTTTCTTCCTTTTTCTCATGCATTACACTTAATGGAATCACATTTGTTAGATGCTGAATGGTTCATAAATTTTGTATTATTATCTTCCTGTTTCTTTGCCATAAGTATTCGTTTTAGTATTTGAATATCGGCAATTCAAGTATGCTGATCCTTAATTGGAATGTTCTTTATTGGAGATGAAGAGCTATAGATTCTCATATTGATCAAATTGTGGGAAAGGATCGCATTTTTCTAATTTTTAGATGATTTTTTGTATGTTGGATTAAAATACTAAAATATTTTATTTTATTGTTTTAAAAATTTGGTTTAAAAATTTTGGGGGTCAAACCCCCCCCCCTATTTTTGCGAAGTTTATACTAGATATTATTGAATTTTTCAGATCCGTACCAAAAAAAAAAACGTCGAAAAGTAGCAAAAACCCCCCCTCAAAAAAATTCCTGGCTACGCCCCTGTGACTGAGCCTTGCTATCTACCTTAAAAATGTCCAAAACTCTAATTTAACCAAAGGGGTCGCAATGTTAAAAATTCGCCAACTTAGATTAAAATTTGACTGGCAACAAAAATTTTTCATTTTTAAAAAAAATTTGTATGGAAAGTTAGAAAGTGTGCCATGAGTCAAAATTAAATTTGATTTTTCAAAGGTTTTAAACAATATTTTTTGGAAATAAAGCCATTTCTGTGATCAGGCTTATTCCAATTGTCGTTTAAAAGCTTAATATTGTAGATAAAAGGATCAAAAAATCATTACACAATTTTTGATTTTTCTCTCATCACGGCACACTTTCTCACTTTTCATACAAAATTTTTTTGAAATCAAAAATTTTTGTTGCCAGTCAAATTTTAATCCAAGTTGGCGAATTTTTACCATTGCGACCCCTTTGAATTTAACACAAATATTTCAGTTCAAAAGTGTGATATTGACATCTATGCACCAAAAAAAATTACACAAAATGGAAATTATTATTTCTTAGAACATAAATCATAACACAAATGTCCATCAAGGTTGGACGCATGAATGTAGGCAGGGGCGTAGCCAGGAATTTTTTTGAGGGGGGGTTTTTGCTACTTTTCGACGTTTTTTTTTTTTTTGGTTCGGAGCTGAAAAATTCAATAATATCTAGTATAAACTTCGCGAAAATAGGGGGGTTTTGACCCACAACCCCCCCCCCCCCCTGGCTACGCCTCTGAATGTAGGACATTATTGAAATAATCTGTAGTAAAACAATTTTGAGAAATTTGAATTTCAATGAGCTTTGTTGTGAGACAATAGAATAAATATGAATTTATGGACATAATGAGAAGGCATGAGGGTGATATTTGGATCAGCGGACATGAATGTTCAGCTAGAAGCTTCATACCATTGATTCCTTATCATCATGCCCCAGTTTTACCTACATGAGCTATTCAAATAAACTTGACAAGATAACGCAATTTATTCAAAGGTTGCAGGCTTGTCGTGATGCACGATTCTTATTTCCCTTGCTACCTTTCAGTATAGAGAACTGATTACATATGAACATGAAATCATTAAATTGACTATATTTAATTAAATTCACTATATTAAATCATTCTGAAAATGAGGCTGAAAATGTTGCAGATATGAAAATGTGGCATGCTAGGAATGTTGTGACTATTGAAGCCTTTCAATCCTCAACATTCATAGAAATATAAAATAATGAAAAAAGGAAAAACAAAACGATTTAATCTAATTCTTCATTATTTTCTCAGCCTTGAGTTCTGCTGCATATGAGAGATATACGAACGTGACTGTTAATTAAATTGTTGAAATTCCATTGACGAATGAAAGGAATTTTTTTCTCATTCATCGTAGCATGTTCATACATGCATATATGAATTTATTTCTGGCACTTGATTTATCATTTGTGATTGATCAAAATTTCATATTCAAGCCTATTCATTCACATTCCTCCTCCCCACTTCTGTTTTTCCAATTCCATTTTCATTCACAAGTTTTTCTCAATGTGAATTTATTTTTGTCAACTTTTTTTTCTTACTATTGTTTGATAAAAAAAAAATATCAGCTTTTGAATTTTGGGGATGGGTTCTTGAATTAGATTCCCTTGCTGAAATTTTGGGTAGTTTTAAATTAAAAAAGCTCTAAATTAAAAATTTTTAAAGGGTAAACTGGTCAACTTACTATCAAGAGTCGTTGCTGTCAGTTTAGCTGCTGCTATTCTTCTTGGACGGATCATTTTGTAAAAAATTATTAATGATTTGGACTTCGAACTTGTTACAAAATTTAATAAGATTTCTTTGGTCCCTAAACACACAAGCATTCTTTAAAGATTCCTTTACCCTACAGTCACAAAGTCAAAATTCCTTCTCAAAAATTATTTATTGAAAAATTTCACTTCACTTCCATTAAAACCTTCATTTCCCATCAGAAAAAAGCCTATAAAGTCATCACCAAACACGTCAATCTATCCTGTCAAAGGAATATTTTCTCCATAAGGGAAATTTCATTTCGCATACACACATCATAGATTGATCTATCTGTTACAGCATGTAAACATAGTAAAGGAAATAAAAATGTGCTGAATAAAATAAATTTTTTTCCGGCGAATAAAATCGAATAAATTTTTATTTTTTTCCATCACTTCTCGTTTTTCACACTTCAACGTGACATTTTTCTTTCTCAATCCTGTTTTTTTTTTTCTAAATGTGTGTATGTATAAAAATAGAAAAGAAAGTATTACAGAATCTTATACGATAAAAGGAAAATATTTGCTTTTACTGCTTCTGTTGTCGCTGTTTATTGAATGGCTGAATGGATGGAAAAGTTGATTTTCTATTTCTATGAATTCGTGTGAACTGAAAAGTATATACAAAATGTGATTGAATTTTTTCACATCTCAACAGCTTTTTTCACTCTTGTTGAGCATTCACTTAATGAAACTATAAAAATAATGATGACAACGAGTTTGACTAAAGTACTTGAATGCTTAAATTACACTGTGCATTTATTTGAGTGCAACCGCTGCATTGTGGAAATGTGATTGAATTTGGATGTGAGTTCATTTGGATGAGTGGAATCGTAAAATCAAGACGTTTTTTGATAGCTTTTTGGAAGATGTTCAAGTTGTTTGAGTTGGATTTTAGCTTTATTGAGTGTCTTAATGGAGGTTTACACTTGTGATTGCGAGAATAACCTCCACATTTTTTTTTTTATTAGAGTGGATCTTGTCATTTTTAATAAGTAACATTTTGTGGATTAAAGCAACTCTTGTTTTTTTGAATTTTTGTGGGAATCGAACTTATGATCTAGCTAAATTTTGCTAATTTGTGATTAAAACCTTTAACATCCAAAACTTTTAACTTTTGGACTCCATAATCCTCCATATACAACAACATCCAAAACATTTCAAGTTCAATAATCAAATTTCATAATTTGCAGCACATTCATTCATTCAATCCATTCCTTTCATCTTCTTCATAATTAACTTAATCAGCTTCATAAAAACTCATCAAATTCACAGCTTTCCTTTAAACGTTCATTCGACACGGAAGAAAAAAATCTTGAAGTCTTGGAAGTGAAATGAAAGAAGACAAAGAAATTTTTTCTTGGTAACTTTAGGCAAGAACTAGAAGACAAAAGAGCTTTAAAATTTTTCAAACAATTTAGTATTTTTACATTAAGATCGAGATTTTTTGTGAGGATTTTGTAACCTTAATTTTGAGGATTCTAATGAGATTTTTGAATTAGATTGTTGCTTGTTTTTGAAAGTATCGTCAACTGGCTTGTTTTGTGATGTGGAAAGTCTTAAGGAATTTGTTGAAATTGAATTTCTTTCAAAGGCTTTGAATTGATTAAATTTTGGTGTATGCAGGTATGTGTAAGATTGTGCATCATGTTTCCTAATTTTAGCAACTTACTTTAGCAATCAGAAATAGATTTGTAAAAAAATGCAGTAGGAGTCAAAGCCCAGTCAAAACGACGACTTTCTATAATGAAAACTAGTCACTAAAACTCAGTTCTCTAAACCTAACAAAAATGTCTTAATAAGGCTTATTATCTTAAATTTAACTCTAATTTCTTCAAAAAATTATATTTTCATTAACTTTTCTACGAATTGATTTCCTCAAAAACAAATCCTTTCATCAAATCTTATTTAATAAATTAAGTCACAAACCAAAATTTCCAAGAATTCTTTGATACTATACACCCAATAGAGTTGTCAATCAAATAGAAATTTCCATGAAAAAGTTTCATTATGAAATTAAATGTTATTTCTAAATTAAGATACTTCATCATCATGTACATTAATTCTGTCTCGAAGGGTTTCCAAGCAACGACATTAAGTACATAATGAGATTTTTTCTGTCAACTAAAGTCTGTGTCTTTATGTCTAATTTTATGGAAATATATTGTGAGAATTAATTTGAGTTTTTAAAGAAGATTCTATAAAAGTTCCAACGACTTCTTTCTGGATGTCAATGAAATGTAAATTTTAATTGGAAACAAGAACATCATTGTCAATTAAAATTAACGAAATCTGTCAACTGTACAACAAGCCTTAATGTCTCTACTTGTTGCCCCTGACAAGCTCTGACATTAACAGACTCAGCTATCACAAAAATTATTCAATTCCACCTACCATAAATCTCGCATTTCAACTAACTGCCATCAACTTTCCGATGATTCAGCACAATCAACCTTTTTCAGCTCCTCATTTAATAACACACGATTTAAATTCTCACTTCATTCATTTCATTTATTCTGAACATTAAGTTAAAAGTTTAATTTTTTTCTTGTTCCTTGTCAGCTCAATTATTTCGAAATTGCATGCAATTCATTTCAACCCGCATTGCGAAAATAAAATGAAAGTTGATGAAAATGTGAAGGAAAAATAGTAATGAGATGAAAAGTTTGATGAACGACTTGCTAGGGCGCATTTTTTAGTGATGTTGAAAAGAAAATTTAAAAAATTTTAAATTTCTAAAAAAAACTGCATCGACATTAAAGCTACAAAAATTTTACTATCAATAACCTCGAAAAAACTTTCAATCCTCCAATTCTCAACCATGTCATTAACACCCTCCAAAACGTGTCCAATTTCACATTATTTTTTCAAAAAATATAACTTTTTAGATGAAAATGAAAAGAAAAAAAGGAAGAAGAAACGATATTCACAAATAGAAACGACTTAGAGAGGAAAAGCTCCTTTTTACTTTCCATTTAATTTGAAATTATGTTGAAGAAAAGAAGCAACAAACTGAAAATGTTGCGCCATTATATAAAATGACTTGCACTTCATTTCAAAAAAAGAAAAAAAAGGAAGAGAAAAGAAAAAGATATCCTTGGATACTTGTCATCGTAGAAGAAATATAATAGTAAATGTTAAATTGCGAATTCATTGTGTGTGAAAAAAACGTCTGTGTGTGTGTTGGTGTTAGCCCGAGGAGATTATATTTTTTGATGCTGCTGTTTTGGATAAAATTGAACCAAAATTTAATCAAATAACTTTCAGCTGTATATATCACTCGGTCTCGATTTCAGTAACTAAAGTTTCCTAAAACAAAAATTCAAATTTCAAATTGAGGCTTACAAGTAATTAAATTAAATTTTGATGTAGGAATCATGTATCCTGACGGTTCATGGTAAAATTAATTTCTGAATCCATAACCATCTCCCTCTTTCTCATTTAACTATTGCTATACAGCTCGGGTTGAAATTTTATTCTTTTTTGAGGACAATAGATATGAAAATGAGGGAAAAAATTACAAAACTACAAGGGTTGAGTATTAAAAAGGGTTTAATGTTCGACAGTTTTTTTCTGGTCATTTCTAAATGCTTTTTAAAGCTCTCTTTTTTACCACGGCTTTCTAAATAATTTTTTTAAAACAATTTTTAAAGTTTTTGCAATTTTTTTGACAATTTCATTGGATTTAAAAATAATGCTAGCATCTCAAATAAAAACAAGTACCAAAAGGGGCTGTTCACTTTTGACGTCCATCAAAATCATGGATTTTTAGACCCTCCTCCCCCCTTTGTCACAAAATTTTTATAAAAAAGTTGAACTGTTTAAAACTGTCACACAGCCTCCCCTCCCCTCCTTAAATATTCGATATCTTAAGCAAACGATCCCAAAGTGTAATATCAAATTTTTGGAGAACAAAAAGACATAAATTTCATTCAAACGTTTTAAAAAATACAGAAACGAGCTGATTTAGCAACTTAAAATACTTCCAAAAAAATATAAAATTTCATCACATCCCCTCCTACCACCCTCGATCCTTATAAACGTAAAATATTACTTCATTTCAATTCTCTAGACATAAACAAATTCGACACTAATTCCGTAATTTAGCATGAAATATTAAATGCTTCTTTTGCTTCACCACACAAACAGCTATTAGACATGCAAAAAGTAACGAAATGGAAAAAAATATGAACCACAAAAAAGTAAAATGCGTGACTAAAAATTACTCGGAAGGAAACATTTATTTAGGAATTTATAAAATAACTAAAAATTACTTCTAGTTCTACAAACTTTCCGGACGAAAAATTTTTGATTTTCAAATTTAATATTTTTAAAAAGTTTTATACTAAGTTTGGTAAGAGGTTAATGATGTGTTAATAATGCGGTATGCATGCTCTACTAGCTATGAATAGATGTGAAATATTTATTTAAATTATTTTCACAATGAATTCCAAAATATGTGTAAGCATTAAAAGTCGGATCTATTGTCGAACATTAAAATCCTTTTAAATATTTTAGAAACTTTGATAGAGCTAAAAGCATTTAAAGCTATACACAGTGTTGGCAAGCCGCCGGGCGGCCGCCGCCAATGCCGCCAAAACGGCGGCCGCTGAGTGGCGGCCGCCGGCAATTTTTTTTGTGGCGGCGGCCGCTGTTTTGGCCGCCGGGCGGCGGGCGGCGGAATTTTTTTCATTATTATTTTCCTTTTCTTAATTGTTTATACTTGTTTTAAAAGAAAATGAAGGAAAGTAGTGAAAATTTTTAAGAAAATTGTAAAAAATTAAAAAAATGAAAAATTTGATGGAAAATTGAAAAAAAAAATTTTTTTTTTGTTCAAAATTATGTGAAAATGACAAAAATGAATGAAAATTGTAGAAAATTTGGGATGAAAAACCTTGAAAAAACCACTCAGAAAAGCGATTTTTTTTAGTTGAGATGAAAAACCCCTCGGAAAAGCGATTTTTCACGTTGATTTTCTTATTTGGGATGAAAAACCCCTCGGAAAAGCCATTTTTCTCGTTGATTTTCTTAGTTGGGATGAAAAACCCCTCGGAAAAGCGATTTTTCGCATTGATTTTCTTAGTTGGGATGAAAAACCCCTCGGAAAAGCCATTTTTCACGTTGATTTTCTTAGTTGGGATGAAAAACCCCTCAGAAAAGCGATTTTTCGCATTGATTTTCTTAGTTGGGATGAAAAACCCCTCGGAAAAGCCATTTTTCACGTTGATTTTCTTAGTTGGGATGAAAAACCCCTCAGAAAAGCGATTTTTCACGTTGATTTTCTTAGTTGGGATGAAAAACTCCTCAGAAAAGCCATTTTTCACGTTGATTTTCTTAATTGGGATGAAAAACCCCTTGGAAAAGCGATTTTTCTCGTTGATTTTCTTAGTTGGGATGAAAAACCCCTCAGAAAAGCGATTTTTCGCATTGATTTTCTTAATTGGGATGAAAAACCCCTTGGAAAAGCGATTTTTCGCATCGATTTTCTTAGTTGGGATGAAAAACCCCTCGGAAAAGCCATTTTTCACGTTGATTTTCTTAGTTGGGATGAAAAACCCCTCAGAAAAGCGATTTTTCGCATTGATTTTCTTAGTTGGGATGAAAAACCCCTCAGAAAAGCGATTTTTCGCATTGATTTTCTTAATTGGGATGAAAAACCCCTTGGAAAAGCGATTTTTCGCATCGATTTTCTTAGTTGGGATGAAAAACCCCTCGGAAAAGCCATTTTTCACGTTGATTTTCTTAGTTGGGATGAAAAACCCCTCAGAAAAGCGATTTTTCGCATTGATTTTCTTAAATGGGATGAAAAACCCCTCAGAATAGCGATTTTTACCAAAAGTTTATTAAAAAAGAGTAAAAAATGATTTTTTGTCGAAATTTATATGAAATTTTTCATCAAAGTTTTTAATTTTTTATAATTTTCATAAAAATTTTTATTATTTTTCACATTTTACCAAAGGGGTCGCAATGTTAAAAATTCGCCAACTTAGATTAAAATTTGACTGGCAACAAAAATTTTTGTTTTCAAAAAAAATTTGTATGGAAAATTATAAAGTGTGCCATGAGTCAAAATAAATTTTGATATTTCAAGATATTTGGAGAAAATTTTTTGGAAATGAAGTTATTTTTGTGTTCAGGGTGGTTCCAACTGTCGTTTAAAGCCTTAATATTGTAGAAAAAAGGAAAATGGCAATCATTACAATTTTTTTGATTTTCTGTCATCATGGCACACTTTCTCACTTTCCATACAAAATTTTTTTGAAATCAAAAATTTTTGTTGCCAGTCAAATTTTCATCTAAGTTGGCGAATTTTTAACATTGCGACCCCTTTGCATTTTACTTCATTTTTGTTTAAAAAAAATTGATTAAAGAAAGAAAGAAAATAATTGAAAAAAACTGGCCGCCCGCCGATTTTGGCGGCCGCCGCCAAAAACGGCCGCCACCACTTTTTTTTTTGGCGGCCGCCGCCAAAATCGGCCGCCGCCAATGGCGGCCGCCGCCGAGCAGGCCGATTCCAACTCTGGCTATACAGAATCGATTTAAATGTAAATTTCTGAATAGAAAATTTTCTTCAGGCACAAATTCCTACTTTTATGTTATTTAAACCATATTTGCTTTATGCTAGTTTTATGTTTTTATGGAATATAAAATTCTTTTTTTCCTCACAGCTGAAGAATTTGCTTAAAACAATAAAATTACCATTTCATTTCTCATCTCTGTCTTGTTCATGCACTTATACAAAGCAAGATTAAAATAGACGAAACATGTCATGTGTTCTGCATTTGCTTCTACTTTATTAGCATAAATCACGATAAATTTAGTTATGCAGTTTGCAATCTCACAAAGAGATGTTATCAGTGGCGTAGCCGAGAATTTTGAGGGGGGGGGGGGTGAAAATTTAATTTATTGTATGAACAATTTTGCAGGAGGGGGGTTGATTTTTCGTTATTTTCACGAAAAACCCCAGAAAATTAAAGAAATTTGCCAGAAAGGCGGGTGAAAAGTCACCCAATCACCCTTACCCCCCCCCCCCACTGGATGCTATAAAGAAAACGTAGCTGCAAGAAATTTTTCAATTTCCAAAAGAATATCAATTCAAGTACACTACTGTTCAAATTACCATTTAAAAAATGCATAATACCAAGATAGAAGCATGACAAAAAGCTAACATAATAACAAAGAACAAAAGAAATTGTTATTAAATTTCTCAAACAAAAAAAAAATAATAAAAATAAAAATTGCAGTATGTAGAGCAACATTTATTCAATAAAACATTCAACATTGTTAAGGAATTCACTCATATCCTTTGTGAGAATCTAATAAAGAAAAAGTTTCACGGTAAATTAATTTCATTCTTTTTCCATTCAAATGCATTCGTGCACAAAAAAGAAATTCACATGTGAGTCTCAAATCGTAGCAAACAATGAAAATGAGGAAAAAAGTGGAAAAAAGAGGAAAAATTCATTGAAAACGTTTGGCATTGTTGACTTGTTTAAAGATATTGTTGATAACAAAGTAGTTTGATATTGCATAATAGGAAAATATGTTGAGTACGGAGAGAGATATTGTGTATATGGATTGACTTTGACCATTGCAAGTGGTCATTCAGGAAGCAATTGAGAGTAAGTTGGTTATCAAGTACTTGCAACCAAGGATAAAGTAAGTGTTGCTTTGTAGATTTGTTTTGGACTTGAGGTATTGCAATTTATTAGATTATTTTATATACAACAGAATCATAAATATTTGGCATAAATTTAAGGCGACATAATGACGATTTTAATCAAATAACAGCCACCCTGCCTCTAACATTCATATTTCATTACAATTCATTGACCCGACCTCAATTCCAGCATAAAAACTACTGTCTCAGAAACTAGCATATAAATCACCACTCACTATGAGCTCTTAATGACCAAGCTAATGATCTCCCATCCAGAAAATATTCAGCATCACTAAATCGTCTCTACATTTCAACAAAATGACAATTATATCTAATTATACGTCATCATCCATGCTCCAGCCAGCATCAAAAATTTATATCATTTGAGTCATTTTACTACTCATTCTCTCCCCAACACATATGATTTATTGTTCTTTATGAAATTCTTTGCTTTATTATCATCATTTATGTTTATATATATGAGAGACTTGTATTATTGCTAGATATGCTTTGTGCTTCATTCAGCACAATTTGTTACCGTCTTGTAAAATTCATTCTTTCATCATGCAGACGACATTTGTCTTCTTATTCTTCCAATCTTTTTGCTGTTTTCTATATTACGTCTTAAGAATGAGAAAATGATAACAGCATCGCAGAAAATTTGAGCTCAATTTTAGATGCTTAGGGATTTACATTTGTTTTTGTAATTGATTGCTGAAAAAAGCTTAAATGGGAATGGAAAGTAGTAATCTTGTACTTCAAAGCATATATCTTTTTAAAGCTACAAAGACATCTATAAAAAAATCTTGTTTTTAAGCGAAAAGACGAATTTATTCCAAATTTAAACGCACTGTAATATTTTGACATAATTTTTTTCATTTTAAAAAATTAACGAACTTTCAAAATTTAAATTTCAGATTTGAAAATTTTCCTCGCTTCAAAAAGTTTTTTGACTTATTAAAGCATTTAAAATCACAATTTTAAACTTTAAACAGCAATTAAGCATAGAAAAAGTAGCAAGCATTAAGTATAATGACTTCCGTGAACTAATTTTCCGAATAAGCTTGTCATTCGTGCAAAAATAAACAGAAAAGCTCATAATAAAAGCTTCAATATAAGAAGTAGATAAAGAAATTGGATTTTATGAGCTTATAAGCAGTGAGTTAATGAATGATAGCAAAACAGGAAAAGGAGAGGAAGTAAAAAGATACTTTGTAAGAATTAATTGTAAGATAATTAAGGGTATTAGAAAAAGTAGAAGAATGATAAAGATGAGGAGTCAAAACCAGAAAAAAAGGTTAGTTTGATATTTAATGAGGAAATCATGAGAAAAGGACAGAAATTGACAGGCAATGAAGTAAACAAATTATCATACCCAAACTAATACGGTCATCTAAGGGGTAGTATGATAATAATTAATTAAGGCTTTATTTTTATTAGAAAGTATAAATAAACATAAAAGTAATTTTTTATGATCAAAAAGGGAATCGATTGACATGTAAAATTTTAATGGATATATCCATGATAAGGGTTACTTCCTTCATTGTCTTCTACCTTCGTTTTTCGTATTCTTCTCATCCTCTTTCGAGAATCGACAATTTAACAAGTGAATTGACACAAAAATCTCGAGTCCGATTTCACATTCAATTAAGGTATCCACTCACAATAAGCATCCATGGCAACCGCAATTTAATGATATCATGTTTTAAGGATTTGAGCAATCAATGATAGGAAAAATTGATATACAATCTAGAAAAAGAGAGAGAAAATGAGACTTGATTTCATGTGGAATTTATTTAATCATGTGAATGATTTTTCTCAATTATCAAAATATTTTATTTCATTCTACTAAGCAAAAGTGGATAGCTGGTTGAAAAGAAAAATAAACGAATTTGAGTTACAGTTAAAGGTGTTGGATTAGTAATGGTTGTAATTCTGTCAAACTAGCAAATTATGTCCTTTGAATTTTAGGAGTAAACATAGATTTGTTTATATGCAATATTATGGATTAAATATATTTTTGTATATAGATTTTTTGTATCTATATATAACCTAAAAGTTTTCATGTTTGTGCTTATTTATCTTAATTAACTTAAATAATGGCCTGTTTGTTTTCCTAAGTAGCGTCCAGGGAATAATTTCAAGTAAAATTTTTATGGGTTGCTTGAGGAATTAGAATTAAAGTAAGTAGAAGAATTTATTGGTTTAAGACAGTAGTAACCAGTAGTATCCCAACTTTTTTTGTAACAGCTTCTACATATCTTGAAAGTAACCCATGAACAAAAGCACACCTGGCAAACAACTCGTAAAATTTTTTTTAAAAAAATCCCATATTTTTGCCATTACTGGTATGTGATGACATTTTTGATTAACTGTATTTCTGCTTTTTATGACTTTTTTTAAAAAATTAAACTAAAATCTAAACTGGTTTTGCTCCTCAAACATAAATATTTCCCCAGGACAGATCTCACATAATCAATTTTTGACGATCTCATCTGATTTAAAAATTTAAATCTACAAAAATTTAATTGATGAATTCCTCTAAAATCACCCACCATAAAAATTTCATTTCCCCAAAAGCTTTTTTTCCAGAACCAAAATAGATAATCAATAAATATTTAAATTTTATCCATCAGACCGGAAACAGACATAGAAAATAATATTACTAGCAGCCTAACATGACACAAAAAAGACAGCAAATTTCCCATCACGCTCCTTATTTGCCATTAAGCTTCTTCTTTCTCATCTTCATATTGCCAAAACTTTTTCATTTTTGGACATCACAAAAAGAAAACTTTTTATATCCATTATTGATGAAGATGATCATAATAATAACAATAAACATCATTCGATATTGAATATGTATGGGCTGAATGTATGTTTATATTTTTTTGTTCGGACTGTAGATGGAAGATGTATTGTTGCGTTTGTCTTGTTTTTCTTATCACACAATCAATCAATCAGAAATTACGTGGCTTGATGATGTAATCGATACAGACTGAGTGGTAGTGGTGGTGGATGGCTATTTATTTTCTAAGAAAAGCCTGTTAAGGCACTCAAAATGTCTTGTTTTTCTATCCTTAAAAACTGTCTAAATTTCTCATTATCAATTTTCTCTCTTCTTTATTTATTGACTTTTTGTCAAAAATATTTGGGTGACATCTTCATCGAACTTTTTCGAGTATTTCTTGTTGTTCAAGACAAAAAAAAAGAAACAAAAAACTTTCTTTTCTGGTTCTTCATTGTATGTCATGCGTATCGAAAAAAAATTTATATAGAATATATTTTTTCTCCTTTCCGACCCAGAGTTGTCAATCATTTTTACTTCTTTATAAATTTTGTGTGATATTCAATGGCTTGTAAAAGGTATTTCTTCTTAAATCCCATCAAAAAAATGACACGAAAGTCATGAAATGAATTTCTTTTTATCGTTGGGGTTGAAATCAATTTATTGAATGGAAATGTTGATTATGAATGACATTTATCAGTCATAGAAGAAAATGAATGGATTTTAATTGCTGAAAACTGCTAACACCCTTATTCATCGAACAAAACTGGATTAAAAGCCTCAATTTTCCAATTCTGTCCTTATCATCAATAAAATCTTATTTTCAATCACTTTAAGAACAAGAAAGGGTAACAAAAGGTTTCTCAATTTCCATAGGAAATTTATTGTCCATCATTGTTCATTTTACGGAACAATGATGACAAATGTTGTTCCATTTTCTATCTGCTAAATTGTTTGATAAACTTAGGTTAGATGAATTTCCTTGGCAAGGAGTTAGAAAGTTTTTACAGACAGAGACGCAATTGTGGTCTGAAAATTCTGATTATTCAATTTTATGATTTACTTCATTTATAAATGAAATTTAAAAATATTTTGAACATCCACCTAAAATGCATTCCCAATTCCTTAATCATTTACCTCAATTCCTGTACAATACCGTAATTTATTCTTCCCTTCATAAAAATTACAATTTAATTCCAAACGATCCATTTTCTCATTCACTCATATATACCCGCATGTTGATTCCAACAAGCTGCCTGTAACACCCAGTTATTGAAGCGTATAAGCTTTACAAGATTGAATTTTTTATGTGCAGTTTCCCGAGAATTCCAGAAGGTTGCGAGAAATATTTTATTACATTTTTTTACATCTTCTGCTTCTTCCATCCTTATTGCTTCGAAGGTATCGTTTTTGCTATGGTTTGTGTAGTAAATCAGAGTTGATTCCGATGATGCATAAGTTAATGAATTAAGTTCAACAAATTGTTCAGAATCTAGTATTTTTCCAACTCTGATCCTATCATTCATTCATTCGGGTTTGCATACATGCAAAGAACTGGAAGTGAAGTCTGTTTTTGAATGAATTAAACAATTGCATAAGATTGATTATAAATCTCCAACTTTAGACATTTCCTCTTTTCTTGCTGTGCCAAAAACACAGCTACTCATAACAACACAATCCGAGCATTTCAATCCATAAATTCTGGATATTATTACTATAATACATCGCCTGTATATGTGCATAGCGAGGAAATATTTTATGATGCGAGAAGTTCGTGGAAAATGAAAGAACGAGAAAGAGAGGAAAAAAAATTCAAGCAAGGCTTATGGAGAAAAGCAGAGACAAGATGCGATGTATGTTTACGTTATAAATTACCAATATATCCTTCCGAATCACATAAACGAAACTTACTTCATATATACACTTGCACACAACATTGAGCATCTCATGTGTGTGAACAGATTGGAAAATTCGCTTTCCTTTAATTTTTTTCTCGAAATTGTCTTTTGGCATTATAGCCAAAGAAGATTTTTAAGGATGTTTATGGGCATGGAGTTTTTTGGCTAAGTGTCTGTGAAATTAAAAGACGAAAATTGCAATTTTTATTAGAGACATTTGGAAACAGCTGGAAACATCCTTGGAGGATTAGTTCAATAGCAAAATTCTGAGCAATTTGATTTTTGACAGAATCAATTTAAAAACGCTTTTTACATGCACAAGATTCTCAAAACCTTTTCCCACTTTCATAAACACATTTCCTACACGTTATTCGAACGCAAACAGTACAAAGGAAATGAACAATATACTCTCGTGTCGTCATTTTTGATTGTATAAAAATTTATTTAAGCTTCCGCAACAGAAAGTACGTAACAGCAATTGGAGGGAGTCAACATGCTGCATATGTTTATTTTTACTCTTCTTCCCTTTATTGTTTGTTGAGAGTGGATGAAATATGATTCATAAGAAAATGTTGAGAAAATGAACATAAAGGAGCAGAAGTGCCTTTTGGGTGGAAGGTATGGTGGGGTTTGTGAGTTAATTCTTTCAATAATTGAGCATATTTGATAATTAATTATTAATATTGCATTGGTTGATGAATAATTTATTGGAATCTGTTGATTGAAATTATTACAATGAGAATTTATTAATTGCATTTTGATTTTGAATAAATTAAGGATGAGGCCATTCTTTTATTACGTAACAAAATAACGGTCATTTTTCAAAAAAAGAACAATAGGATTCTCAGAAATTCTATTGTTCTTTCTTTAACTTCCCAATGCGTTACGTAATAAGTGAAAGGCCCCGATGGACCAGCATTATTTTCAAATTTTGCTAAATTGATGGGAATTTGAAGATTTATGGCATCAGAAATTGAATTTATAAAGCGTTATATTAGAAAATAACTACATTCACAAAACAATCTTAAAACCTTAAAATCTTAAAAGCACAGAACAATTCACACAAAATTTATATCTCAACGTAGAACAAAATAATAAATTGTGACATAATTAAAGCAAGCCAATTGTTCAGCTTCACTTACTCTAAAGCTAATTATCATGTTCACCGAATTGAATTCAATCTAATTAAATTTAATTTCCTATGGTGCATAGGGGAGATTTAATTAGGTTCATAATTTTCAACACTTGTTAATAATGTTTCTGGTTATTAAATGAAATAAAATATTAATACTGTTGCTGGACTATTATATGTAGTTGATATTAGACGCAGATGTTAGACGATTTAATATATTTTATGCATCACATCATATGTTGCGAATTGTTGACGTGATGGATAAAATGAAAAATGACATCCATTGAAAATTGTGTGAAATTCTCATCATTGAAAAAATCCATTTTTAAGCTCTCTAGTTTCAATAACTTAAAAATTTATCAATAATTATCTCAATCAAAAAACCAAATCAACATTAACTATCTGATAAGCTCTTCTATTTTCAAAAAAGCTCATTAGTATCTGACAGACTACCGACATTTCAAAAATCCCCGTTAAAACCAAAATTCAAAATTTTTCAAAAAAATTCCAGTCGTTAAAATTTTTTAATTAAATTTGTTGATATGCCTTAAATCAAACTAGAAAACATCCAGTTTAGCTTATAGACACTTCATTTAGTATTATAAATCATTTTTTATCTGTTCAAATGGGTTAAACTGTTATTTTTGATTAAATTAAAATTTTGTAAACAATATATTGCAATAACAAATAAAACATGAATGCACTATGGGCAATTTTTGTCGATTTTTTAAAAAATTATTTTTTTGGCTTATCTGAAAGCATCTATCATATACTACATGAATCTGCAAAAATCTTTTCTTAAAAGTCAATAGTTTCGGAGAAATGACTTAAAATGTAATTTCACGATTTTTCACATCACTATTTTTAAACCTTCAGAACTTTTTACTGTCTTAACCAATTTCACTAAACTTTTTTTTATTTTACTCATACATATAAGAACTTTAATAAAAACATCAGTTAAAATATTTTGTGGCTGTTGGAGATACCCAAAAAGTCAAAAATGTAAAAGCTAAATATAAGGTGATACTCTATTTAAGTATACAAGTTACAACCACCTTGAAATTTTTTTCTTTCTTGATAATCTTATAGCCAACAGCAAGATCTTTAAAATTCATATAGGTTTTGTGCCAAAATTTTCAGGTTTTATCCATGAAAAATGCCATTTTTTGCAAAAAAATCGATTTTTTGGGCGTTTTTTTTGCTTCAAACGCTCATAACTTTTTTTAAATATATCCGGAGGGGTATTTCTTTGCATTTTCTTATAGTTTGAGCTTGTAGCTTTAAAAATATATATAAATGTCAATATTTGGTTTGCTGTTTTTGTGATTTTAGGCCATTTGAAAGTCACAAGATGGGAAAATTCGTATAACACGCAATCCAAATTTTCATTTTTTATATCTAAATCACCTTGAATTGCCATTAAAACTTCAAAAATGTTATAAAATGACATATTCTATCATTTCCAATCATTTTACAGTTATAGAAATTAAAAATTTGGTCATTTTGGAAAAATCAAAGGTTTCATAATATATGAAAAAGTTCAATAGCATAAATCATCTTTAAAGTCGAATTATATATTTTTTCTGGTTTGTTTTGAATTGCTAATACAATTAGCTTTCTTTTGATATATAATTTATTATATCTAACAAAAATTTTCAATGATTTAACGTTAAAAAATGAAAAATGGTTAAATTTCATAGGGCTTGATGTACCATAGCTCACATTTTTGCTCATATCTCATCGAAATTTTCACCATATGCAATAAACTTGGTATCATTGAAAAGCTCATTGTATTTAAAATCAAACTAAATAAAGTTTACAGTTCAAAATTTATGCAGTGCGTCAGTAGGTTAGGTACAAAATGTCAACATTTTACCAACCCCACAGTGCACAAATGAAAATAGTTTTTTTCTTTTTTGGTTAATTTACATTGTTTAATGCACAAAAACAAATATTGTCAATAAAAAATACAATCTAATGCGTTTCAAGTCCGTACGACCTCTTAGAATGAGCATTAAATTTTTAAAAAATTATGAAAATATATATTTTTTCTACAAGCTCATATCAAGCAAATAACAAATGAAATGTACTTAATTATCATTTCTATGTATAAAACAATGTAAATTAACCAAAAAAGAAAAAAACTTTTTTCATTTGTGCACTGTGGGGTTGGTAAAATGTTGACATTTTGTACCTAACCTACTGACGCACTGCATAAATTTTGAACTGTAAACTTTATTTAGTTTGATTTTAAATACAATGAGCTTTTCAATGATACCAAATTTATTGCATATGGTGAAAATTTCGATGAGATATGAGCAAAAATGTGAGCTATGGTACATCAAGCCCTATGAAATTTAACCATTTTTCATTTTTTAGCGTTAAATCATTGAAAATTTTTGTTAGATATAATAAATTATATATCAAAAGAAAGCTAATTGTATTAGCAATTCAAAACAAACCAGAAAAAAATATATAATTCGACTTTAAAGATGATTTATGCTATTGAACTTTTTCATATATTATGAAACCTTTGATTTTTCCAAAATGACCAAATTTTTAATTTCTATAACTGTAAAATGATTGAAAATGATAGAATATGTCATTTTATAACATTTTTGAAGTTTTAATGGCAATTCAAGGTGATTTAGATATAAAAAATGAAAATTTGGATTGCGTGTTATACGAATTTTCCCATCTTGTGACTTTCAAATGGCCTAAAATCACAAAAACAGCAAACCAAATATTGACATTTATATATATTTTTAAAGCTACAAGCTCAAACTATAAGAAAATGCAAAGAAATACCCCTCCGGATATATTTAAAAAAAAGTTATGAGCGTTTGAAGCAAAAAAACGCCCAAAAAATCGATTTTTTTGCAAAAAATGGCATTTTTCATGGATAAAACCTGAAAATTTTGGCACAAAACCTATATGAATTTTAAAGATCTTGCTGTTGGCTATAAGATTATCAAGAAAGAAAAAAATTTCAAGGTGGTTGTAACTTGTATACTTAAATAGAGTATCACCTTATATTTAGCTTTTACATTTTGACTTTTTGGGTATCTCCAACAGCCACAAAATATTTTAACTGATGTTTTTATTAAAGTTCTTATATGTATGAGTAAAATAAAAAAAAGTTTAGTGAAATTGGTTAAGACAGTAAAAAGTTCTGAAGGTTTAAAAATAGTGATGTGAAAAATCGTGAAATTACATTTTAAGTCATTTCTCCGGAACTATTGACTTTTAAGAAAAGATTTTTGCAGATTCATGTAGTATATGATAGAGGCTTTCAGATAGGCCAAAAAAATAATTTTTTTAAAAAATCGACAAAAATTGCCCATAGTGGAATGTATTAGTGAACCAAGTTTTTTGAAATATATTCTCTAATTTCTCTTTGACTATTAAATTATATAATGTGTAATGCAAAGAGAATCATTTAATAACCATCAAAGTTTAGTTTAAAGCATAAAACTTTAAGCTAAACTCACATTAAAGAGTCAAATTTTGATTATTAAAATTTCTTTTGTTTTAGAATTTCGAAGAATTCGAATCAAATGTCGAAGAAATCGAACTTAATGTCGAAGAAATTCGAAATGAAATGTCGGTAGTCTGGTATCTGACTTTTTCAATTCACCACAACTCAAATATCGACAATAAAACTATTAATAATTTGCAATCATTCAGCATCAATTCAAATTAATTATTCAAATTTAATTTAAATTTAAACCGCTGTGTTTGTATTCAATGTGCAACAGAACAGAAAAAAAATGCATAGCTAACAGCTTGCCAAAAATTTATTCATATCCAAACAATCTAAAAATCGATATCACCAAGCAATAAAATTAAATAACTTTTTTTATCATTATTTTTTCTCATTTCATATTCAATAATAACCAATGTGTGTGCTCATCAGTTGGTGTCGGCAAATCCAAATCAACGAAACTGGAGGGGAATTTTGATAGCATTACTTGTGATAATTGTCGTACTCGCTCTCATTGTGACATCAGTGGTAAGTTTAGTTTTTTTTTTTTAATTTATGACTTTAAAGCCAATTGCATAATTTCAACTGGGACTTCAACAATTTAAAAGTCATAAACTAATCCAAAAAGCTCAAGAAATATCCTTAAAATGAATCTAAAAATTTGCCATTTTCACATTCTTCAAAAATCTTAATTAAACCACCATCGACAATATTTCAAAGGACGTTGTAAAAAAAAGCGTCCTTAAGTCAATAAAAACTGAGAATTTCTTAAGGATGTTCCATCCAATGTCATATAAATAAGAAGAAAAATGAATGGAGATATAAAAAAATCTTAAGATAATAAGAAGGAAATAAGAAGAAAGAATAATCTTCTCAACAGTAGAAAAAGAGAAATTTAAGAGGAGGAGAAGATTCATCATTTTTTGTTGTTTGCAGTTTCTAAAGAATGACAGAGCTTTGATATTCATTTTGATGGGATAAATTAGATAAGGAAAAAAATATGAGGGATGACTGGATGGAATGATGTCGCCATTAGAATGTTGAAATATTAAATAGATTAGTTTTCTGGAAGCTTCCAGAATTGAGAGATTCAAAGGGGTTGAGAGTTGTTGCAATATTTTTTCTGGGGTATATTAATTGGAAAAAAATGAGTTATGACTTTATTTGAAAATAAATTTTGAGTCAGGTTTTGAGTTTCATTCTTCTTTGAGCGATCAAATAGAAAATTAACCTCAGTATAAAGCTTTGATGAGAAATTCAAGTCACAAAGAAGACATTAGGGGCCGTTCACTTAGTACGTTCGCTTTTTAGGGGGGAGGGGGGTCTAAGATTTTGTAACAGATCAAACAAAGGATAAGAATTTTCATACAAAAAGCGTAACGAGGGGGGAGGGGGATCTAAAAAGTCGTTTTTTGCGTAATGTACTATGTGAATGGCCCCTTAATCAATAAACTAAAAGAACTGAGCCTAAAAGCATCAATCTGAATACATTTCCTCCTAAATAATAGAAGAACAGTAAACAAGCAATTTTTCAATCCAAAAAAATACGAAGAAAGTGACGTTGAACGTCCACATCATCATGTTTCTTTAACATAGAATTGAGTGTCTTTTTAGTATCTACATTTTTTTCTCACACACTTAAACTGATGATGATCATCAGGGATTCTTGAATTATTTAAATATTTGCTCACCAATTTTCTCATCTTCAAATCTTTCTTCGTATTCATTTCGTACATCCTCAAATGTATGTTATTCTAAGCCAGTAAAATACACACAATTTCATCGATCTATGGTGTAAGTTAAATTCAAATTTATGGTGATGGATGTGTCTTGGTGTGTTTCCGAGCTATAATCTTTGATGATATCAAAAGGATCTCTTCGTACCCGCCATGAAAATTTCATTCGATTCATTTTATATGCTTCCTGCACAAATGTACCAATTTTGCAGAATTTTTTTGTAGTTTTTAAATAAACTTTTGGTCTTTTGACAGATCTTTGACCCACTTTTGTAGACATCTTGTAACTACCTAAAATTTACTCAAGGGACTTTCCTTTTTCCATCATTTCCATATTTTTTTTCTTTCTTTCTTGCGGCTTGGCTTAGTCTATATCCGTACACATAGGTTGAAAAATGTAAATATTTGTGAAAAGAGAATTTTTATGGCGAATAAAGGAAGAAGCTAGAAAAAAGAAAGAAATAAAAGTAAAATGTGGCGATGAGAATTAAGGAGTGATGAGTGATGATAAAAAATTATGGTGATGCTAACAAAACGGAAATTATGATGTTGCGGAAAGAATGTTGGGAACTAGAAATGTTTTTATTATTTTTTTTTTATTGAACTAATATTAAAGTATGTACTTGATGCTGTTGTTTTGCGACACATTCTTCTTTTTTGTCAATAAAACAATTTTTTTATGTGGTCTTTACTGGTATTTAATGATTTTTAACTAATAGACCAGTAGTGGTCAATCTTTTGTATACCATGGATACGATTTATGGGATTTTTTAAAAATTGTCCACTAATGTACTGCGTCACATGAGTTGGTCATCACTATAATAGATACATCCAAAAATTGACCAGGTGTCACTTTAAACCACAACCACACCTTGAAATCTCCCAAACTCCCCTAACTTACCTTATCTGTTTATTTCAAATTCCATTACCATCATCATCATCATCTTCTACGCGGCAACATTATTGTCAAGAACGTTCATAAAAATTTAATAATAAAAAATTGTCGAGTAAGTTTTCATCTGACTGAAAATGGAGATACAATAAGTATGAAAAATTATATGTGCGGTCGTAATTTTATGAGAATTGCTTTATATTTCCTCTGTGTAATGATTCAACATTGAATGCTCTTTGAAAAATATTGTGGATTTTATAATACATGATATGGTTTTGGTCGTAAATGGAAGAATTTCAAGCCTCGAAAAGGTTAGACCCTACGAAAATTTTAGCCAGATTTTTGTCCGATTTCGCCAGACATTGGTCATACGACTTTTGCCAGACTCGGACAAATGAACGACTTTTGCCAGATTCTCCATATAGCAAATTCCTTAACTGCACGAAAATGCCCGAATCAACAAAGACAGTGCCAGACAAATTTTGTCGGGCAGATTTTTGGGCGATTTTTGCCAGACAAATCGTTCACAAGTTTCACTTGTATACGATTTTTGCCAGACTTGCATGGAATTTTGCCAGACTTGCATACGATTTTTGGACGATTTTTGCCAGATTTTTTTTGTCGAATTTTTAAAAAAATTATTTTTCTATTTTTTTTTTATACTTCACAAGCGCTGTTATTTTTTTATTTTTTTATCCATCCGATTTTCGCCAGATTTCTGCCAGATTTTGTCTTGGGATTCGAACCGTTGCTCGCTAAGTTATGTTTTCCTTGTACCTCTGAGTTGTCCGCTGCGCCACTGTTGACTGAAATGATATATTTTCATAGTGGCGAAAAGACATATTTAAGTTGCACATAACTCAGAATTGAATATTTTAACGTTTTTCAATAATTTTATAATTTTAAAATAAAACAAATAATGCTTAAACTTTTTAATTAATTTTTAAAATAAAAAAAAAATTCAAACCATTTTAACATCCTTTTAAAATTTTTATAATATAGCAATTTAAAAATAGCTTTTTTATAAATTATAAAAAAGAATTTGTTTTAATTTTTGTTATGTTTTGAGAAAAAAATTGCAATATCTCATAAATTATTAAAAATCGTTGCAACTTATGAACGATTGTAATTTTTGAAAATTTGAAAATGACTGGCAATAAAAGTATTTTTGTTTTTTGAAAGCTTTTTTTTCCTTTTTTTTTTCTAAAAAGTGCCTAATTAAACTTTTGTTCCGTCTTAAAAAATTAAAAGAACACTATTATCTGCTGTTCGCAAGAGGAAAAAAAAGGAAAAGTAAAGGTCCTTTAGTTATTAATATGGACCATAATAAAAAATAAAAATAATAATAATCTTATCTGCTGTTTCATTTGCTTGAATATTTGTTTGTAACAAATTTGAAATGCTACCTAAATATTATTTCTCACATTACTGCTCTATAAAAATGTGTCCATTCGTTTGTATTAGTTGAATAGATCAAAATTTTTAATGTTTAGAGCAAATTATTTTTCACGACCATTAATTTATAAGCTTGGTTTTTTTGGAAAGATATTCGAACGACTTTTGCAAGAAAGTGCAAGATTTTTTTTGAAAAATTAAGTTGGCATTGTCGGATGAATTCTTGCGAAAATCGGACAAATTTCCATGTAAGACTTTTGCTAGAAAAAATCTTGCAATTATCTGCTAGAATTTTGCCCGATTATCGACAGATTTTTTCCTTGCGTTTTTCTTCCAAAATTCTTGTATTTTCGTGTGGCTATGTAAAAAGTTGTTGCACGATTTTTGCACGAAAAACGCAAGAAAAAAAATCTTTCAAAAGTCTGGCATATTCTTCCATTAATCTGACAGACAGAACATGTCTGGCAAAAATCTGGCTAAAATTTTCGTAGGGGAAAAGCTTTTGTGCATAAAAAATAATTTAATTCTGTATAAAGCTTGGTAATTTTGATTTGAATCATTTTATTTGCATAGAATAAACTCAAATGTTTAAGATTGTAGCATTGCTATGCCTTAAAAGGTCTAATGAAATCAAAATTCTCATTTCCTTGAGGTAAAAGACCTGAAAAGACGAATCAAAATGAGAAATCTTAATTTAGAAATTCAATTCAATTCAATTCTTTATTTTAGACCATTCCGGTCGTTAATTAAAAAAAATAAAGTACATAGTATTTTACAAAATTTATGAAAACATCTGAAATGCTTATAATAATAATATTTTTTTTTTTTCTTTTTTTTTCCCCTATATCAGTTATGCTTTTTTAAATTCAACTTTTCTCCTCCAAAAATCCAAGTTCCTCCATAATCCATATCAAAAAGCAGAAATCTGAAACGACTAAATTGGATAAATTAAATCATTATTTTTCAAAACCGACAAATCACCAATCATTCGATCATCACCAAATACTTTCTTAATTTCATTGATTTTATTGCTTGAGCATAAATGTAAAGTCATGCGAGAGAAATAAACAGTGCCAAACACCTTTTTGAACAAATTAAGTATTTCAACATTGATACATGCATGCTTCACACTCACTCTTATGTAAAATTCACCACTATTTTCCGTAGATGCCTCAAGAATTATGCCTACAAAAAGGCAAAATTATGCTTTAACTCATCTTGTATTAACAAAAATGTCTCATATATAGAAAATCTATTATCAACTTGAAAACTCTTTGACTCAATGTTCAAGATATCACCATTACACATGCCGTATGTGGAGCATACTGATTTGCAAGGAAGTAAACATTTATCATATTCCTGCAATATTACCAGAAATACAATTTGCTTATCAATAACTATTGGAAATTTTCCGTCACAGATCTTCACAATATTATTTTTGGATTTTTTCTTCAAGACTTTGTTTCCCAAACGCTCCTCGTAAATGGAGAGTAAAAAATTCTTTAAAGAACTATTTACTTCCACCTCGACCAGAACGCGTTGGTCGTCTTTCCAGAAAATTCCATTTAAAACTAATTTAAGTTCTTCAATAAGAAATTTCAATAATTCATCTCTGATTACAGCACATGACAAATTTCCTTTCCGGAAAAATTTAATCCATACATACTCCATAGGAGTTATTGTTACATTAGAATCTCCATTTGATTCAAAGAAAGACTCGTCATCACTAACAGATTCATAGAATAGAGTTTCATTATCAGATAAAATATCGTTAAAGTCAGTATTAATCTCTAACACTTCCTCATCACTTGCATATAACTCCATGTAAATTTTGCTTTAAACTCCTCAAATAGCAAATAAGAATCAAGAAAAATTATTAAACATCAATAATTAATTAAATTTAGGTTTCTTTTCAATGTAAACACAACTGAGCAACTTCTTTTTTTTTACAAAAATCATTTTCAAATTCAGCAACGACCGTTAGAGAAAGAAACTTTTATTGCTAAATTGTCCAGATTTAACTAGCGAGCAATTTCGACTCACTACAAACTTTTTAAGCATTAGCTTATACAAAAACATATTTTTTTCAGACTTTATCTCCATTGGAAGTTCATTGTATAACTTACATCCAACATGTGTCAAATCATCCGATAAGACTTTCTTAGACGCTTTGCATATAATTAAATCTTTTTTCCTAACACTTCTAGCTTGCTGGATGTAAGGTAGTGAATTGTCTATGCAGTTAACACATTTCCTAATCATTACTAATGCATTATTGTATATCAATCCAATTACACACAGGATATTCTTTGCTTCCTTTGCAAACAGATCACTCCCGAATAAACATTGAGCATGCTCAGTTTTTTGAGCACGCTACTGAGTATGCTCAAAAACACTGTTTTACGTGCTCAGCTGAGTACACTCACTTGAGCATACTCATAAGTATACTCTGAACATACTCATAAAAAAAATAAAAATATATTGATGAGCATGTTCAACTGAGTATACTTATGAGCATACTCAAAATATTGCTCCACGTACTCAGCTGAGTACACTCACTTGAGTATACTCATGAGTATACTCTGAATGTGCTCAATAAAAAAATAAAAATATATTGATGAGCATGTTCAACTGAGTATACTTATGAGCATACTCAAAATATTGCTCCACGTACTCAGCTGAGTACACTCACTTGAGTATACTCATGAGTATACTCTGAATGTGCTCAATAAATTGTTTCAAAAATTAAATGAGCACGTTCGATTGAGTATACTCATGAGCATGCTAAATTTTAGAAAATTGAGTATGCTCATCTTGAGTATACTCTTGAGTACGTGCTGAGTACACTCAAAAAAAATTCTCTCATTAGACTATTACGTGCTCATTTTGAGTATACTCTTGAGTATACTCTGAGCATGCTCACTAGAATTCTTAAAAATTCTTTGATTTTTAAAATTTTCTCTAAGTTTTTGAGTATGCTCATAAGCACGCTAAATTTTAGAAAATCGAGTATGCTCATCTTGAGTATACTCTTGAGTATACTCTGAGCATGCTCACTAGAATCCTTAAAAAATCTTTGATTTTTAAAATTTTCTCTAAGTTTTTGAGTATGCTCATGAGTATGCTCAAAAATTTTGTGATATTTTTATATACTTCACAAGTGAAATATTCAATTAATATAAATATTTTTTTGGGAATTATGACTTTTAAGCATGTTAAAAGTCTAATAAGACAATATGAGACCCGTTTTAGAGTATTTTACATATATAATAATTTATATGTGCCTTTTGCCAAAAATTATTATATAGGTAAAAAGTAGCAGTGGCGCAACGGTTAAGGTGAAGGTCTCAACAGCAACAGAGCTGTCATGGGTTCGAATCCAGGTAAAATCAAAAATTTTCTAAGTTTCATTTCAGATTTACTAATAAATAAAATTTATCCTAAAACAGTACAAATGCTACAGATTAATAAAAAATATTCCAAAAATGTGAAAAAGTATAAAAAAATATTTATTTTTTAAAATTTTGATCGTTTATTTGAGTATACTCAGAGTGTACTTATGAGCATGCTTAATGAGTACACTCATGAGTATACTTATGAGCATGCTCAATTGTATGCAATTAGTATGCTCTGAGTACACTCAATGAGTATGCTCAGAGTATGCTCAAATGACGTGCTCAAATGCGTAAAGTAGTGCGATCAAATTTTGTATGAATGAGCATGCTCAAGTGAGTATACTCAGCCAAAAGTTGAGCGTACTCTGAGCGTACTCTTTGTCTATTCGGGACTATTGTCATATGAATCAGGCAAATCAAAAATAACTTTTAGAGCCTTACTTTGTAATCTCTGAATTCTATCAATATCAATACTTCTACATCTTAATAAAGCGAATGAGCAATAATTTATATTTGCTTGTATGTGAGCATGAAAGAACTTCATCAAGGCATGATTAACAAGATTTTGTTTCAGAAATCTTAACGCATTAATCCCACTTGCTAATGCAGCACAAATTTTATCAACCTGAGTCACCATTTTTAATTCAGAATCAATCAAAAACCCAAGATATCTTAAGCATTCACATTCCTTAATTGATTTAGCAATTAATATATCTTTCAACCCCTGTGGACATATACCAAGTGCCATGAATGTAGACTTATTGTAATTTATGTTCAAATGATTATTGGTATAAAAATCAGTGAGCATTTTCACATCATTTTCCAACAAGTCATAAACATTCATTGAGGAATCAACACAAAAAACAGCTATCAGATCATCAGCATACTGATAAAAAGTAGAATGGGTTTTCAAAGCTGATAAATCATTTAGCATGATGCTGAATAAAAGAGGACCGAGAATTGATCCCTGGGGAACCCCGAAAATAATGCAACAAATATCACTGAAAGTCTTGTTGAAATTAACAAACTGCTTTCTATTGATCAAAAAGTTCTTTATCAGTTCTAATGCAGGTCCACGAATACCCAAAAATTCAAGTTTTCTTAGCAGAATTTTGTGACACACAGTATCAAAAGCTTTTTCAATGTCAAATGACATTAATATTACACCTTTTCCTACATCTAATAGCTTGCTAACATGATTTAAGATCATGCAAAGGGCATCAGGACAGCCTCGACGAGACCTAAAGCCATATTGAAATTTATTGAGAAGTTTGTTATCCTCAAAATATCGATTTAGTTGTTGGAAAATTAGTGTCTCAAATATTTTATCAATCAATGGTAACAAGCTAATTGGTCTACTATTTTCTAAACTCAAAGAGTTGCCGATTTTTGGAATCGGCTTTATCATTGCTATTTTCAATCTTTGTGGATATTCACCATTACGAATCATAATATTAAATATATTTGCTAAATGTGCACACAAACCTTCATTACATTTTTTGAGTAATGCTCCATTTATATCATCATATCCCGGCGATTTGCTATTCACCAAAGCACCAATATTAAAGAAAATTTCTTGTGGGGTGGTCATTTCCAATATTAAAGAGTTAGGCACACAAACGCCCAAATATCGATGATCTTCTATGCTACAAGTCGCAGAAACATCTCCCACAACATTCAAAAATTTGCATTGAAAAGATTCTGCAATTTCTTTTGGATCACATGTCGCACTCCCGTCACTATTTTCAATGATAAGATTATTCGTGCCCTTCTTTTGCCGTCCAATTAGCTCATTGACAATACTCCAAGCATCTTTCAAATTATCAATCTCCAGTCGACGATAGTACATTTTAGCCTTTACATTAGCATATCTGTCTCTAATTTCATCCAAGTCATAAAGTTTTTTCTGTAATATATCATAATCAAGACCATTAGATTTCCTTTCATAAATTTTTTCCTCAAGATTATAAATTGTATTAAGCATCTCAAAATACTTATCGTCTGCCCATTTTGGTAGAGTTAAATGTGTGCGTGGTAACTTCACGTTGACCATTCTTGTGTTATTCTTGGCTGTATTGATTAATAGATCGTGAATCGTATTAAAGTATGAGTCAACCGATTGAGAATTTAACTCTGCAATTCTTTCATTAATAATTTTCAGTTCACTGTAGAATTGTTCTGTAAATAGATCAAGATTAATTCTTTTGTATTTTAAGAATCTATTTCTAATTGAAGCATCAGGCATTTTGTACATTAATAACACAAAATTGTGATCAGACATCGTAATTATCCTTTTAGAAGTGATGGATACGTAGTTCTCACTCGAACGATTCAAATCATTGATTATGCAATGATCAAGTAACGTTCCAACTCCTGTTATTGGATTAATACGTGTAACAACTTTATTTACAACAAATAACTTTAAGGAAGAAAGTAAATCATAGTACTGCATAATTTCACTTTCACTCTTATTGAGAATATTCAAATTCATGTCACCATTAATTATTAATTTTTCACGGTCCACATTTATTATTACTCTCTCTAATATTTCAAAAAACATTACAGTATCACCATCAGGAGGTCTGTAAACCGTTAATACATGCCACTCACTATCACTAAATATCACTTTAACCAACAGCAATTCAATATCATTATTAACTATTTTCTCCACCACATTCGAAAAGTAATTCTTATGAATGTATATAATAATGCCACCGCCAGACATTCCAGAAATTCTATTTGCTGTAAAAAAGTTGTAATTTTTAATACTATAATAATTAAATTTTTTATCATCCCTTAACCACGTCTCAGTAAAGCACAATATATCAATGAAATAATTTTTACGATCACCAGAACACGAAATAGGAAATTTTTTCTCACAACTTCCTAAAATTGAGTTTCTAGACCATTCATCCAGGTAATGTTTAATTGTATTTAATTTTTTATTATTTAGGCAATGTATATTCCACGACAGAATATTAAGATAAGGTTTATCAAGACAGTTATTATTAGCAAGTTTTTTAATCACATTATATGTATCTAATATAGAAAAATTCTTAAAGCATGCTTCATTATGAAGCTCAGATAAAATTTTATCTTGAGACACTGCCTTAATAATCTCATCAGGTTTATTAAAAACTTTTGGATGAATAGTCGTAGTTGAACGTCACTTTGGTGATGATGATGCATTAACTTGCACTGGCAGGGAAGCTTTAGACTGTTCATTTTGTGTTGGACATTTAGTGAAGCTTTCTTTATATAATTTTCTTTCGTTGACGTTCAATTTAAAGTAATTTCCATCATAAATACGAAAAGAAGGTAATTCGCTTCCAACGTCTCCAATTTTTTGTCTCAAAATATCCAAATCAGCCTCAGTTTTAATAACCATTCTCATTTGCTTCTCCATCTTTTCACCACTTTCAGTACATTCTTCTTTCCTGAAATAAACTAAAATACCTGTATCAGAAACATGAGCTTTATCAATAAGTTTAAAATTAGATAGGTCATAGCAAACGCGTAATAATTTCCAAATTGCAGGGCTCCAGTTATCCCTAGCTGTATATCTAACAGCATCAAAATTTTGTGCCATAAATTGCTTCTTAGCATATTTCATGATGAGATGCTTTAATTCCAACACTGTGACACTGCTCGCAAATTTTACTCCCATTAACACTTCATTCTCATATCCTTTTTCAGATTTAACAGATACTTTCTGAATGAAAACATCATGCACTTGTCTGTTTATACTATTCATCCATATATCCATTCTATTAAAGATCATTTTCGCTTCCTTAATCAGTTCTGATTTATTTTTAAGACGTAGCCCATCTACTTCTTTTGGATCAATAAAACTAATCCACAAAACACAATTTTCTTTTGAACATTTATGTAACACTTCAATAGCATTAAATTTCTCTTCATTTTTATCATTTATACGATCAATTTTACCATGCAAGTCATTCTCAAGTGATACCATTTGATTGTTTAAGCGATTTATTTTGTTAGAGTTGACAGAATTTAATTTTTGAATGTTTTCCCGATTATTTTTATAAAACTCCGCGAAATCATCAGTTAGCTTCTCAAGAATTGTATATGGATCATCCTTTCTCTTAATCATTTCTTTGACTATCGCTATATTTTTCTCAATATTATCACAAGTCACTTCTGTTATGTTAAGATCAATATCAACTTCACTTTCACTTTCAACACTCATGTTCACCTGAGAAAAAGTGCTTTCGTCTCTTGACTCATTCAAAATGCCATTGAAAATGCCAGAGGCAGCTCTATTTTTCTCAAATATATCTTTTCTACTATTTGATTGGACATTAAAGCGTCTGCCTCTTAAATCAGAATTCTTTAACTTTTTTGGATCATTTAAAGCCTGACTAGATTCAGGAGGAGATGGCAATGAGCGCTTTCTTTTAGTAAAATCAACAAATGCAGATTTAGCTTCTTCGTTCCAATTTGGATCAATTTCATTTTCACTAATTCTATCCATGACCCGCCAATTGCACAATCAATAGTTATATTTAGAAAAAAATACAATTAAGAATGACAACCCGGATATCAATAGTCTAGAAATTAATGAATGATGAAATAATCTAGCCTGGAACCAAGCAAAAATCTTTTATGTTTTTGAAATAAATTAAATGTACACAGAGCAGAAAAGTTTAATACACTCAATAAGATCACAACTCAATTTCGCCCAGATTTAACTTAATGTAAATATTATCGCTTTTTTTTTCACAAAATAATTGATTTGATATTTTGATTAACTATGAAAATAATTTCAACTTCTTCACTGTGAATATATTTCACTTTTAACTGTCACTTAAAATTTAAATGTGAGCAACATCAGAAAAAAAAATGAGCAAATATATTTTTCAATTTCACAAATATTTATTTTCAATTTTTTACATTCTTTAAGTACTTTTCTCTGTAAACTTCACAATTATTACTTAATTTATGACTTAAGTTTCAGATTTTTACACACTTTAACACTTAAGAATATCTATAAATTTGTTAATTAAAAAGTTTTTTATTTCACAATTTGAAAAATATATAACTTCCGTGCTCGATATTATAAAGCTTCCGTCTTAAAAAATTAAAAGAACACTATTATCTGCTGTTCGCAAGAGGAAAAAAAAGGAAAAGTAAAGGTCCTTTAGTTATTAATATGGACCATAATAAAAAATAAAAATAATAATAATCTTATCTGCTGTTTCATTTGCTTGAATATTTGTTTGTAACAAATTTGAAATGCTACCTAAATATTATTTCTCACATTACTGCTCTATAAAAATGTGTCCATTCGTTTGTATTAGTTGAATAGATCAAAATTTTTAATGTTTAGAGCAAATTATTTTTCACGACCATTAATTTATAAGCTTGGTTTTTTGGAAAGATATTTGAACGACTTTTGCAAGAAAGTGCAAGATTTTTTTTTTTGAAAAATTAAGTTGGCATTGTCGGATGAATTCTTGCGAAAATCGGACAAATTTCCATGTAAGACTTTTGCTAGAAAAAATCTTGCAATTATCTGCTAGAATTTTGCCCGATTATCGACAGATTTTTTCCTTGCGTTTTTCTTCCAAAATTCTTGTATTTTCGTGTGGCTATGTAAAAAGTTGTTGCACGATTTTTGCACGAAAAACGCAAGAAAAAAAATCTTTCAAAAGTCTGGCATATTCTTCCATTAATCTGACAGACAGAACATGTCTGGCAAAAATCTGGCTAAAATTTTCGTAGGGGAAAAGCTTTTGTGCATAAAAAATAATTTAATTCTGTATAAAGCTTGGTAATTTTGATTTGAATCGTTTTATTTGCATAAAATAAACTCGAATGTTTAAGATTGTAGCATTGCTATTCCTTAAAAGGTCTAATGAAATCAAAATTCTTATTTCCTTGAGGTAAAAGATCTGAAAAGACGAATCAAGATGAGAAATCTTAATTTAGAAAGGTTAAAATGGTCGGCAGCATGAGAATTTCCCTCTTGACTAGCACATGCTTATTATTTAATGAATTTAAATGAAATTCCCTTGAGTTGGCTTGCGACTGCAAAATTGTTCCAAAAAGTCTTTTTTGAAGTGTTGAAATAATTGACGGAGAAGAAATTTTAATAAAAGCACAAAAAATTCACGTGGGAAGAAATTGAAATTGTTTGTGCCTGTTTCCTGTATTTCCCTTGAGAATGCAATATTCAACTTTTAAATTGTTCATTTATTTCGATAGAATCTGTTCCACCTGACTAATCTTTGGGACTTTCTTACCAATCAACCAGTGATTCAGTTGAAAATTTGAGCTTCCGGCCTTAAAAATGCAATTTAAATTCATCACAAGGGATTTAACCAATTTCAATATCCCGAGTGAAATGTAAAGAAAAACAGAAAATGTGACGAGAAAAAGGAAAATATTTGAAAGTGATTTTCATAAATATTTGCCGTACACGAGCGAAAAGGAAATTCCTTGAAAATCGATTTTTTTTTAAAGTTGATTCTCAGTTCTTTTCAGGAAATGGTCAGTAAAAAATTGTAAGGTTTAAAATGAAAGTTCTATTCCTATTTGATCTGATCAAAATGTGTTGAAACATTAACTTAGGAACCTTAAGTTCAAATCTTAAAACAATTAGGTCCCGACATAATTCAAGTATTAAATTGTCTTCAAAGAACGTATTGAAAAAATATTCTCAATTTCACAACAACTTCCCAACTCTGCAGTCTCTGTCTTCTTTATATTCCTTCCTATTGCTGATATTCCATTTTTATCTCAATTCAATTTCCTGAATCCTTACAAACAATGAAACAAGATTGCTTTATAAGGATCAATATTGCAATAGTAGAAAAAAATCTAGAAGAATGAAAAAGAAGTGAAAATAAGAAAGAAAAAAGATTGTGAAATCTGAAACTGACTTTTAAAGGCAATCAAGTGCAATCTTGAGAAGAAAATATAACACGAGTAGTAAGAAGAGATGCTGGGATGATAAGATGCTTTGAGAGCTTTGGATTACTGGAAAATTTTGTATTGTCTGTTGCTTCTTGTTCTTGTAATTGGATTTAAATTTTCATCTGATGCTGGATCTTTGGATGAAAGCTGGTGTAAAGAAGGTTCCTTCTTTTAGTTTCTAATGGCCAAGAATAATGAAACAAAACCTACAAACCCTAATATTTCATAGAACAGAAGCCAGTTAAACTTTTCTAACAAATACACGTCTGCCAATTGTGTGCAAGCAACCTCAAATTCAACTCCTCTCACTTCACTTTCTTAATCAAATAAAACGTATTTGCAGCATTTTGCAATCGTTTCTTGACATAAACAGTCAATTATCATGCAAGCGTTGGAAGGTATAAATTGTTTTCACAGCTATAAATAACATGGAAAGAGAAAATTGTGGGAAATATAAAGTTTGAATTCTCGATTTGTTGTAAAAAGCTCAAAACCAGCACACTTACAGAAATTGAAAAAAAAACTTCAATTTTGTGGATGCTTTGCTTCTCAACAGCAACACACGGTATGTAAACTCTCTTATAATCCGCATTACGAAGACATACGATATAAAAACGAGATTGTGGCTACATGACAATTAATTGGAATCCATCCTTTCAGTCACACTTTATTGCTTCTCTACGGCTTCAGCATTTTCTATTGTCGTTCAATTTACGACGTCAATTCAATTTAGTTAATGACATATTGTTGAAGATTTGATCACAAAGTGTAAATGATCGTTGGATGTATCATAACACAATCTGTCTTGAATGTACTTTTGACTTTAGGGCATGTTTGTTGTCTTGGTCTATCACACATCAGCATGATGATTATAATAGTCAAAATTATGTGAAAATAATGATGCTGATGAGATTACATGGAATCTGAGAGTTTGAAGTATCAAGCAAGTATCAAGTTAGGAGGATGACCTGAGGTGGTGATGATGTTTATTGTGAATATGGAGACTATTGTTTTTTGTTAGACAATAATTTGTATACATTTAGGGTGTTTTGGAATGTATGAGTAAGAATTCACAATAATTGACAGTTGACAAGTAAATAATTATAAATTGCTATTATTTGGGCTGATTTTCAAAATTTCGGAGATCTTTGGTGTTGTATTCAACCCAATAAGCTTTTTCTCTATAGCAAGCTTTAATTGTACTCAATCCTTTATCATAGAACAGCAATAGCCTGTACCATAGACCTCTCAAATTAAATTATCCAAAACTACACAATCATCCACATGACTATACCTCCCATAGTCACATATGCCTTACTATACATTTTTAATCTACTGTAAACATTGCTCATGACAGTTTACAGCATGTAATTGCTCATACATCCACATTATTGTATGTTCGTAAAAATTACACTGAAAGAATTGTGAAAATTTCATAAGGTATGACTTTAATTTAAATAAATTGTATGCCTGCCTGCAAGCTTCCATATTTTTCTTTGGTATATAATGAATTACTTTGTAGACTATAGTGCTTGCTTACATTGTAGGTATAATTCGAAAGCTTTTAACAAAATGAAATGTTTTATGTTACTTATTATTTAAATTTTTCGTCTGACTGAATGAAATTCTTTATAAATTTTGAGAAATGCTTTCAACGAGTATGGGCTGACGATGGGAGAGAAAGGAAAATATTTATACAGTAAAAAAGTGGCATTGAAAAATTAAATTTTCTCATTCAGTCGGTCGGAATGAAATGAAATTTTTTAGTGGAATCTGATTAAATTTTTTTTCGTAAGAAGATTTTTATATTACATTTTAGATTTTTTGATAGCTTTTATTGTGTTGGTTTTGATTTGTTGAAGATTTTATGGGTTGTGGTTATGGTTAGGAAGGTTAAAATGGAATGTGCTTTTTTGGATCTTATAAATTTTCTAATAATTAAAAGGACATAAACAGCTGGGTAATATAATTTTAAAGGTTGCACAGTTGGGACTTGAACCTATACCTTTTTTTGAAAAATTTTTTATATCGATAGGTTTTAGTGCTGAGTATCAATATTGCAACAGTAAATAAAAATAGCACTAAACGTTCTTTAAAAATTTAAAAATTTATTTTGCAGCACAAATTCAAATGTCAAGTCAAGACATCTAAAAATCAAAATTTATTTCACATCTTACGAATAAATAGAAAAACCTTGAAAAATCCATCAAAAAACAATATTTTGATGTTTAATTTTTCCCATCCATACGTCACTTCCATATTTTAAATCTGACAGCGAATTTCAAGCTCACTCATAAAACAATTTTCAATAAAAAATGAAGGAATGAAAAAAATCAACAGGCGGAACAGCAATACAATTTGTACATAAAGATAAAGAAAAGCATTTGTGTCATACAAACCAACAAGACGCTCCAGCTGTAAAATAAAAAGACAAGGAAAGAAAATTTCCCTTTTTCCATTTATTTCCTGAAATCTCGCTCAGGTGAAATTGAAATGAATTTGAAATGCCTGTCAGATATAATTTATTAGAAGCCGTAAACATTCCTTTTCTTTTTTTAAGAAAAAAACTTGAAGAAATGGAAAAGAAATATTTTTTGTTTTGTTATATGTTCATTTCACTTTAAGTTAGGATTTTGGAAAGGGAAGATTCCTTAATTTTGTGGTAATTTTAGCATACTTTTTAAGGTGTACAATTTTGAGTATACTTAATAAGGTTTACTACTTTCAATATAATTTTTAATGCATACTATTTTTAGTATACTTTTTAAGGTGTACTATTTTCAGTTTACTTTTTAAGGTATGCTTTTTAGTATACTTTTTAATGTATACTATTTTTTGTATACTTTTCTAATGTATACTTATAAATTTATAATATTTCATCAATCAAATAAGGATACTAAAAGAACAGGGAAATTTATAAAATATGAATTGGGTGTACTTTTTTATACTCATTTGAGCATACTTTTTCATCCATACTTACCAAAAATAACACTTACATAAATTAGTTTTTAATTTTCTGTAATCAAAATTAAATGCGTCACAGTACCCCATCCCTTATATTCAAATCCAAAACACCAAAACTTTTTCACTGTCTCATGGAACATTTTCGTTCCTTCTTCCACCCATGTTTTAAATTGTATACAATTTTTTTATTCATCGTGTAATATAAATTACATGTAAAAAATGGAGCCATTCTTTCGTGTACCAAAAAGAAAAGGGAAAAGGAGATCAATTTTCATTCCTTAAAGCTTTCATAAATTATACAAATGTGTACGAAGGAACCGAGGAAAAAAAATCTGTAAATTTATGTCGCATGAAAAGTAAATTAAAGTTACACTGTGGGCGGAAAATGATGAAGTTAAATGTGCTTTTGCAGACGAGTGTGGGAACATTCAACATATTTCTGGGGATGTCATGCAATTTTTGTGTATGTTCAGTGACATGTTGAGAACTTTTTTTGAGTCTATATGCATTAATTTTAATCAAAAGATAATAATTCACCAAAAAATCTGCGTCATGTTGGTAAGTTGAGGTGGTGTGATAATATTGGTCGAGTAATGAGACATATTCAGGAGAGATTTGATCCCTAAATCCTCAGATCTATCTCTTGACTGCATCTCTGGATAAACAACATGCTAATTTTTATAAAGTCATAATCATCCTGTCTTTTGCTTCACATAATACATAACATTCTCACATTAGGGAATTCTGACCACAGATTTATCAAACAACAAAGCCCTTCCATCTCATAACATCATCCTTTCCCCAAATAAATACATGAAACATACACGACACTGTCTCTTCTTTTTTGTGGATGTACAAAAATCATTTCAAACAGGAAAAGAAGACACAAAAAAGCATGTTTAATAAAAAATGTAAATGACATAAACAGCATGTGAGACGAGATGTGATGTTCCTTTGTTCATACACCAAAACTCCACCCTAAACATAATTTCTTACTCAGCAAATGTCTCATTCAAAATGATTCAGTTAGAAATGATGATAAATGATTAAAGGCAATATTCATGAACATTTTGAGAGGAGCAAGTGAAATTTTATTTTTTCAGTGTAGATAAAAACTGGCGAACATGCATTAGGCGTAACTGAATACTTTACATCTTCCGATGTCCATTTTGTAGATGCTAAAATAAAAGTATTTTTAAATTTTATTGCCAAGTGACATGTCCTTTCTTTTTGGATATAAAATTTTTGCGTGGGTTGGGGGACATTTGATGGTGGTGTCCAATTAAAGAAACTTAATCTTAGCTAAATAATTTTGAACAGCTTTAAAAATTAAAACTGATCAATATTTAAACTAACCCCCAAACATCCACTAGAATCTTCATGTCTTCATTGGTCTTTGCGTATTTTTCAGCATTATCATCGCCATCATCCTAATCCATAAGAAAAAACTTCAAATTCTTTGTCTTTCTTTGCGGGGGCATTAACACTTACAATTTTATGGGCCACGAGTTCCTTTTTTTACCGTCTTCATCTCTTTTGTTTTTCCATCGTTTCCTACTTTTTCTATCTGCTTTTTTTTAAGTCTGTTGCGTGGTATATAAAATTTTCATGGTTGGCAGCATAAGGCATTAGAAAATCTGTTAATGAAATGATGTTGCTGTTATAGAATGTTGGATCAGAATGAGGCACAGTTTCTATGTCTAAATGCTTGTTGATTGCTGGACTTGGCTGAGATTTTCCAAATGAATTTAAATTTGTAGCAACAATGTAAAATAATCTCTCTATTCTCAGCATTAAACATGCATGAAAAAAATCCATGAGTTGAAAATGTTCTACTTAGCATAATGACCACAAATGATTTTATAAATGGAAGTGATTCCTCTGGAAATATCAATTTAAAAATTCATGAATGCAAATCGTCACAATGACTGGATGTGGATGAAATGGTTTGACAATGGGATATGGAAATATGCAATATGGCTATTATGTGTGCATACTTGATATGACTTGACTGTTCTTTAACCATTATCATCATTTTTTACTTTCAGGTGCTACTCACTCCACCAGAACAAGGGCCACGCATTAAAGGTCAACGTATAAAACTTCAAGATATCATCGATGGTGCTTATAATCCTTTAACGAGTAATAATGGAAGTTGGATTAACTGTAAGTATGAAAAGCTTTTATTGTTGGATGAAAATTGTTCTTTGAATGGACATTGAGCAGTTGCTGAATTCCAACAATATCCATCCGAGGAACTAGTAATAAAAGAACAGAATTGTATGTAACGATTGGCTATTTACAGCTGAAGAGTTTCTATATCAGAATCAATGGGGCGAAATAGCATTATTGAGTGTTGGAAATTTATCTGAACGGATATTAATGTCGAATACAACTTATGTGAGTATCATTAAATTCCCTCCATTTATTTTTGATTCCTTTTTTTCTGGATGACACGTTTCTTTTGTGATTGAATGAGTGTGAGATTGAAGTGATATTAAAGTCTGTCGTCATATTTCTTATATGCTTAAATTCAATTTCCTAGTCAGGAAATATGCCTTTCAACCGCTCAAAACGGTCATCTTCCTTGACATATTTCCTTTTCAATTTCTCATTTTTCCCTTTAAATGACATCCTTTTTTCATTGTCATTAATCATAATTGGCATCAATAGAGAGACACGCAAAAAAATATAGATAGCAACTCTAGCTTTTATTAATGACAACAATCGAACGACACTTGTTATTAAATTCAATTTATCATAAAAAAATAGAACCGAAATCAAGTAATATTAATGATGATTTTTCGCAAAATTAAGTGTCATTACACGAAATCACTTTACTGTAGATATTTTAAGCAATTTTCCTTAATTTTTATTATCATCAAATTTATTGCCATGAATGAGGTAAGGTAGTGGGGGGAAAACAGAAAATAAAAAGTTTTTGTGTCGCTTCCAGTTGGCATTGCTTTTCATCGTAATTTTCTGTTCATGAATTTGTGTGTTGGGGGTTGTGTAATGATTTTGTAAAATTCATATTAAAGTGAAACGAAGTTAGATCAAGTTGATCCTTATAAAAACTATTTAAGTCTTAGAAATACCCTGTTTGACATCTCAAAATGAATTTCTTATTAAAAATTTTTTAGACATCATTTACAAATATTCCTTCTGATAATTGCTATCATAACTCATTGCACAGAATGAGTGGGGACTGCAAAAACATAAAAATAAACAAAAATTATTAAGGAAGTTATTGACAATTGAATTTGGTACCAACTTGCTATTCCTTATCAAATCTCCCCCAATTTTCATAAATTTATAGTGAAAATTTAATTTTATTATTGTTTTCTCCCCTCTCAAGACATAATGGAATTTTTATGAAAATGTGGGAAATAATTCATAAATCAAAAAAAGAAAATAGCTAAAAAAATTATTGACGCTTCAAAACTTTCCACAAAGTCGTCAACAAATCAAATATTTTTTATTTATTTATTTTTAGCCACGAAATAAATTTTTATCTTTGTGCCTTTTGATGCCCAGTCTTATTTTTTTAGTGCTAAATCAAGAAAGTCACAAAAATATTCAGCGGAAGAGGAAAGTAAATGGAAGCATTAAATTTTCATTTGAAAACTTTCTACTTACTACGAAACTTTTCTTTGAAAGTCAAAACAATGGATTCTTTTACATTTGTTCCGCTAAAAGGAACCTCTAATGATGCCGTCCTTCGAGTTAACAAACAGCACTTCTTCTTTTCGTTTCTATGGAAATTTTGAGATGTTTAAAGTCTTCTTTTTGGTCATTTTGTCCTTTTTGGAAGAAATGGGCTTTTGAATACTTGGAAGGACAAACACAGTGATTTTAAATTAGAGGTAAAAGGGCTTTTGGTTTGTTTAATAAGATTATTATTGGCATGTCTTTTAATACCTGAAATTAAACGTTCAAAACGATATCTTTTGGTCTTGACTGTAAAACAAAATGGCGGTCAAAGCAAGAATTTAGAATATCATTAATATTTATTAAATTGCTCTTTGTAAAGACTTTAAAACTTTGCAGACATAGTTGTGCTATGTTTTTGCACCATTTACAATCAATATTCCACAAAATCTACCAATTATTGCGTTGAAAATCCAATAAACTTTCTTTAGTGGGAAAATAAAAATGGCGGCAACTTAAGCACCAAATTGTCAATTAATAAACATTCAACATTTTTTCTATAAAACTGCCATAATATGTAGGAAATCTCAACAATTATTTTCCATAGAAGTTCGTCACTTCTTTTATATTTTCAATGACTTTCCATCAATTTTCTCTTATTATTCTCTTACGCCATTGCTTTACATTCCACTTGAAGAAGCATTATCATTATTATTATTCTCTTTTGCCTTTATATTCTTGTTATGTTGTCGTCATTGTCGCGTGTTTAAGGAACAAAATGTGAGTTAGTGCGAGTGTAAAATAAAAAGTTTGAATGACTGAATAGGCTCTTCAAAAAAAATATATTGTATATTTTATACTTTTTTTTGTAAAGTTTAGACAGTGAATGGAAAAAAGCTTTTCATCTCAACTTTTTTTTCTTTCTTTTGTCTTCTTTGTTTTCGTAGAAAAATTTAGCGCCAGCAAAATTCTCATTATCAGCCGACAAGAAATACTTGCTGCTGGCACAAAATGTACAAAAAATTTTCCGTCATTCATATTTAGCACAATATACAGTTTATGATATACAGGCAAGGTAAGAAGAAATTTCCAAAAAGTCAGTCATTAATTTATTAACTTGTAGCAAAACTCATAAACTTCATTGCCATTTATACCGCCCCATTATATCCAAACCATATAATTTCAATCTAAAGCAATAATTTTAATTTCGTCTATTCATAGCGAATCGATAAGCTTAACGCCAAAAAGTGAGGATGAATGGCCATTTCTATTGCATGCACAATTCACACCACGTGGACACTCACTGGTTATGGTGTATAATTACGACATATATTATAAGACGGGACCAAAGTCAGCACAATCATATAGAATAACAAAAACTGGTGTACCCGGCATCATTTATAATGGAGTGCCTGATTGGTTATACGAAGGTTTGTATTTATTATTGAATTAATGTTTTAATGGAAGTTGATTTAGGATTGAGTAAATTTTTGATTAAATTTCAGAGAATTCAAAATTAATTACAAAACCTTCTCAGAATTAACTCCTACATTAGTTTCAAACTGTAAATTTTTTTTAACTGTAAAACTTTAATATCGCTACAAATTCAACATAAATAATAATCAAGCCAATAAAGTGATAAATTATAATTTTCAAATTACAACAAAACTTCACAGCTGCATCAAAACCAATCATCTCATTATCGTATAATTGGCATAATGCTTTCGGTCATGTTATTGTCATCATTAATTGCATTCAAATTAATCATTCATTTCCAATCAACATGAATATTGGCATTTATGGGCCCAAAATAAAACAATAAGCCTCCCATAAAGCACGTTTATTAGCTATGAAAACCACACACAGAATAAAAAAAAACTTTTTCACACAATTAAGTACTCAATCTCATTTGAGAGATGCTCAGTCATTATCTCGTCTATTATTATTGCAATTTTACGTTTGAACAATGAAAAATCTGACAGCATATACACGCAATTTAATGATAAATTGTCTTCTTGCATGTTGCTTTCATATTTTCAAAAAAATTTCATAACACATCATAATATGAATATGGAGGAATAATATGAATAAAAGGAAAAAAAAAAGTTTTTTATTTGTGATGGAAAATAAAAAGTGACATGATCCTACACACAGACAAAAAGTTTATTTTTAAATAAGAAGTAAAGTGGTTATGTGGGGGTAATTAGGCAGATTTAAGTGAAAATGTGTCAGGAATTATTTTAAAAGATTTTATAAATTTTTTATTAGATTTTAGAATTAAATTAAAAGTTTATTTAAAATTTATTTTATGTCAGTTTTATTGAAATGGTAGCAAGCACTAATAATTTAATGACGGTAGCTACTATTGTAAAAGACATTTTAATAGACAACTTAGTTCGAATCCTAATGGAAAATTAATGATCATTTAAAACCATTAGGATAATCATAAAATCTTAACCTACCAGGTCTCGAACCCATGCACTTTATGACATCTCCTAGCTAATTAATTTAAAGATACAATTTTAATTTCATAACCTCAAAAAAATTCCACAAACACATATTTTTAACAAAGCCAATCAAAATCATAATTAATGTCATAACACAACCAACCAAACATACACACATACATTCCACAGCATAAATGCCTTCATTCTGCTTTTATTGTTGTCTTTATTTAAAAATAGACTCTCTTTTGTGTGATATTCCTTTATTGTCACATGACATTTAATGTATGTCATGTGTAATATCAACAAAAATGATACTTTGGGGAGCTTTCATTTTTAAATAAATTAAATGATGGTAAATTAAATGATTTCTTTGAATATTTTTTGGATTTGAATGCTTGAATATTTTTTGTGGGATATTAAGTTACATAAGAATTTTATTAAATTGGTTTGTAGTTAAATCTTAAAGAATCTGCAATAAAAATTATTTTGTCCAATCATGTGTGCATCGTCTAACAATATTAAATGCCTGGAGTCTAATCGTAGAACCTAAAGCAAGAACAAATTCTATCTCATTCTGAAATATACTATTTAATAGACGATTATATCTTTACTATTCCCAAAGCGTCTATAAAAATTCAAGTTTCACCTGCAAACTATAGCACTTTATCTCACATTTTCATTTATTCCTCGTTTAATGCACAACAAAACTTTTTTTTTCTGAAAATCACCTTAAAAATATTTTTTGCCATTCACAAAAGCATAGCAATTACGGAAGCTTTCATAATTGCCAAATCGTAAAAAAAGCAATAAAGCAACAACATTTATAGCGATGGTCATGCACAAGAGGAATAAATTATCAGAAATGGCAGTCATGAAATGTCATAAAATTTTTTAAAATTGTTAAAAGATTATCTGTTGAATAATACAAAAAGATCAGGCATTATTATTTTTTTTTGAATGATTAAATTTGGATAATAATGAATAAATTGATATTGGATATGCTGCAGTTTGTGATATAATTTAAATTAATGAAATGGAACTTTTATGATTATTAAGAATTTTAAATAAAGTTTAAGCTTTTTAAAGCACTTAAATAAGCTTTTAAGCTTGCTTTAATCAATGATTAAAGTATTTTTTTGAAATTCAAATTTTTAAAATTTTGTTTTTTGCAACGGTTTTTTGAAATTAAAACTTTTTCTTTAAAATTTTAAACTTTTTCATTCCAGAGGAACTCCTCAACAGCAACACAGCAATCTGGATGTCAAACGATGGACACTTAATGCTATATGGAGTATTTAATGACACAAACGTCATGGAGCAAAAATTCCCTTGGTATGGATCAACAACTGATAACGGAAATGTTAATCTGTATCCGGAAATTAGATCGCTAAGGTAAAATTTATCCACATTTTTTTATTTCTTATTCGTTGCAAGAGAGAAGGAAATTTTATGGCTTGCTGCTCGCTTATCTTTTATTCATTAATTACATTCTCGTACTTTTCACATCCAGTGAGCAACAAAAAAGAAAAATGTTTCCATCTTGACGATGGAGTGCTGCAATTTCATCCGATGAATAACTCATGAAATTTAAGGAAGTGAGAAACTTTTAATGCACTTTTTGCTGCTTTTTGCTTTAAATTTTTGTGACATTTTGACAATTTGCTTGTCCTTTTGTCCTAATTGTGTCAATTTTGTACAGAAATTGGTAAATATTTTAAGCTGCAAATGTAATGATTTTTTTATTTCAATAATAGCTAATTTGACTCGAAATACCTGCTTTAAATGTTTTGGACAGTCACAGCTGCTGTGAAATCTCGATGACTTTATAAAGTGATTTATAGCTTCTTCCAGAATCCAACTACCTGCTTACAATTTCACACTCAAAATATTCCAACACCAATTTCGTCCTGCTCAATTAAATACCAAATCTCATCCAGTATTTTTTAAGAATCCAGCTGTTGTATAAAAAACGACCATTCTGGTCAAACAAGCATTAATTCTCTCTGTTTACATGAGCATTTCAAACTCATTTCCTTTATTTCTCCCCATTCGATTCCACCGAGAGACCAAAAAAACTTTTAACTTTTATCGACATACAAGTGAAAGCAAATCTTCTTGCTGCTTGTTTTTGCCTGCAAAAAAAAAAAAAAAAAAAATGAAAAACTTTTTGCCTTAGAGAGAAAAAAAAATTAATTTGTGCTTGGCACGACTTTATGTTAAGAATAATTGCTGAATGCCAAGCGCTCCATGTTTGTATTGAGAATTGCTTGGATGATGAAAATTGAAAAATTAGCAGGGTGCTCTTGGAAGTTCATCGATGCTTACTCTAATGTTCATTTACATGCTCGTGTCTTTAATAAATTTTCATTCTTTCGCATCATTATGGCTCGTTAATTCCCATTTTACTGCTGCTTTAAGACTCAAATAAAAAAAAATCATCGTCTTTATTTTTGTGAATGTAAAGTAAAGTTCACAAGTAAGTATTGGAACTGGATGAAAACAAAAATCTCAGCGTGAAGTTTCAGTTTACAAAATACATGTAATTGGATAGAAAGTTTACGCCTCATGTACGTCGCATGTGCGTGCGTATTGTTACTGTGTTCAATGAAAATTGGCGTGATAGACGAACAAGGAATCCACGTCAATCGATATTCAATGAATAATCAAACAACATTTTCTGTTGAAATCGGGTGCTTACTTGCTTGTTGTCATAGTGTGTCTTCATGTGGAAATTTGATTTTTGTTTTGGTAATTTTATAGCATAATGAAGTCTGTGATTAAATAGTTGAGGTTTTTAACTAGTTAGCAATTTTTAAACAAAAATGGGACTAAATATTTTATTTAGTTTAAAACGTAGAATTTGTAACGGTATTTAAAATTTTAAATTTTTTTAAAAATTTTTACAATTGAAAAAAAATTAAAAAAATTGACAGATTGCTGAGAATTGAACCTACGAATTTCAAATACCATTCCAATGCTACACCAACACGACAAACGAATCTTTATCACATCAACATTTACTTCTCGTGCTTAAAAAAATCGGTTCCAGCATGTGAAACAAACGTGTGAACTTAAGATGATTTGAAGGCACTTTGAAACTAAAATTGAATCTAAATCGATACAAATTTTGCTCCAATCCATCCACAAAAAGAAGCTTCTTTGTTTACCTTGTATTCAACATAAATCACGCACACACAAACATGTTGCCTTTTTTCCATCCCCATTCATATTCACATTCAGATTGAGCGTTCTCTTTATTTATGCAAATCACATCGATAAGTGAAACAATATTCAGCAACACAATACAAATACCACAAAAAAATAAAATTGCAATTTCAAATTTATTTTTTTTTTCTTTTCCATCGATTCTTCGTGACAAGCCAGAAAATGAATTCATAATCAAATAGAAACACAACACTTTGACCTCAAATGGTATTTGACATGAATACATAAAATTTTCGGTTTGTCAAGCAATTCAATTTTGTTAAATTTTATTTGAGTTTATTTTGGTTTAATTTTGGAAATTGGAAAATGTTTGATAAATAATTTGTGCTGCACATATGAGATGTATGTGGTTTTATCGGTCCAGACATGCCATATGCTGTAATATTGAGGAGGAAAAGATTAATTGAAATTGGCGTTGCTGATTGTATTTTGGTTGGCAACATTGTGATTTATGAATTTTAACTTAATTGGAAATTAATTTCATTTTGCAATGAAAATAGAATTTTGGAAATTTGCAAGGCCCTAGAACTAATTGCATTTTACCTACACTCACTACTTTTTTACTCCTTTTCTCCTCCTTTTTTACTGATATTTTGCTACACTTAGTACACTTTGTATTACAATGCTACACTTTGAACAATTTCACTAATTTTTAAATGCACTTTACTACACTTGTCTAAACTTTACTACACTTGGCTGCACTTTGCTAAACTTTACTACTTTTTAATACTTTTTTGATGCACCTGCATGCACTTGCATGCACTTTACTAAATTTTGCTGCACTTTGATGCACTTGACTCATGCTTTAATGCACTTCATTTAATTCCACAAAAAATGAATTAAAATGTCAAAAATTTATGAATATTTTGGAAAACTAAATTTACTGAACAATTTTTGACAGAACTTAAAAGATGAGTATGAAAAATTAAAATTTAAGTTAACATTTCAAACAGTTTAACTTATTTTCTTAAACAAACATGAAATTCTTTTCAATTTTTTAAAGAATGCACGAATTTTATTAAAATAGGTGCTTAAAACCTTAAAAAAATAATTACATCTTTTTTTTTAATTTATGATAATATCATTACTTTATTGAATCATTAACGGGTTTTGAAACCTTAAGATTGAGTTTCAACTACGGATTTATTATTTCTCGAATTTGTATGATTTTCGGGACTCTTGACAAATTTCAAACTCAAATATTTTCCAAACTACAAAAAAAAAAATTAGTCTTATTTAAAGCTTTAGTTGATGTCATTTACTGATAAAAATAATTCAAAACAATAATTTTAAAAATAATTTTTTTAATTTTCGAGTTATTGTAGTTTAAAGTTTTGATTTTTGTCCCAAAAATGGACGGGAAATCGTGAATCCCTACTTTCAACACTAGAATTTACAGACTTTTAATATTTTCATATTAGCATTCATATAGACTAGTAAGCAGATCAAGATGATGCAGAACCACCTCCTCAAACAAAAGTACTGCCAATTTTTTATGTTCGAAAATTGTACAATTTTTTTTTTGTGATTTTGTTTGTACAACTTTCAATATTTTTTACCCTAAATAAATTTTGCCCTACTAACTGTAGTGACGTTAATTCAATATTTTCGAATGAAATATTTTATAATTTGAGCAAGAAACAATAATTGTTATTAAAACTCGAAGTTTTTTTCTTTTTGATCATTTACTGATTACTGCATCAAAAATACGCTAAAAACTCTCAATTAAATACGATAAATTTCGCATTTCTTAAAAAAATTAAAAATTTATAAAATATAAAAGTTCATTTATGGATTGAATTTTATCCTTGTTAAGCAGTATTATTCTAATTTGATCTAGTTATCAACTTTTCATTGTTTAATTAACAATTATTTAGTTTTTTTGGCCCATTAAAGTGTAAAATAAAATCACTACACTTGCTGCACTTTAACTACACTTTCACTGCACTTTCACTAAATTTACTACACTTTGATGCACTTTTATGCACTTTACTCCACCTAACTAATTTTTACTGCACTTTGCTGCACATGGACGATTTTTCAATGCACAATTTTGGGAGTTCTATGGCCTTGGAAATTTGAAAGGATTTGGACGAAGCAAAAATATTTTGAAATTTTCAAAATTTTAAAAACAAACTTTTTTAATTTTTAAATTTCAAATATTTAAATTTTTTTTTTTTTTGTTATTTTTGTTATAAAATATCTAAAACATAATATCATGATTTAAAGTTAAACTTTTAATACGTCCTTACACTTCTCCATCATCAAGCTAACCACTATCCATTACAAAGTTTTTCTTTCCATAAATTTAATTCCCCCGTTTTGTTCAACATGCACGAATTTCACTTTAATTGAACGATCCATCATACATGTTACTTTTTTGTTTACATACATAATTTTATTCGCGTGTAGCAGAAGCCATTAATGTGAATGAGTATCGTAATGAAAAAAAGCTTTAAAAAGCTTAGAATCAATCAATATTTACTTACATAGAAGGTTACGAGTACATGTCATGTAAGCATCGATGAGAAACATTTTCACATCAAAAGTTGATAAAAAAATTCAAATTTTAATTAGGTATGGGGCCGTTCATTTAGGTCGTTACGCTTTAACGAACTTTTTTCAAAAAAGAACAATAGAATTTTTGGAATTTCTATTATGTTATTCTAATTTAACCCCCCGGACGTATTAAGTGAACGGCCCCTATGAGAAATATTTAATTCAAAAATTTACATTAAAAGCTTCAATTTAAAAAAAAGAAATCATAATTAATTGATTAATGATGTTAAAAAATAATAATTGAGATATTACCAAGATGAATGAGCATAATTAATTGATATCGTTGCTAATAGAAAAAGGTTAAACTTGTACGAATCCCCTTCAAAAAAGGATTCAATCAAGTTTTTTAATTTAGTTTTTTGAGATTGACATTTTAATAATTTATGAGGGTTAAAAATAAATCTCTCGCTCATAAATGTTTAATGAGACATTTTTCATCTATTTCTGCTCCATAAATCATAAAAATAAAATATGATGAATATAAAGAAAGGTCGTTGGGATCAGTTTTAGTTCATCAAATGACTTTTTATAGAATTATCTGAAATGTTTTTAATACAAAGTATTGGATGGAATGGATAAAAAAGCTTCGAGAGGGGAAAATTGGATTTTTTTACTATTTTCTTAACTTTAAAATTTGTCTCAATAAATCAAACTATTTTGACAGCAATTAATTAACAGATGAAGTCTTAAATCACCCGAAACCCAAAACACCCGAACATTTTTTACCAAATCACACGCTAAATGAAAATCACGGGATTCCAGAAACTCCGCTTGGAAATGTAAGCGGGTGTTTTGAAATACAGTGATTTTCAAAACACCCGCTAATATTTTCAAGCGGGTGAAAAAATCACACGTGTGTTCATAATACCCGCTTGTATTTATAAGCGGAGGTTTTGAATTCACGTGTATTTCATATTACCCGAAAATTTTTGATTTTCGGGTGATTTGGGATATCGTGATTTTAGTTTTGTAGGGAGTTTTCCATAAAAAAAAATTCAAGAATTTCATTTTATTGTGCTTTTTTACTTTTCTGAACTTATGTAGGATATAGTGATATTTTTTAATATTTCAAAAATAACTATTCAGTTACTTCCAAGATTTTCTTGAAAAGCTGGTGAAAATTTTGCAATTATTTTTAATTAACTAAAAAAACTTAAAGAAACTAGTTTAAAATTTAAATGAGCTATTGATGTTTAATATGTTTAAGAAGGTATTTATTTCGTCTAATTTAATAAGTGAATCTTTGATGATTCTTTTTTTTGAAACCTTCGAATCTTCTTTCAGATATAATCTGCGTTTAAGTCGCATTTTACTTTAATTAGCTAGTATGTTTTGGCTTAAGAATTTAAGTCTTAACAAGTCAAGAAGCAGTTAAGAGCCTCAGTAGAATGATTGGTAAGGTGCTTGGCTTAAATTTAGTATGGTTTCGAAGGTCGTCGGTTCAAATCCAACCATTTCCAAATTTGTGATTTTCCAGAAGTTTACATACTTTAACTGCTTAATGTACGAGATCAAGTCATAATTGGAAAAATCGGAACAAGACCTGCAAGGTTACCATATGATTGGAATATTGTCGGAACGGATCTAAAAGTAATTACGTTGTATCCACAATAAATCAGAGCGATATCCTTAGTTTATTCAGTATCTAGATTTGAAATTTAAAATTTTGATCCTACATAATGGAATAATCATGTAATATAAAATGTACTCTATTACTCCTGACAGCATTTCGTCAATAAATGCAGTAAAATTCACCAAATGATACATTTTTGACTAGAACTGTCAATTATTTGATGGTTAAAAATATTTAGAAATATAATAATTTGAGTAAATATATTTAAAATTATTCTTCACTGAAATATTATTGATAAAAAGTTCAAAATATTCAAAAATTAAAGAGAACAAACAGCTCAAAAATATTCGCATAAGTAAACGCATTCAGTCAAAGAATTGTTAAAGAATCAACAGGAGTCAACAAAAACTATCCATTATTTTAAAAAAGACATAAATGATTTAGATCATAAATGAAAATAGCACAATCAAATGAAATTCTTGAATTTTTTTTTATGGAAAACTCCCTACAAAACTAAAATCACGATATCCCAAATCACCCGAAAATCAAAAATTTTCGGGTAATATGAAATACACGCGAATTCAAAACCTCCGCTTATAAATACAAGCGGGTATTATGAACATACGTGTGATTTTTTCACCCGCTTGAAAATATTAGCGGGTGTTTTGAAAATCACTGTATTTCAAAACACCCGCTTACATTTCCAAGCGGAGTTTCTGGAATCCCGTGATTTTCATTTAGCGGGTGATTTGGTAAAAAATGTTCGGGTGTTTTGGGTTTCGGGTGATTTAAGACTTCATCAATTAACAAAATTAAAAATTTTGTTTTAAAAAATTAAAAATTTTGTTTTAAAAAATTAAAAATTTTGTTTTAAAAAATTAAAAATTTTGTTTTAAAAAATTAAAAATTTTGTTTTAAAAAATTAAAAATTTTGTTTTAAAAAATTAAAAATTTTGTTTTAAAAAATTAAAAATTTTGTTTTAAAAAATTAAAAATTTTGTTTTAAAAAATTAAAAATTTTGTTTTAAAAAATTAAAAATTTTGTTTTAAAAATATCAAAACGAACCAATACTTACTTTTAATGAAATTTTTTAATTTTATTTTTCTACTAATTCAATATAAATAAAGCATGCATAAATATTTATTCATTTGAAAAAAATTTGCATCAAAGCCTTTTTGTGTTTCCAATTAAATTTCCTCGGAATGATGCAGAATAAAAGCAAATTTCAATTTAAAAAATGTGCATGCTGCAATCAAAATAGAATTTTTTTTAAAAAAAATCCTAATTGAATTACTCTATCAACACATGAAAGCAAGAGCAAAAGCTCGGATGGAAATACGAACAAATTCAATTAACATTAATTACAAATCCTATCATGATCTTTATGGAGAAAATAATCAAGTGTTGAGACGATGAATATTTTGCATAAAATATTGATAATTTTATCACACATACACTCACTTAAGTCTTAATTGAGTAAAATTATGGAAATCTATTATTAGTAAAATAGTTTACATAAATTTTCTGAATAAACATTATTATGATTTATGTAAATTGGGTTCCATTAATTCCATAAACATGTGGCAATAATAATGAAAAGTTTATGGCTGTGTGCACTTGGAATTGCATGATTTTCGAGAATGTGGTACATAGTTAAGTGCTGATTAATTATTTAAAGAGTTTGTTTGTAAAATGCAAAATTTTTCAATTTTTCTGATTTACGAATATAATTTTAATTTAAAAATAAAGTTCTTAAAAATTCTGACATCAAAAAAGCAATTAGAGACATATTTTGGACTGTTTTAATCAAATTGCTTCCTATGATTAAAATAATTAAGAATTTAATTCAAAAATCTTTTTCAAGCATCAAAATCAAATCAATACTCTCAATTTAAATCTACATTCCACATAAAAGCACAAACTATAAAATTAATTGAATCAACGTTCTCAAAATAAAACAGAAACGAGAAGCTTTCATCACTTTCTATTAAGATTTAACTATCACAATATTATATTATTTAACCCGACAATATTTCCATATTTCTACATAACATAAAGTGCAATTAAAATTTTTTTATATGCAAATGAACATAAATCTCAATGCTGTTTCTGTGCTGATTTTTCATTAAACTCTGGATATAACGATAATGGAGAAATAATTAGAGGAGGGAGGAATAATTTTCTATGCAAAATCTGTAAATAGTTTTGTTTTTGTGCTATACTTGTATGCTGAAAAGTAGACGAGAGGATTAATTGGATATGCAGCTAGAACAGACAATTGTGTGCTTTAAAGGGGAAAATGGAAGAATTTGGGGAAATTTAAGTGAAAAAATTAAGAATAATTTTAAGAGTAAATTAGAATTTTTTGCCATTTTGTTGGCTATGAAGCTTGCAAAATTTTTAAAATTATTTTTTTAAAAATCATATCCTAATTACTCTCTTCCCATTTTGCTACAAAAGCCTGCGTTCCACAATCTCATGATAAGAAAATTTCATTCTAAAAATATTCATAAATATTTATTTATCAAAAACCAGCCCTAAAAACACAAACAAAAGAAAGACAACATTCAAGGACATCCCTTCGTTTTCACATAGCGACTTCGATAAATTTTTGAGTTTACATTCGCAACTCAACAGCTCAGCAATCTTAAATTTTATGAATATTTTTTTTCTTCTATCTTCTATGATACGAGTGGGTAGAAAAGAAAAACTTACACAAAGCACATAAAGTAGAAAGATAAATGACAGAATGAAGAGGAAGAAGAGGAAGAAGCAACAGCACAAACCCCGAGAAAGATAAAGTTTTGAATCAACATTTTACTTTTTTCATGCATGACAGGAAAATTTTAACGAATTTAATAGTTTTCATTATCATTCAATTCAGCAAAAAAGAAATGTTTTTACATCAACCTTTTTGGGGATTATGAGGAAGTGTGGTGGAAATTGAATGAGAGTTTGGGTTGGTGTTTGACGTGTTTTTGCTAATTTAATGAAGTTAGGTATAGTTGGTTGATAGATCAATAGTTGAGAGGTACTTGTTAAAAATTTCAATTCAAGGCATGGGTTCAAAACTCGAAAATCCAATATTGAGATTTTTAGCGCATTTTTGAAAACTTGTTTTCAAAAAGGAAGCTCAATCATGCACTTTGATCGGTCGTTCGGTCGTTCGGTCGTTCGGTCGTTCGGTCGTTCGGTCGTTCGGTCGTTCGGTCGTTCGGTCGTTCGGTCGTTCGGGTCCCAATTATCTCTTGATCTAGACTTCGTAGCAAGCTCGGAATAGTTTTAATAGCTTCATTGAATGTTTTTATTCCCGCCGTTTATATTGTAAAGTCAAAAAACACTCATTAAATAGCTTAATTCATCGATTTTATATTTCAAAAAAATATGTAAACAATGCAGGGCAAAGCTATGCTGATGATAAGTTTGAATTTTTTCTAACCGTTAAAAAATTTGAAATTTTTTTGACCGTTATTTCGGATTAATTTTTTTTTTCTTTTATACAAAACCAATATAAGTGCGTTTAGAAATTTGAAAAATAATGAATGTGTTCAGAAATTTAAATTTTTCGCTAATGGAAAATTTTGAATTTCAAAAAACCGGTAAATCGTGAAGCTATTATTTGCATTGAACATTATAAAAATCAATTTTAAAGGAATTTTGATCTTTAGTTTTAAACTTATTATTGAAATGAATTATGATTAAAGAAACAGCAATAGAGTTTTAAAACTCGACATTCTTTTCTATTTAATCAATTGCTAATCGCTGCGTCAAAAATGCGCTGAAGTCCCTCGATATAAACGAGGACTTTTGTAATTTTTTTGAATATAAACGAAATTATAGACTAAAAACTCGGGGTATTCCTTAAGCTTTAAGATAAAGCAGACTCAGACATACTTAATTTACAGAGTTGCAACGCCGGCGGCCTGCGCTGGCGAAAACCGTACAAATTCTTGATAATTTCTTGACAATTCTTGATCAAAACTGTACAAACTATCAAGAATGATAGTTTGTACAGTTTTGATCAAGAATTTGTATGGTTTTCGTCGCCGCAACTCTTCTTAATTGGCTATTCAATTAAAAATCAAAGCTTTTTGAATTTCCTATCAGCTATTTTACAACTCAACAACAACAAACATTAAATAACAAATTATTAAGAGAAACTTTCACACATTTTTAAAAGATTTTTGCTAATTGAAAAAAAAATTGTTAAAAATAGACGAACGGTCAAAATAGATGACATACTCCAAAATCTTTCACAATCCCTTACTAATTTCTAAAATTAGCATCACATATATCATCATCCAGCCAGCAATAACGATCATTATTTTTCACACTTAAAAAGCCTCCCAAAAACTCTTTTTATAAACTTTGCAGCACTAGGAAAAAGTTACATGAACTATGCCAATGAAAATTCATGGTTGGATTAATACAAAGAGTTAATATTGTATTAAAAAAAGGAAAAGTTTATGATGTGAAGTGGGGCTGTCGGTGATGATATTATAAGTTTGTTTTTAATAAGCAAAAAAAAAGTTTTTGATTCAAAACTAAAATAAACTTTTAATAGTTTATAAATTTTACATGCTGTTGGGTTTTGGGTTTATGATAATTTTAATTCAATTAATTATTTTTTAAGATGGGATTTTTAATGAGCTTCTTCTTATTTTTATGGTAGATTTATTGAATGATATTTTCAATTAGAGAATTAAGTGCAATAAAAGCAGTCAATTAGAATTTTAAGAAATATTTAATTTTCAAAAATATTCAAAGTAAACTACTGAATTAGAAAATTAGATTATTAAAACAAATCAGTCATTCAGACGGTTCAACAAGGTGTTATCATGTGTAAGCAATTACTTCATCCATGTTTCCCTCAAAATTTCCCCATAAAAATTCATCACACACACTTCCTAGTTTCCCATTTGAGAGAACAATTTATTGTTCTTATTTCATTTCACAAAACTCAACAAGCTCGTTATAACTTCTAATGAAATACACACAAACATTAAACCAGTAAAGCATTATAAATAACCGCATAGAAACCAATTGATTAGCAGTTCAAACAAGAACTCTTAATGATTATTAAGGGAAATAATGGAATGGAAAGCATTCGAGAGTATTTCAACAACAGTTTCTGTTCATGCCTCAAGAGAGCTTTACATGAAAAAAATTGAATGTCGCAATGAGAGCTGTATTTTAAAAACTTTTTTTTACATCCATTTTCTCAAATTGACTTTCATAAACGATGATGGATTATTGTCTGAGGGATTGTTAAGTAAAGATATTAAGGAGCACAGGAATTGTAATTTTTTAAAAGCATGCAAAAACTAAGAAGACAAAATATTATTCATTGTATGAGTCACAAACCTACCCCACTTTTTACGACTTTCCATTAAAATATTCATACAAATTTTTCTTGCATATAATTGACTTGTAATCCTAACATCTCTATTTATAAACGTGCATGAGTATCTTCATCCTCACATCTCTCACATATGTGTGATTGCATGCATTTTACAGGGACTTAAATTTTCAATGGCAATTTATTCTCACTTACTTACTTGACTTTGTCATTATATGTCTTTCTTAGTTCTCTGGTGGAAAGATTGGGGATGTGTTTGGGTTGAGTAATGGAAGCGATGTTTTAAAGGCTCAACCCCCAAAAATTTTTTATAGAAGTTTAAATATGAAAAAATGAAAAAATTACTCAGGATTTGAACCCACAACCAACAGTTCTGATTATCAACTTTCAACCACATGAGCTACTGTTAACATTTCCCTGACGCTCAATATCCAACAAAAATTTCATTTAAAGCTACATCCATGAAGTAAAATCCCCACAATAATTCATTTTATCACTCTACAATTTGCCGCACATAATTCTTCAGGTTGTAAGGAAAGCAATGCACACATTCAACAGCAACAAATATAAAATTTTCTTCTCTCCTTTCTCACTACAGTTGAGCTTAATTTGAAGCTTTACAACAAATTTTCTTTTTTTTATTTCCTTTACATCTCGTTGATTCTCATAAATCTTTCTCACATCTAATCCTTATCAAACAGATATCCAAAGCCAGGAACAATTTACAATCCAACGATATTGTTAAAAGTTGCAGACTTGGCTGATCCAAAGAGCATACGTGTACGAGATTTAACGCCACCTCCAATATTGCATCACAGGTATGAAATGGAATATAAAACTTATATACATGAGTATGATGACAGGAGAAATTTCAATCAAGCATAAATCAATTTACGTGTCTGTATGTGAGAGAGGTTGAACTAGTTTATGCATGTGTGAATTTTATCAGGAATTTGTTGCATATTTCGGTTGATTGAACTTGTCAGCTGGATGCACACATGCCTGTTAAATTTAAACAAATTTTTACGTCAATATCAGGAATAAAGTTCAACAGCAACAATGTATGCTTACCTCGTCATCCTCATGAGAATTTATCGATTTGCAATTTCTTCCTCCACTCACTTCCTCATTTCTAACTTCCTCCCTTACTGATTTCTTTTTTTGTCGTTTGAATATCTAAATTGTCACACAGAGAGCATTACTTTGCAAGCGCAGCATGGGTAAGCCAGACAGAAGTCAGTGTTGTATGGATGAATCGAGCACAAAATTTGTCAGTTGTCACACTGTGCAAGTCACCTATGTGGTATTGTCAAGAGGTGAGTAAATGATTAAGTTGAAGATATCAATAGTAAGTCACAGTATGATTATGTAAAAGAAAAGAGGGAAAGGTTGGAGATTAATGATAAGGAAGTCATTGTTTTTGATTCTTTAGAACTATATGCAAAGTTTTTAAAGTTCAAAGGCTGAGAAACATTCTTAAAATTACATCATAAAATTCTTTAAGATGAATTAACTTTAAGATCAGTGAATATTTGATAGAACTGCAAGATATAAGTCGTTCGCGCGTTTCTTGAAGTCTTGCACCATTCTTTATCATACCCATGCTTACTTAGAAACAATTTGTCAAAAATCGCTCCATACCCAAAATTTCATGCTAAAAAAATCTATCATATTCCAATACAGACTCATAAAACAAGCGGAGACGGAAGAGGATGGGTGGATGAATTATCAATTCCATTTTTCTCAACAAATGTCAGCACATATATTGCAATATCACCAGTTCGTGAAGGTTCATCAGGTATGTGAAATGAATAAAAATTCGATTTGATTTCTTCTATTGCTATATATGCTATATATACACTTCTGTCCATTAACTTTTATGAATAGGACATTATCGTCATTTAATACACGTTCAAATCTCAAAAAAGAGAATCGTACCTTTAACACATGGTCGTTATGATGTCAATAGAATTGTACATTGGGATCAAATGAATAACTACGTGTAAGTTTATCATTGATAATGTCGTCGGATTGATAATGATGGCTATTTATTAATCACATGCTGTTGCACAGATGTATCAATTTGACTAAACTAAAAAGTAATTTTTTCACATCATTAACGAGTCATTTTTCAAATTAGGTATTTTTTGGCAACACCTGAACACTTCCCAGGACATCGTCATCTTTATCGTGTCAGTTCAATTCCACCAGCTGTTGGTATTCCATTAAAATCACCATTATGCCTCACATGTTCGGAATTGGAAGTTGATTTTACTAGAATGACAGAGGCAGCCGCAAAATCACGCGTATCGTGGGAAAGTGAGGAAGAAAATGGCGATCAAATTTCACTGGCAACTATATCTGGTCAATATGGTGGAACAACAAGCGATGACATAGCATGTCAATATTTCAATGCAATTTTTGCACCAAATAACAATGAATATGCCTTAATTGAATGTTTAGGACCGGATATACCCACAAGTTGGATATACAAATTTGATGTTAAAAGTGATACGGAACCGATTAGTCCAATATATTTGCTTCAAAATAATACAGACCTAAAGCAGCGTATATCCAAAATTGCTATGCCACAAATAAGAACGTTTCCTGTCATGATCTCGGGTGGTTTTCATGCACAAGCTCGAATGTTTTTACCACCAGGATTACGAGAGGATGAAATAACAAAATACCCAATGGTCGTTCATGTGTATTCAGGTCCAGGCACACAACTTGTAACCGAAAAGTGGAGTGTGGATTGGAATACATATTTGGCTGGCACAAAAGATTACATTGTTACTGAAATCGATGGACGTGGCTCGTCTGGTCAAGGATATCAATTATTACATGAAGTCTATCGTCGCCTCGGGACAGTCGAAGTTTCAGATCAATTGGAAGTATCAGAATATTTGCGCGATACATTACATTTTGTAGATAAAAAGCGAATGGGCATTTGGGGTAGGTTAAGTAGCATCTGTGTCGATGATTATTAATGAGTCTGTTGGGAGAATAATGGAAAAAAAATTCTACGATTGCTGTTCAGGCTTGTAAAAAATTTCAAGGCTATAAAACATCATTTCCAATATTTTCTCAGCAGAAATAATTTTTTTATGTCTTATTCCATTAAAAAATATTTTTTTTTATTTCTCTTCATTGTCTCCGTCACCCAAACCAATCATCTAAAAATAAACATTAGGATGGAGCTTTGGAGGATATGTTTCAGCATTATCACTGTCAACATCGTCACTCTTTCAATGCGGCATTTCTGTTGCTCCGGTAACAAATTGGAAGCTTTATGGTAAGTGATGTCAAATATAGATTTTAGTCGATGCTTTGTTGACATTGGGAATGATTGTTGTAAATGGAAAAAGAATTTTTTTGGCTTTATGACTTTCTGTGTCTTGAAACCCATAAGATTGAGGTTCTAGGGAAATAACAGATTCTTACTAAAAATATCATTTGTATACTGATTAGATCACAAAATTCAAAATAGTTAAAATCCGTTACAAATTCTGAAAAAAAAATTATTTTCGGTTAAAAATCACTCAAAATCAAATTTTCTACTCTATCAAATAGTTTCAACATATGCTGAGCGCTACATGGGAATGCCAAATCTAACAGACAACTATCAAGGATATGTAGAAGGAGACTTATCGAAACATGTGGATCAATTGAAAGACAAACAATTTTTATTGGTAAATTTCTTACTCATGTTGAATACTACAATATCATACTCATTTATTATTCATACGATTCAGATACATGGAACAGCTGACGATAATGTACATTTTATGCAAAGTATGGTTCTATCGAAAGCTCTTACAAATCGTGGTGCTCTTTTCAAGCAACAAATTTATCCTGACGAAGGACACAATCTTTCGGGTGTAAAGACTCATCTATATCGTTCAATGACATTATTTTTCGAGGATTGCTTCAAGAAACAGGTAACGATGAATCGTTAAAATTACATTTATCACTCAACAATGGATCGGAATTTCCTATTGAAATCTAATAAAAAAAAATGCTAACCTTAAAATATGTGTGGTCGATTTGGGGTTGATTGGATGTTATGTGATACTGATTAGGTTAAGGAGATAATGCTGTTATATAGTAACGCATATAAAAATATCAATGCTACTTAACATTCACACCACCCCACCATCCAAAATTCCTCTCCATCGAAACCAGTCCATTAGTGTCATATTTCTGATAATAAATTTCATTACAACAGGTGCCATTAGAGGTAAAAGCTGGCTTACAAAACGGAGGAACAGTCGAGCCATCAAATTAAATGTAATGAATGTGAATGTGATTCCATTGTAATGTCGGTTACGTGATAATGGAATATTCAATGATCGAATGCAGAGGAGAAGCCCGAATTATTTATGGTCGGTGAGAACTTTTTTTCTGACATTATTTTTCTTTGGTTGTGAGGATCTAAGCAAGATTGTAATGAGGAATCATCTTCAAATGAGTTGGATAATTAAAAATTGCAAGGAGAAGTCAAAAATCTAAATATTTTCGTAAACATCATTTGAAGATGATCCCAAAGGGGGTAGCAACTATTTAGTCATGATTTGATCTGTGATAGTAAAAAATTTCCTCCATCAGCATAGCTGAATAAGCTTAAAGTCAGCAGAGGAATCAATTTAGTTACAAACCTTAAATCAACTCTTCAATACCTAAAAAGATCAAAAAGTTTAAAGAGTTACCACCCCTTGAAAATATAAATATGTTATATAATCGGCTCTATAAGTAATAAGAAAGTATATTTACATATAGGACATAAGTAGACACGACTTAAAAAGAGGTGAAAGATGACATAAAAAGCTAATAAATCACCAAAAGACTATCCATTGTTCTATCTCGAAAATTTCTATGATATAGAAACTAATAGATTAATTTGAACGTGGATGAAAAAAAGACAAAAATCTCTTGACAGTTGTGAAAGATGAAGCTACAGAAAAATTCCATGAATTTTTATTCCTTTGCTGAGATTGTGGATAAAAAAAAATTTCATCTTTTCTCGATAATCAATAAACTGACAATATATAAAAGAAGAAAATGAAATCTTTTCTCTCTGATAAGATAAATTGTAGAAAAATTCACATTTAAATTCACTTGAATAAGATTTAAAATTTAGATTGTAAGACAAATGAGCTTTTTTCGAGATCTTTATGGAAAGCTCAGTTCAAGTTTAACGTCGATGATTTTTTTTTTTCTTTGAGATGATTTTGTTAGAAATTTAATGTTTGATTAAGATATTAATGCTAATAGAAACTGACAATCTCATCCCAAGGAATCATTCCAATATCATTGAGATATCACTTTCAATTCCTTCATTTAATCAGTTCTCTTGTTAATTCTCATTCGCATTACAATTAAAATGAATAAAAATAATAATATTTTAAATGAAAGATTCATTAATTATAATGATATAATCTCTCTCGAGTAAGAAAAATTCAATCAATTCATTTTGAAATTCTTTGAGATTCATAGCTGAAAAAAAATTTAATAAAAGAGAAATGAAAAATGATAAAATAAAATAATCTGAACCCCAGAGAATAATAAGAATTATAGAAAATATTTAAAAAGTATCAGAATTGTGATTTAAAACATACAAGAAAAAATAAATAAATAAAAATATTGCGTTTGAACTAACGCATCGCGTAATTTTGAATGCAAAAACGTGATTGTGAAGTGCCAAACGAAATTTTAAGAAAAAAAAATAATTTAAATAATGAAAAATAATAGAAAAAATTGAAAATTACCTAAAAGAAAATATTGTAAAAATAATCAGAAATTCAGTCCAATTTGAAGGATGAAGAAAATTTTTAAATTATTTGCTGTTGAATTTCAAAATTTTAAATTGTGTGTTTTAGTTAGACTTGAATTAATTTGAATAAAAATTGTCCCTGGCAGTCTAAAATCCATAATTTACATAATAAAATAAATACTAAAGGTGGGCAAATAGAATTCATAAATATTCAAGCTATTTTGACCATCACAGCTTTCAATTTCCATTAAAAAGTACTTCATGCTTAAATATTTGCCTACCCAGAATTTTGCCATGAGAGCTTCAATCCTCATCAAATAGAAAATGCTGCAAAATGGTCACGTTTTCTCTCACAATATTAAACGAATTCAGAGTTAATTAATTACGAGACAAAATAATCTCACATTACAATGCTCAACAGCGGCACACCTTAAGTCACTCTTTTGTTGTGAAAATTCACTTCACTGCTTTAGACTGCCATAGAAGTGAGGTGTACAGACTTTCAGTGAATAAAAATCAACATATCTTGATTCATTAATTATTTATTTATTCCTATGTACATACGACTGAGTTAGGCATTAATTAATTATTTTGTTGTGTTTTTTTTAAAAGGTGATTTCTGCTGTAAATCCTTGCAAATGACTAACCATTAATTAGCAGCACATAAAATGTGTTTCAATATTAGCAAAAAGTTATAAATTTCAATTAAAGTCACCGAGCATTTATTACACTTTAAAAATACATTTTTGCTCCATTTGTTGATGTCCTTAGAAAGTCAAGGATCTTCTTATGTGAGTGAAATTCTTAAGCAATAAATTTTATTTCCCTCTGTCTTCATATCGCACATGTATAGAAAATTATTCAATTTAAATTACTATGAAGTGAACGTGTGTGTATGTACAGGTGACTGTCTTGAATGGGAAATAAATGAAAATTTAACTGAGATTCGGCTCTTGGGGGATGTTTAGTTAGAGTTTTTGAGACATTTTTGTGAACTATAATTTTTTGCAATTTAAAAAGCTTTATTGAAATTAAAGTGGATTGTTCATAGCAATCGTGGATTTGTTTGGTTCCAATTCTGTGAATCCATGATTTCTGTCAAAAAGGTTTTCAAAAAACAATAAAATCTCTTCACCACCTAATTAATGAACGACCCCATCAGATCACATTGTGAATTTTTAATCAGCATAAATTATTTTTTTGTTCCTTCTTTCCACTTTCTTCCTTTATCTTTTTAATTAGCAAAAAAAATATAAACGCTTAGGAATTGTGGGGAAAATTTATTGAAATGTTTTTTTTTTTCACTTCTTCTTTCTGTAACCATTAACAAAACAATTTTGCTTTCCTAACTAATTTAAATTAATTACTGTTGTATCCTTTTTGAGGCAATTTTTAACGATTCATGTTAAGGAAAAGCTGGTAAAAAATTGTTGAATTAATATTTATGAGTTTAGCAGTTTGGCTGGATGAATGCAAAACTTGAGACTCAGTAAAGTTGATGGTTTAAGAAGCTTTTAACCCTCTAGGATTTTCAATAATTTGGGTGTTGAGTAGCTAACTCGCTCTTATTAATTCCCAAAATAACAATTTCATATAAAATCTTAAAAACTAAGTTTCAAACCTCAACTCTGACTAAAAATCAACTCAAATTCATCAAAACCTTCAAACACTCTTGACACTAATTCAAAACTCTCATCCTGCCTTTTATAGCTAGCCATGAATATTTTATTGAGACAATTTTATGTCAATTGCAATAAAATTGTCATCTAAATGTCTATCATGATGGCTGTAACTGCACCAATCAATCTATGAGCAAATAATCGACTCATTAATCGCTTTCGGTATCCTTAAGTACTTGTTTGCTTACTTTTTTATATGCAACCTTATGCAAAGATTCTGTCAGATTTATTGGCTATAAAGATCTTCAGAAAGTCTTTCAATATTCACAAAATTGAGAATGATTTTCTAGCAATTCCTTGAAGTTTTTGTGCTTTCCAGATCGACCATTTAGTGGGAATGAATTAAGTAAAATGGCAAAACAATTGCCGGTTCCTAGACAAAATGAGAAAATAAAATTTATGACTTTGCGCTTTCCACCTTCATTTAATTACAGCATTTACTGTAAGTAATTTTCATCAAATAAAACAAGCGCAATTCTATTACAAGCATGAAGTGGGTCTGAAAGTCACACGAAAGAAAGGAAATGAGGAAGAAGGAAAAAACAAATAAGTGACATTGGCTATGGAACTTTTTTTAGAGAAAATTAATCATTCTTAGCACGTATTTTGTTGCTGAGACGTTCATGCTTGCGACACATAAAAAAGTGGTGAGAAAAAAGGGACCGGCGACGTAAAACAACTGATGAAATTAAATTATTCTCAATTTCAACGCATCTTCGTTTGATGATCGCACGATTAAGAATGTTTTTTTGCACGGAATGGGACTAAATTAAATTTCATTTCCAAAATATCCGGATGGGAAAGTTTCAGAGCGACATAATGTCATTGAAATTTAATAGATGACAAGATTTGTTTGTTTGTTTTTATCTGTGGGAAAATTAAAGTTTTGGAACTGAGAAGCACAAAAATATCTGCAAGAATCAAAAGTATCAAAAAAGGCTGTTCACTTATGACGTCCATCAAAAATTGGATTTTTGGACCCCTCCCCCCCCCCTTTGTCACAAAATTTTCAAACAAAAAAATCTATTGTTCAAGACTGTCACACAGTCTCAGATCCCCCTCCCCCCTAAAAATTGGACATCATAAGTAAACGACCCCAAACCTAAACCTTTCGAATTTACCTCTAGTTTTCTAAAAAGTCGATGACATAAAATAAATGAGAAAAAGATTTTGCCGAGTTCCATAACAAAATTTATGAACAGTAAATCCACTTTTTGATTATTTCATGAGCAAGCAAAAAAAACTTTTAATTTGTAAAATTCGATGAAAGAAAGTTTCACATTCAATAAGAAGATTTAAAATTCCTTTTTTTTCTTTCTTCCTTTTGATTAAAAATTAATTTTTAATCTCTCTCGAAAGAAATGGATGAAAAGAAAAGAAAGAAAAAGTTTATTATTTTGTTCTCGACAAAAAATAACAAAAAGTGCAATGAAGCAAAAGATTAAAAAATTGATTTAAAAGTTTCAAGAAGTTTGTTGTAAATTTGAGATATAATAAATCACAATTTAACTTGATTCGGATGGGAAAACAAAAAATAAAAAGTTTGAAGAGATGACTTGACAGTTTATTTTTTGGTATGGATCTTGGGAAATACAAACTTTTTGGATGAAAGCTAAAAATTTTTCAAAAGTTCACAAAAAATTGACTCAAAATTTTTCAAAAATTCTCAATTTAGATGTGTGAATGAACCTTGAATGATTTAATCAACTTTGTTATAACTTGCATATGTTACATACTGTTAATACTCAAATTTCTATAGAAATAATATTATGTTGTTACTTTCTATCATGAAGATTGATGAATAGTTTATAATCAACTCATTTCCATTTCTTTGTACAAAGTGAATAAAAAAGAAACGAAAGAAGTAAAAGTTGCACATAGTTCATGACATTTAAAAGCTATTTAAAGCAAAAAATAATAATTATTATTATAGAGAGAAAGAATCATATTTCATTAGAAAAAGATTAAAGAATTAATGATGACAAAAGAGGATCTAGTTAATTAAAAATGAAAATGAAAAAAAGAAAATCTTTAATAATTAGTTTGTAGAATCTGAGATAAAAAAAAATCATAAAAAATGCACAAAAAAATCGAACAAAAAGTTTATTTAATTTCAATTAAAGAAATTCCAATAAAATTGAAAAATTTTCTTCCAAAAAATTAAATTTTTACATTTTTTTTAAATTTAATATTTTTGGTCATTTTTTTACAGTACTAATGTATAAATTCTGAAAGTCAAATGTTGAAGTCATCAAAAAAAAATTGAATTAATAACTTCCAACTACGATAAGAATGTCTATTAAATCTATGTAAACCAATGCTAAAATTCAGCATAAAATTCCTAAAAAGGTCACAAAAATTGCCATTAAAAAATTTAAAAGTTTATTTTGCACACATATCATTCATCAAAATCTCACTTAATCTCTAATTTTTATTCATTTCTCTTAATTCATTTAATGGACATTCAAGCTAACACATACTGTTACATACTGTTAATACACAAATTTACCTTTTCCTTAATTTACCGCATCATAAATTATTCATCAAAAAAATGAATGTAAAATCTCACCAGAGGTTGAGGAAAAAGAACAATAATTTTATGGGAATAAAGGTATAGGAATGTACGTAGATATTTTTACTCATTATGAGCCATAAAGTGGAGTGAAATAATGGAAACTAAAACAGAAGAAAAATTGTTTTATTGCCTTTTTATTCTCACTGAAATAGAAATAAGGAATTTCCATCAGGATGGAAACAGACATGTCTTAGCATGTTTTTAAGGAAATAAAGTCGTCTAGATGGTCATGTTGTCTGCATATCGAAAAATCTTCTGATTTATAGTTAATGTTAATATTTAATGAATTTTCTAAGTCAAAGTTGGCATTGAATTTAATTTTAGAGTTTTGAGGATTTTTAAATAATTCGTCAATCTGCAGTTTTGTAAAAGCGGTTTGGTGTGCTAAAAATCAGAAGTAAAATTTTCATCTGACTTGTTTACCAAATGAATTAAGGTAAGTAAAAGATTTAAACTTTAATTAAAATTCAACAAAAAAAACTCATTTTTCATTAAAAATCAAAGGGATCGCAATGTTAAAAATTCGCCGACTTAGATGAAAATTTGACTGGCAACAAAAATTTTTGGTTTCAAAAAAATTTTGTATGGAAAATTATAAAGTGTGCCATGAGTCAAAATAAATTTTGATTTTTCAAGATGTTTTGAGAACATTTTTTTGGAAATGAAGTCATTTCTGGGTTCAGGGTGATTCCAACTGTCATTTAAAGCCCTAAAATTGTAGAAAAAAAGGAAAAAGCAATCATTACAATTTTTTTGATTTTCTCTCATCATGGCACACTTTCTCACTTTCCATACAAATTTTTTTTAAATCAAAAATTTTTGTTGCCAGTCAAATTTTCATCTAAGTTGGCGAATTTTTAACATTGCGACCCCTTTGTTAAAAATATCCAACATAAATCCATCACATAACATTTTTTACTTCCCTTCATACCTTTCACATAACAAAGATATGCAAAACTAACAAAGAAATATGAATATAATATTAACGATGGAAAAAAGTAAAACAATGGAAAACAAAACAAAAAATGGCATTTTTCATCCTTTGAAGCATGAAAGCAGATTATCGCATATTGTTACATGAAATGGATACAATATCCAATGAAAGTATAATAAAGGAACCAGAAAAAAAAAATTTAAATTAAATATGAAGGTTTTTTGATGAATTGAGTTCATTGTTAATGAGAAATTAAATTTTAGGGGAATTATTAATTTGTTTATGTAACTAAGTTGTGTTTTATGGATAGCAATTCTTTGACTAGATGTCACAAAATTTTGATTGCTAATCTGATGTCATTTGAGTATTTTTAGCTAAAATTCTTCTACAACTTAAACTACCTGACAAAAAATGATCAAAACCCTGAAAAATTTTCATACATCATGCCGAAAAATTCTTTCAAAACAATGTAAAGTCATTCCATCAAAAAAAAAATTACAAACAAAAACAATGCTGTCCATAAAGGCATATCAGATTATGTCGATCCGTTTTAAGGTCAATTCAATCTTTTAAAGCTCATTCTTCGTTCCTTTTTTCAAGGATAATCAGATTAGAATTAACCTTTTATGGATATACTCTGATGTAATATTGATGGAACGGAAATTACTTAGAAATAAAAGAGCTTAAAATAATAATAAAAATAATAATAATAATAAAAGTATAGAATGAGCTTATTTACTTTGAGTACTGAACAAATATTATGAGAATATTATATTGTCTGATATGCTGCAAAGAGACTTCCTTTCTGCTATTATGAACATGTAGAAAAATTTCTTTTTATTTAATCTCTTGAAAACATAAAGCATGTCAGGAACAAAAACAATCACAACTGCTATTTTTAAGACGATTTGTTGGCTCTTTAAAAAAAAAAAAAAAAAGATAAGAGATGAAAGTGGAATTGATGATGAGTCAGCAAGTTTTTTTCTTTGATGATGCGATGTGCACTTACTGATAATTGATATTGAAATATTATTTTTTAAACTTAGAGATTAAATCGATACGTATTTGCGTCATTAGATTAAAAGTATGAACTGGATGGTTTTCACTCTGGAAGAACATTTTCAAAACTTTTTTAATTACTACCTTGTTTATTATCTTTTTCTTTTAAGAAAGCAAAAAAGACCTTGATTTAATATAAAAACCCTCAATATTCTGAAAACAAAAAAAATAGCATAACTTTCAAATCACACGTGCTTGTAGATTTTATTAAAGCGTGCATCTTTTTTTTTCAAAATTTATAATCTGTCAAAGAAAAAAACAAATAATAATTAAAAATCACTAACAATAAATCTTTAAAAGATCCTTCAAATCATTTGGCTCTGATATTGAATTTCCTATTATGTCCCATGATTTCTTAAGTAGACTTGACAAATTTCCTTTCATCTCCTATTTTTTTTTTTTTTTTTTGTATGAAAGAAAAATTCAAAATTATTCAATATTCAAAAAAGAATTAAAATAAAAAAAATTTATAATAAAATAAAAAAAACTTTCAAAATCAATTTGATCTTCAAAACTTAAAAAATTAAAAATTTAAATTTCAAAAAATTGAGAAATTTTAATTTTTAAAAATAAAACATAAAAAACTAAACTTTTAATAATTAAAGAATTAAAAAAATAAAAATTTTTATTTTATTAAGAATTTAAACTTACCTCATTTATTGCCTGTCCTTGTATATCTGACAATTTAATCTTCGTAATTGCTAACTCGTGATACAGAATACCTTTGACGAAGCATTCTCCCATTGTGAGTTTATCAGTTATATTTAAAATATCAAGACAGTACTTTTCAATATCCTGATAATCCTCGATTGTCATTACATAATCCAATTCTTGTTTCATCTTTAAAATTATTTGCAACTTTAATTCTATAGTAAACTGACTTGTATCGGGTAAAAAGTTGGAGATCTTTTCCTTTAAATATTGATTGATGGACTTCATTGGTTCATTCAGAATACGATTAAAAATTTGCTTCGACAAAATATCCGTAATTTTAGATACGCGTGTATGATTTAGCTTCAAATCACACTTCTCACATTTCCAAGGGGATGTCACAACCAACGGATTTATAGGCAACATAATGCTATCACATTCAGGATGAATACATTTAATTGCAGAAATATTTGTATTAAATTCTGTCCGATCCACACATCGTTCACATTTGCATAAGAAATTTTTCGAGAATCCTAAATGGACACGTCGCTGTAGTGTCCCCCATAACAACTTAGTATAAGAATTAAAAATTTGTTCGCCTTTTCGAATTAATTTTGCAGCTCTCGCAATCATAACTTGCTGATCATTGTAAATGTAGTAAGCATTAGGGATGCAATTGTGATTCATAACAGCACCAAGAGGAAAAAGACCCTAAATTTGATGAAAATTTAAAGTTTAACTACATTTTAAAAAAGTTTACATGATTAATTCCTACCCGTAAGCTTATTCCATTTTCAGGATGTGAGTCATTCTGCAAACCTAATTCAAAAGCATTTGTATTAAAAATTGATGAAATTTTCTGCAACTTTTTAACAATTTCAGAATCTTCAGTCAATCCATCAAATTCTTCCAACATCTTTTCGACTTCTTTATTCTGTGTTGCTGAATTATCATGACAAGCCATCATTAACATAAGTTTTGATTCTTCTTTTGACAAAAGTAATCCACGAATCACAGTCAATGCACGAAATAAATGTTTTGAATATTTTTGCTCATTTTTGAGCTTCCACGAACGAATCAATTCGCATTCGACACGATGCTTAGTTTCATCATTTTCACAATCACTGCATACTGGAAGTTTGCATTTTTTGCTGCAAAGTGTTAATTTGTTTATGACTTTATAGCATGAGATGCAAAAGATCTAATTTAATATTTAGATGAAAAAGGAATTAAAATATTAGAAATTTTTTTGGGCAATAGAACAGACGTAAAAGTATGAATTAATTAAGGATGATTACTTTGCTATAATTATTGACTCTCGGTCCAACAATAAGTGGCTTGTCGCGAAAAATTTCTTCATTTGGTTGAATGTCTCTATCAGCAATTAAACATCTACCATAAATTGGCAATTCCTGGATATTCCATACACACTTTTCATCACCAGGATAAAGACTTTTATTAATTAAATGATTAACTAAAGCACTTTTAAATTCTTCACACATGGTCAAAAAATTAAAATAAAATATTATATTATAGAATCACAGGGGATAGCTCTTGACTAGATTCAAACATAAAATGACAAAAAGAAATTTTTTTCTGTGCTAATTATTCTCTCTTCTCTATTTTAACGCTTATATTTTCACTTTGATCGGATAGATGAGCTTCTCTGCAACCAAAAATCGTAAACGTCTCTTAAGGCGTGATCGAATATGATGTCATGCTTTTGGGAGAAAGGGGGTGATCTTGAAGAAGCGGAAGTCTCAGAATTAATTTTGTTGTATATACCAATTAATAGCGAACCTCAAAAATGTTGAAACAATTTAGTTTAAAATTTTTTACTAAATTTAACATACTTAGTCAAATATGTATGAGGTTTTTGTTCGGTTTTTATTGGGTTTTTATTGTTTTTAAATAAACATATTAATTATTTAAAACTAAGAATATAGTAATTTTATAATATTAATTTTATGAAAATTAAAAAATAATAATAAAATTTTAATTCTTTTAACAATTACCTAAAAAAATTGAATTTCAAATTTTTTGTAAAAAAAAATAAAAAATTTTTAATCTTTTCAAATTGAAAAATTTTAATCTTTTCAAATTCTAAAATTTTAGTTCTTACAAAATTAAAAAATAAATTGAATAAAATTTAAATTTTTTCAAAAATTTTAAAACATAAGTTTTGGATCCTATTGATAAAAAATGCGCTTAATTTCCTCAATCCTAATTACAAAGGCCTTTAACATTTCTTTAGTATTTCTAATTTAATCTTTACAAGAGAAAATACAAAAAAAGATCATATTCATTTCAGTCTCGTGATTCAAATTTCTCTTGTAAAGATTTATTTTTTCATACAACTTACATCGCAAGAGAAAAACTATAAAGAAATGTCTATAGGAACTATGCTTGTGATTGAATTTTAGCAAATGTATTTTTGGCGGTAGTATTTTTTTTTTTTTTTGTAAGTAAATTCTTTTCTTTTTCTATTTTTATTTTGCCTTCTTTTATTGGCAGAATACAGGGTTTTTTTCATTTTATTTTTGGTTTATGTATGTAAATGAACTGAACAATGCATGCTCAATGACAGAAAAATAGACAGATAGACAGATTAATGAGCATTCTATGATTTTATTTTATTTTAAACTTTTTTGATTTTTTATGACTTATTTTTGAAAATAATAATTTTTAAACCACTTAATCCTTTAACAGCTGCACATACACAGCATATCTTAATTTATTCATCAATTTCTCTTTCCTATTTTATAAATAACTATATATACTTCCATTCTGTACCCTTCTACTCATCTTATTCATGTGACTAAAGCAGAATTCTAATTCCTAAACAACCTCAAGTATGCATCAACAAATTTAGGTAATCTTTAATAGTAAAGAAGACTTTTATCAATGACATACTTGAGAGGGACGAATTAAAATATTTATATGGCATTTAAACAAACAAAACCTTTTTTTCATGCCTTTGATGCCTTCTTCACTTTTCTCGGATCTTTTTAGATCTTTTACTTTTATGAGGAAATATTTAAATTTTTATAAAAATAAATTTAGGGTCATAAAAGATTTAATTTTGTAGTTTGGATTGTTTTGTGTTAGGTACGACATTGTGAGGCTTGTTGGTCTTTTTTATGAACACATCACCTTATGAACCTCAAAAATTAAATCAATTATCAACTAGTCACTTTATTTAACTTATCAGAAAATAATTCACTAGGGGGTCGTTCACTTAGTACATTCACTTTTTATGGGGGAGGGGGTCCAAGATTTTGTAACAGATCAAACAAATGAAAAATATTTTCATACAAAAAACGTAACAAAGGAGGAGGAGGGGTCTTAAAAGTCGTTTTTGTGTAACTTACTAAGCGAACGGTTCCTTAAAAATTAAAATTAAATAACTTTTTAATCTACATAATGTATAATATTGCCACTTTACTACGGACACGGTCCGAAAAATGGATCACATTGTTTATTTGGTCGGTCACTAATTATTCCATTTTGCTGATTTTGTTTGCGTTTCTTAATCAATTCCTCCTTCCTCTTTTTCTTTAACTTATAATGTGTAATATATGCAGCGTAATTTGCCACAGCAGATCCTCCACCACTTTCACAGCTATCGATGATGATCATTGTGATGAAGATAAGTGTAAAGATAAATATTGATTTCATTTTTATAGGAAATTGTTGATTGTGCTCTGCAGCTACTCATCCAAATCGAATTAACGAACGTGTTAACTGAAAGTTTATTGCAAGTTTTACTCGACTTTTTTTTCTTACTTTACTTTTACAATGATTTTAACTCTACGGATAGGTTGTAAATACTTGAAATGTTACAGATGTTATTGGCTTTTATATTTTTTTTTTTCAAAAAAAAAAGTTTTTCACACATTTTAAATTGAGCTAGGTTCATTATGTAGATTATTATTTTTCAATAATGATATTTTAGCATTTATTAATAAAAAAGAAGAAAACAATTAATGATTTGTAAATATTTGCTTTCCAAAATAGTATTTAAGAATATTGAACTAAAGCTTCAATAATTTAGTTATCTAGGAGACCTGCTAGGAGTCAGTAGAAATCTATAAGTTATTTTAATTTGATTAGAATAAAAAAAGTCAAAAAAGTTTATCAAATTGGGTCAGATCTTTAAATAATTTGAATCGATTGCCAACCATAGTCGTGAACAGGGGCGTAGCCAGAAGAATCCGGGCGTTCCTTCCCCCCTTACGAGTTTTGAACCGTGCTTTCGCTGCGGCTCAAAACTCTTAGGGAGGTCGCCCCTAGTCGTGAAAAAATCTTTTCATTTCAAAAATTTCAATTCTTTTAATCAATAAATTTAAAAGTTTGAATTTTATTGTTTTTTTAAACAATTTAAATTTTGTTAAAGTTCATAATTAAATTCCAAATTAATATATTTCATTTTTAATAACACAATAGAACAGATTCATCAAGTTTAAATCCTTTAGAATTGCACATAAATGCAATTTATCACAATTAAGTAATCAACTTCCAATAAAACGTTCAACTAATTTCCTCTCGTTTTTGGCTGGATACTTCTTCCCTCGCCATTTCCCTTTCTTGTCTTCTTCTTCTTAAACAGTATGTGATATGATGAATGTGTCGCTATAACTCCATTACTTTCACAGCTATCAAATACGATCATCAGTAAAAATATTAACGTAAATATTAAAAATAATTTCATTCTGAATAATTTTTGATGATCTAATCAAATTGCGAATATTTTTGGCAGTTTCCAAATATTTCACACTTGATCAAACTAAGTTAATATACTTGTAGCTCAGAAGATATCTCAAATGTATCTGAAAATTCAACCAAGTTTTTTGTATTTATATTAGAATAAATTTCACAAGTTTTCAAGCTGCTAACCAAAATATTAAGGGTTTCATCTCGTGGTCTAAATTAGCATTCATTAAAAGAAGAAGTTAATTAATATTCATAGTATGTTTTTTGATCAACAATCAAAGACTCTAATTGAAATTAAACTACTATTAATTTTGGTTTTTTTTTTTGCATACATTTTTGAATTAAATTTCGCGATTCTTGTAGATTAATTTGATTCTAAAGCATGCTAAATGAACACACCCAAAAATTATTTGGAACTTGTTTGAATTTTAATTTTCTTTGATATATTATGACATGATTGAATATTTCAATGCTATCGAATGAAGGGCTGACATTGACTTAGTTTAGGTATTGAAAAAAAAAATGTATGTCTTGAAGAGTGACCTCTGAGAGAAGGTAAACAATGATTCAAAGTTAAACTTGACAGCAAGGTCATAAATTTATAACTTTGTTATCTTTCAAATCCTACCAGACTAGGATCAGACCGCGTTGTATTAAACAATTTTTGTGCTACTTTTTAAAATAAAAATTTGGAAAAATTTAAAAAAAAAAATAATAATTTAATTTTCAACAATTTTGTTTTATTTGAACAGATATCTGTTTTAAAGCAACAATAAATTTAATTCTAAGCATATTTCTTAATTTTAATTTTAATTTTTAACATTTTCACACAGACATACACTTAATTATTAATAACAACATATTGAATTTTTATTCTAACTTCTAACTTCTATTTGTGATTATATTTAATAAGCTTTTACTTTGGACATCATCCTTCTCATTTAGTCCTTTTCGCTTTTGCAATAATTCTTCCGCCTTCTTCTTTTTCACTTTAAACAGAATATGATTTGGAGAATGTGCTACAATTGATCCTCCATTGCACTCGCAGCTAACCATGAGGACCATGGTAAAAAAGATGAGTGTAAAGATTAATAGAAGTCTCATTTTCTTTATTTAATGCTGATATTTCACAACAGTTGCTCATTCAAACGATTGAAGCGGTAACTTTTAATGAAATCTGTTGGATTTCTTTTATTGACTTTTTTTGGATTTGAAGCGTTTTACGGC